>PVIW01000689.1:0-312209 GCA_004026585.1 Noctilio leporinus | reverse complement strand
GTAATCTACCAAAACTGAACCCAGAAGAAGCAGAAAGCCTGAATAGGCCAATAACAACTAGTGAAATTAAAGAAGTAATCCAAAATCTCCCGAAGCACAAAAGCCCTGGACCAGATGGCTACACAGGTGAATTTTACCAAACATTTAAAGAAGAACTAACTCCTATCCTCCTCAAACTATACCAAAAAATTCAGGAAGAGGGAAGACTCCCAAACTCTTTCTATGAGGCCAATATTATTCTAATCCCAAAACCAGGGCAAGATCCAACTAAGACAGAAAGCTACAGGCCAATATCTCTGATGAACATAGATGCTAAAATTCTCAACAAAATATTGGCTAATCGGATTCAGCAGTATATTACAAAGATCAAGTGGGCTTCATCCCAGGGATGCAAGGATGATACAAAATTCGTAAATCAATAAATGTGACACACCACATCAACAAATTGAAAGATAAAAACCATATGATCATTTATGATAAAAACCTTCAGCAAAATGGGAATAGAGGGAGCATACCTC
Organism: Noctilio leporinus; assembly: GCA_004026585.1. Classification (NCBI taxonomy): domain Eukaryota; kingdom Metazoa; phylum Chordata; class Mammalia; order Chiroptera; family Noctilionidae; genus Noctilio; species Noctilio leporinus. The sequence goes on along the minus strand of PVIW01000689.1, from coordinate 311,691 downwards.
AACATCATAAAGGCCATCTATGAGAAACCTGAAGCCAACATCATACTTAATGGACAAAAACTGAAAGCTTTCCCCCTAAGATCAGGAACGAGACAAAGCTGTCCACTTTCTCCACTCCTATTCAACATTGTCTTGGAAGTTCTAGCTATAGCCATCAGAGAAGAAAAAAGAATCAAAGGTATCCAAATTGGAAAGGAGGAAGTCAAACTGTCATTATTTGCAGATGATATGACAGTGTACATACAAAACCCGATTGGCTCCACCAAAAATTTACTCAACCTAATAAGCAAATTTAGCAAAATAGCTGGGTATAAGGTCAATATCCAGAAATCAAAAGCATTTTTGTATACTAATAATGAAACAACAGAAATGGAAGCAAAAAAACAAATCCCATTTACCATAGCAACAAGAAAAATAAAGTACCTAGGAATCAACTTAACTAAGGAGGTAAAAGACCTGTACTCTGAAAACTACAGAACAATGAAGAAAGAAATCAAGGAAGATACAAATAAATGGAAGCATACACCATGTTCATAGATGGGAAGAATTAACATCATTAAAATGTCCATACTACCCAAAGCAATCTACATATTCAATGCAATCCCAATTAAAATACCAATGACAGACTTCACAGAAATAGAAAAAATACTTCAAAAATTTATATGGAGCCAAAAATGCCCACGAATAGCCACCACAATCTTAGGAAAGAAGAACAAGGTAGGAGGAATCACAATCCCAGACTTCAAACAATACTACAAGGCTACTGTCATCAAAACAGCATGGTACTGGCATAAGAATAGACATATAGATCAATGGAACAGAATAGAGAGCCCAGAAGTTAACCCAGGACTCTATGGTCAACTCATATTTGACAAAGGGGGAAGGAACATCCAATGGAGTAAAAACAGTCTCTTCAAGAAATGGTGGTGGGAGAACTGGACAGCAACATGCAAAAAGATAAAACTAGACCACCAACTTACACCATACACCAAAATAAACTCAAGATGGATAAAGGATTTAAACATAAGCAGTACCACCATAAAGGTCCTGCAGAAGAATATAGGCAGTAAACTTTCGGATATCCTACGCAAAAGTATATTTACTGATACTTCACCAAGGGCAAAGGAAATCAAAGAACGAATCAACAAATAGGACTATATCAAATTGAAAAGTTTCTGTTCAGCTAAAGAAAGTATCAGCAAAATTCAAATGGAACCAACTGTATGGGAAAACATAATTGCCAATGATACCTCAGACAAAGGTCTGATCTCCAAAATATATAAAGAACTAATGCGACTCAATACCAGGGAGACAGACAGCCCAATTGAAAAATGGGCAAAGGACCTGAACAGACAACTCACTGAGGAAGATATACAAAGGGCCCAGAAGCATGTGAAAGAATGCTCAACATCACTAGTCATCAGAGAGATGCAAATTAAAACCACAATAAGATACCACTTCACACCTGTCAGAATGGCAATCATCAGCAAATCAACAGACAACAAGTGTTGGCGAGGATGTGGGGTAAAGGGAACCCTTGTGCACTGTTGGTGGGAATGTAGGCTGGTACAGCCACTGTGGAAAACAGTATGGGATTTCCTTAAAAAACTAAAAATGGAACTGCCTTTTGATCCAGCAATTCCACTATTTGGACTATACCCAAAGAATCCTGAAACACCAATTCATAAGAACCTATGCACACCTATGTTCATAGCGGCACTATTTACAATAGCTAAGTGCTGGAAACAGCCTAAGTGCCCATCAGTGGATGATTGGATCAAAAAACTTTGGTACATTTACACAAAGGAATTCTATATTGCAGAAAGAAAGAAGGAACTTGTACCCTTTGCAACAACATGGATGGAACTGTAGAGTATTATGCTTAGTGAAATAAGCCAGTCAGTGAAGGGCAAATGTCATATGATCTCACCCATTAGAAAAAAAAAAAAACACTCCTTGTTTCAGAGACAAGAAAAGTGATTAAGAGAACTGTCCAAGGCTGCCTGGGTAGTTAGAGGCTTCTTCATCATATATAATGAATTATAAATCTTTATTCTGTTTTAACAATGTGTTTTTTCCATAAAGATGTGGCTAGAAGTAGTTTTCAATTTTAATGTCAAATAGCTTTCACAGCATTAGTGATCTATAAAGTATACATGTAAACCGATGAGTATAAAGAGTATTATGTTCCTAAAAATTGAAATCTAAGATTTGTGACATGAAAAAATTATAATTATAAAAACATATTTACAAAGTAAACTTAAGGTATTTCTAATAGGTAAAAAAGTTACTTTTAATACTTATGGTCAGATTAGACTTTTCTAAGGAAGCAAGTAAGGCAATGGTATACTTGATATCTCTATCTTTCATTCCAGAGACTGCTTAAAACCAAATCATTTAAAGTAGCCACAAAGGTGTTTGTATTCAATTTATTTGTTTTGTTTCTATTAAATTACTACTACTTAGAAAAATACATGTTTTTCTCCCCTGATAAAGATTTATTTTTATCTAGAATACAGCAGTAATTGATCAAGAAGTATATTTCATTAAACTAGAAAAATTATAATCCTATAAAGACCCCTGGAAAGCACTTTTTTTTTGGTTTGGTACAACTTTCTTTACTCATTAAAGAAATATTTTTAATAATTTTAAGATATTTTAAAAAAATCTTCTAAAATCCTCATTTAATAGATTATTTATAATAAAGTTCAGACCACATGCTTTTCTTGCCAAGAATGCTTGAGATAGAAATAAATATATTGCATCATTGAAATAACTGAATTTAAACTGTATCATTAATTTCCACCCAAGACATATTATCATTTTTCTATACTCTTCAACAGGGTCTTTAATTGCACTGTTCACTATGTCCCTAGGAATAGCATATTCTGTATAAGTTATCAAGTACCCCTTTCAGAGAAATACCCTGAATCTTGGCTAGATAACAGCTTAGTGCTAAAAGTGCTTCAAATTGTCACATATGTATGCAATAGGATTTTTTCCCCAAGTACTTTGGAGACTGCCTACTTCACAAAAGCTGAACGCTGGATAATGTCAACAATAAATTTCTATGAGGTCCGTGAATTAGATTGCCCAAAATGAAAATCTGCACCTGGATTTTATCATTAAACAAGTAACAGAAGGAACTAAAACCCTGTAGTTTCTAGTAAAAATGCCTTGTTTGCCAACTTTGGCTTTTCACTTAAATTTCCTGATATTACACAGTACCTCACAGGTTTCCTTTCCCGAAGTAAGTCTTCTAGACTCCGTTCACAGTGTTCAGCTACCACCACCAGTCTCTCTGAATAAAACAAAAAAGCCCACTTTATATTTTATTAATAAAATAATATACCCCAGTAAACATATTAACATACGGTACTTTAGAAGAGCTTTTCAAACTCTATATTAACTACATAATTACCAAATGTATAGAAATACATGATCAATGTGTGATAAAACAATACATTGAAGGACAATTTCTTTTTGTCTTATGTTTTTCTCCCATGTACATTAGAGAAAATAGAGAGAGGCTTACCTTTGGAAAAAGGTGATCCTTTCTCTGACACAGGCTAAGAAAAGAAAAAGCTTAGATGAAGCTATAAAGAAATTTTGAAGGAAAAATTGGAAGCTAGGGACAGGTTATCTTCACAGCCTGGGTCCAACACAAGATCTATGAAATTAAGGTCAAAAACTCAAGAAAATGTTCTAAATCATGATTATGGAGAAAGAACAGATAATTGACTTGGGATTTTTTGTAACATCATGGGGCCTTCCATTTTGGTGGCCCAATCAATATTATGATGTAATTTTATTTTCCAATGGAACAATGAATAGCACAGTTCTAAGGGTTAGTATATATACATGTATATGCTTTTTTCATTAGTAACCCTAGTGACTAACACATTGTCTGACATAGTATCAAATATGTAAGAGGAGCAAGAGAAAAGTACAACTGGGCTTAAAACTGGTTAGGGATTTGAAAAGGTTATTTCAGAAGAGATCAAGGGTTAAAAAGAAATTGGGTTACCATGAACATCCATGCAAAGTGGGTTTGTAGGTGAGATAAGAAAGAAGGTTAATGTAAAATATAAATGGCAGACAAGATAAAGTGAAGGTGAAATAAGATTGGAAATAGTGAAAATTGCATAGAGGTGTGGTGAATAAAGTGGGATAGCAGAAGATAGGAAAGATGAATTTCAGAGTAGGAGGTCCAATAAAAAAAGGAACTCAGTAACAACCAGTTCAAGGTATGGTGTTACATTGAGGAGTGATGAAGGACCTAAGTGCTGGTGAGGATATGAAGAAAAGGGAACCCTAGGGCACGGTTGGTGGGAATGCAGACTAGTGCAGGCACTATGGAAAACAGTCTGGAAATTCCTCAAAAAACTAAAAATGGAACTGCCTTTTTATCTAGAGATTCCACTGCTAGGATTATACCCGAAGAACCCCAAAATGCCAATTCAAAAGAATCTATGCAACCGCATGTTCATAGCAGCACTATTTACAATAGCCAAGTGCTGGAAACAGCCTAAGTGCCCATCGGTGGATGAATGGATCAAAAAATTGTGGCACATTTACACAATGGAATACTACACAGCAGAAAGAAAGAAGGCACTCCTACCTTTTGCAACAGCATGGATGGAACTGGAGAGTATTATGCTTAGTGAAATGAGTCAGTCAGTGAAAGACAAGTACCATATGAGCTCACCCAATACAGGAAACTAATGAACAAAATAAACAAACAAGCAAAACAGAACCAGGAACATGAATACAAGGAACAGGCTTTCAGTGTACAGAGGGGAGGCAAAAGGTGGAGGGAAAGGCAAAGAAGGGGAGCAGTTTAGTCAAGGAACTAGCATGGATGACCCATGGACATGGACAACATGTGGGAGTGACTATAAATGAGTAGATGGGGAGGGTGAGGCAGGGAAGAGAAGTGGTGGGAAAAAAAATGGGACAACTGTAATAGAACAATAAATTAACTTCAAAAAATCAACAAATACTGGTGAGGATGTGGAGAAAGGAGAACCCTTTTGCACTGTTGGTGGGAATGCAGATTGGTGCAGCCATCGTAGAAAGCAGTATGGAGTTACCTCAAAAAGTTTAAGATGGGTCTGCTTTTCAACTCAGCTATCCCACTTCTAGGAATATACCTGAAGGAAACCAAAACACTAATTTGAAAAAATATAATCTTCCCTATGTCCATTGCTGCATTATTTACAATTGCCAAGATATGAAAGCAGACCAAGTGTCCATCAGTAGATGAATGAATAAAACAACTATAAGACATTTTACTACTAGGCAAAAAACGAAGAAAATTTTACCCTTTCCAACAGTATAGATGAACCGGGATAACATTATGCTAAGTGAAATAAGTCAGTCAGAGAAAAACAAATACCATATGATTTCACTCATATGTGGAATCAAATGAACAAACTGAATTAAAAAGGAAAATAGGGACAGAGGGTAAAGAAAAGGACTAACGGACATGAACGTCAGTGTGGTGATTGTTGGAGTGAGGGAGTATAAGGGGGCTAAACAGTAAAGGAAAAAATACAATGAAGATTAAATTTCAAAAAACAAATATTTTCTTTCATAAACTGCACCATTAGCATTTGAAATGTGGATAAAGTCCTAAAAGAAATGAAACAAACAAACAAAGAAAATGGGAAGCTGCCTTCCTTTGCTTTATCTAACCACATTTTGTATATTTTCTGCACAATCTGGCTATCTCTGCAGACCACTCTGTAGACTGGCGTCAATCTCTTTTTACCTAAATATAAAAGTTTCCAGGTCCTCCACCTTAAATTCTTGGTCTTTATATTGTGTTTTCTCCTCATTTATTACCAAGGCTGAAAAACTCTCAAATTTCATCTCAAGCTCAGAACTCTCTCTTGAACTTTAGGCTTGTACAGACAACTTCTCACTTTAATAACAGTCACCTAAAACTCATCAGAACCAACAATGAACATCTAGTTTGCTCTTTAAGCCTGTTCCCTTTAGTACTATTTCAGTAAATGGTATCACTATTCTGGCAGCTACTCTAGCTAGAAACAGGAGAAATCTCTCTTTCTCAAATCCAAACAATGTTTTGGTATTTCTTTTTTTTCTTTTTTTAAGATTTTATTTTATTTTATTTTTTAGAGAGAGGGGAAAGGAAAGAGGCAGAGGGAGTGAGACATCAATGTATGGTTGTCTTTCACCTGCCTCCAGCTTTGGACCTGGCTGGAGACCTGGCTTGCAACCTGATTATGTGCCCTGGCTGGGGAATTGAACCAGCGACCTTTGGGTTCACAGGCCGGCACCTTATCCATTTGCCACCAGCCAGGGCTGTTTTGGTATTTCTATTCCCCAGTGTTTCCAGAATCTGTACAGTTTGCTCTACCTGCCATGACCTGGGTCCACGCCAGCATCATCTCTTATTAAATTACTACAACAGTTTCTTAACTGATCTCATGTGAATTCTTATTCCGTTCTATATATATTTAAAGCTGGAGTCATAAAATAATAATAAATCTGAATATATACCTTCTTCTCTAGCTTTATTTTTTGTTACTTTATCTCTTGCTCACCAACTTTCATGCATAGTGGCCTTCTTCCCCACCTTCCTGCCTTAAGGTACAAGCACATGGATTCACATTGCGTAAAATGATCTTCCCCATTCCCTTCCCCCAATAATCTCCTATCATGAAACATACTGGTTAAGAGCATAGACTATTCTGTCTTGGTGCAAATCTTAGTTTTAATATTCATTAGTTCTGTGACCTTGGGGAAGTTGGCTAACCTCTCTATGCTGCAGTTTCCTCCTCTACAACATGAGGAAAATGATAGCACCAACTCACAGAATTATTCTGAGGTCAAAACAAGTTCATTTATAGTAAGATTCTAGAATAGTGCCTTGCACATAGCAATCACTATCTAAGTGTTAGCTATTACTACTACTACTACTATTATTATTATTATTATTCATTCCCCAGTTAAACATGACTTCCTGAAGGAGCACTTTTCTGATCCCCCCCAATTAATTTGCCCCTCCTATAATATAATCTACTCTACAGTGTACTTTTCTTTTGTAGCACTTATTTCAATTCAAAAGACCTGTTTTAAGACCTCCATTTATTTTTATATAATATCTTTGTTCTCCACTAGATAATGATGGCTGGAACAATGTTGCTCTTGTTCAAAATGCATCACCAGTGTCTAGAATGGCCCCTCGGAAATATAAGCATCTAATATAAAAACACTTCTTGAATGACTTAATTTGAGCAAAGGCATGATGTGGCCATCAAGAATAAAAAAGTCTCTCTTATGATGACAGCCATTATCTAAACAGAAATCTATCCTGTATAGAAAAAGTATATACTTATGTTGTAAACTAGGAATAATAATGCCTCAATAGCAGTGATTTTAATATAAAACAAAAACATCAGAATTTGTGAAAATGTGTATGCTCCATCAATAATTTTAATTTGTATATTCATAAGTCTTGATATCTATGAGAGGTTTCCAAAGTGTTTAGCATTAGCCTAAAACTTGTCAGGTTTCCAAAAATTCAGAATAAAAACTTGTCAGGTTTTTCTGGAAACTCCTTCAAAATACCACAAACCAGAGAGAGTATGCCAAAGCTTTATGATCCTATGGAATTTTGAATCATTATTTTATGGAGCGAGCCATGATGCTTTGTAGAATATCAAAGTTTCTCCCAGAGGTAATGAAGTATATACCAAAACAATGTTTCCAATATAAACCAGTTTTTTTTTTAAAAGAAATTATTAAAGAGTTTTCACCTGAAACTCCGGATCATTGTTTGAAAATAACTTTGTTTGTTATAAAAACAATATAGTCTCACAGAAAAAATGGCAAAAATATTTAGGAATTATAATGTACCAAATAAGTCAACAATGTAATGGCTTTATTTATAAAAAACAAATGTGACATTAAAATGAAGTTTAAAGAGTAGAACATACAAGAAATGTGAAATAATCTTTCTTCTAACAAATATCTGATGAATACCAAGAATCACTATATTGTACATAAAGCCTGAATTTTATGTTTTAAATCAACATTAAGAAATTGAAGAGAGTACAATACTAAGAAGGAAGATAATAAAGACATTGAATAAGGAGAGGACTAAAAGAAATATTAAGTATTTTTTTAACAAAAGGTAATTTGTGACTGTTTAAAGGTAATCTGAAATGTTATTAGAATATAATTACTGCATCATTCTCTTGTTAGTCACAGTAAAAACTGAAACTAGTCCATCACCTTTTAAATCTAACATTTAAGTAACTTACAAAAAATTCTGTACTTAAGAAACAGTATTGTAAGTCAAGATGGCTAAGCTACAGTTATTCAAATTTGGGTGTTAGTGTGAAGGTATTTTATAAGTGATTAAAATCTGTAAGTTTACTTTAAGTAAGGAAGAGTATCCTAGATAGTCTGGGTGGTCCTGATCGAACCATTTGTAAAGGCAGTGACAGCAGACTTGAAGTTTCACTGAAGAAATCATTTCACCCCATGGACTTCAGTTCAACTCTTGCCTAAGTGTTCAGTGTCCTCTGTTTGCCACTTCTAGGGATTTCAAACTAGCCTACCCAGTCACTAGAATCCCATAAGCCAATTCCTAGCAATTACTATCTTCAGGTATACAAAGTCTGTTCCAAAAGTATGGAGCCAATGTCAATATAATTAAAACAGTTTGTGTGGCAAATACTTTTGGGACAGACCTTGTATGTCTTACTGGTTCCGTTTCTCTGAAGGAACTCTGAACAGACAAGACACTTACGTGCAGATAGAGATGTAGAATACATTACCTTATAGATCCTTCACAATTCTGTTATTCTCTACCTGAGTTTCAAATCTATTAGTTAAAATAATTTTGCTCTTGATTTCCCTGGCAACGACCAAAAGATTTTTGGGTAATGAATACCAAATAAAATTTACAACCTTCCCTCTGCTTCTAAACACACCTGAGAGTTCAACTGCAAAAGAAAAAAGATTAAATTTTTAAGTACTTTCATGCTATATTTGCCTTTTTTATTTCAATGATATTTTTCTCAACTTTTATAAACTAAAATCTCATATTCTAATACAATTTCCTCTATTCTTAAGATTAAATATTTCATCCCACTGAGTTAGCAAGAAACTAACATCACCTTGAATCAGTTTTGAATGATCCATAGGATGCAGTGAAAGCCTGATCTCTGAGCTAACCCAACATGTGAAAACATAATGTTACTAAAATAAGACTGTGTCATATGGAACTCCAAACACAAAGGGGAAGGTAGGGGCAGTGGATAACAATAACAAGATATAAAACACTTTCATAGCAAGAACAGAATAAATGGGGAAAAGAAACCAAAATCAGAATTTTTTGAGAAGATATCAGAGTGGAATTCAAACCAAAATCATGTGTTGTTACATCATTGAGAAATGTGGTAAGATGACTATGGAGCAGCAACTTTTCAAAATTTTCAAACTAAATGCAATTAAAATTACTGGGATGCTTTAGAACAAACAGACCCTTACATAAGCACATAATGGAACTCAGTTATTTACTCCTTATACACCCAACCTTTCAAGACCATGAAAACTGCCAATAGAAATAAGATCATCAAATTCCCTGCTTTTGATAATCACTGATGTTGTCATTCCAGCCCATCAAAGTTAAACTGTATGAACTTTATACATACCCATGCCTTATGTTACTGTATAAGGCAGACCTAAGAGCAGAGCAAGCAGGGGAAGCAGAGTAACCAGCCATGAGGCGGGCAGGCCAGAGGGGACTGACTACAGGCTGCTGAGCTGACTTCACTGACAAAGTCGAACGCTGTCTAGGGAATCATTTCCTACCTGATGTTGTTAACTGAAAAGAAGCTTCCTCTGTGCAGAGTAAGAAATAGTGTTCCCCAGAGAATTATGTCATAAGATTTTTCCTGGTTCAGTGTTTATAAGAGTTCATTTCTATAGAAGGAGAAAAAGAAGTTCAAGAAATATCTACAACTATTGAGTCAATTATCCCAAGAAAAGGAAGCCCAGGGCAAGCTGTGTAGAGGGGAAGACCCCAGTTACAGGAAGTATGGCTCTAAACAAATTTCCAGACACAGTGGAAAGAAATAAAGGGCACTTAAGGAGACAAGAATGAAGTCCGAAATACTGAGCAAAGTGGAAGAGGTCAGGAAGAACACACGCATACTTCAAAATTGCAGATATAATATGGTAAGCAAGATTAATTATGGTCACCAGTTACAGATGATAATGGGTATATCCTATATTGCCCTTTGTCTAGAGTGGTTCTACTGGGCCAACTTGGCAGTTGAAAATTTTTTAGAGTAATTGAATGGGACAGGGAGAGGCGTTAGAGGCATTCAAGGATGGACAATATTAATTTTCAATGATGTAAAAAGCCCCAAATGATTTCTATTAGGTTTAAACATTTAGTTAATGTCATCAAAGCCATTTTTCAACAACAAACTTGCCAAAATTTCTGCATTAGTTACTGAAGTGTTCTATGCCTCAATTTTCTGGTCTGTAAAATCAGTGTTCCTACGCTACGGTTATGTTATGAGGATTCGCTTATGTAAAGCACTTAGAATACTGCCTAATACATAATGAGCACTCAAGAAATATTAACCATTACTATATATAATAAAAAAACATATTCTACTCAAAGTCTATAAAACTTTCAGAGCAAATATATTTAAGACACAGCCCAGACTACTTGAAACTCTCATTTAATCTAATTTTCAGCAAAATAATAAAGAAAATGTAGCCTGCCTTTACTATTATGTTGAAACACATGGAAATGCCATTTTATAGGAAAAATGTCCAACATCTGCAAGTATATAAGATTAACTTTACAAAATATTTTATGTTAGAAGCTACATACATTTCACTGAGATGCATCTAAAATAATTTTTAAAAGTTGCACCTCAGCATGCAATTGTTTCCAAAAATAATCTTTAAGTATTTAAAGTATTGTCACTGTAAGTATCTTTAGGTGTTCTATGGACTGAACATTTGCATCCTCCACCAGAACCAGAAATTGACACCTAACCCTAACGAATGGTATCAGGAGATGGAGTCTTTGAAAGGCAGCTAGGTCGAGTGCAGAGCCTTTATGAATTGGAAATTCATAAATTTTATTACAGAGGCCTGAGAGAATTCCCCTGCTCCTCCTACCATGTGAGGTTATAGGTGAGAAGATGGCTCTCAATGAAGATAAGGGCCTCATTGGACATTGGATCTGCTGGTGCCTTGACTTCCGACTTACCAGCCTCCAGAACTGTGAGAAATATGTTTGTTGTTATAAGCTACTCAGTTTATGTTGTTTTGTTATAGTATTCTAAATGGACTAAGATAAGGGATATGGAAGAATCTGATAGTGAGTATGTACTAAAAAGGCAGTGAATACCTTTTTGTTAAAACACTGACTTTTTAACCTATAGGGTTGAACTTTTCCACTTCAGTTCTCTAAATGGAATTCTATATGGAAAGAAAACTGCAGCTTCAAAAAAACATTCTACCTCCTTTTTTCATTTGAAGAGACTTAGTCTAAATTACTACTTTCAATCATAAAATACGGTCAACTCTATAAAGTTTCTGATATTATAACTTTCATTTACTTCTTGTAAAGGTGAAGAAATATGCTTAAAGATAGGTGGTTTCCCTGAAAGAAAAAATTAAAAATCCTGATTCTCGGATCTGAGAAATATAAATCATTCAAATGTAGTTAGGAAAACTCAAATGATTGGAGTTTCAACTAGAGTTTTGGAAGGGTAATGGGCATGCTGATTTCATCATATATTCACTGTATATATATAACCTAACCAAAGTAAGGGAGTAGAAAACACAACACAGAGAAAACAATAAGAACTCACCATGCTTTCCCCTAGAAATATCCACATACTGGCACAGTCTGGGATGAGTGATGGTCTTAAGGATTTGAAAGCGCCCTAAAATTTTGATGGAATTTGGTGTGAGGGGAAGCCCGTTGCTTCCACAAACATCATGTGGTAGAGCAGAGGCGAAGAAAGTAAATGCACCCATTTCAGCGTCCTTCAAGGGAAACATCTTGTAGTCCTAGATCTCCCAAGATAATCTGAAAAAGGAGAGAATTTTTTTAGCAGATCAACCAAACATTAAACCAGTGTTTCTGCACCTTAAACATGATTAACAATAAATATATAACTTGGGAGTAAATGCCAATATAGAATGTGGGAATGCTAATATATAAAGAAATGTCAATCATAACACTTTACAGTAAAATATATCTAGTTTAAAAATTTCAAGATAATATCAAAGAGGAGAAAATCACCTAATCATAAATTTATATTGCAGCTCTGAATCAAAATCAAAGATTTTCAATGGCATACAAAGGAAAAGATAAGACATTTCTTCTTTAATGATGCTTGACATTTTTAGGAGTGTAGAGAAAGTTCATTATTACATATTCATTTTAGTAAGACTTTTCTCTTTACCTAAAGCTTGAATAACCCACAGATTATTTTCCTTTATTACTGATGAGGGAAATCAAGAAAACAGAGATACCGACTAGACTATAATCAGGAATTTTAGTAACAGCAATAAAAATTCAACTAGATAACAGAAAGCACTATAATGTTGCTTAAATAACTAGTCAATATATGTTTTGGGTCTACATGTTTTACATATGATTTGTTTTAATCCTCTCAAGAATCTTGACAAATGTTCTTGTCTCATGATTAGAGATAGATGTTCCATGTGTAGATCTTGGAGGGGTCCATTAGCATGGACTCCAAAACAAATGGTGTCCCAGAGTTGTGTAACAGAGCAGCCTAGAGATTAGATTAAGAAACTTGCTCCAAAATCAACCCAACTCACATTAAGACAACCACAACAAAAAAAGTCCTGAACAAAAAACCCTCTCTCACAGAGGTGTATCACTAAGAAAAACATTCCATTGGGCAAGCCCTGCAATCTTCCTTTCTCAGTGTTCACAACAAAAATCTTGAGTTCTAAATTAAGGTAGTAAGCCACTTTTTATGTCTGTCCAGAAACCTCATCAAAAGAACTACAGTGTTTTAACATGTATAACTCAAAACAAAGATGAGAACAGAAAAGGGTCATGAGCTGATGAAAGATTTTGATAAACCACTGTAAAGCATTTTGCATATGGAAGAGTACTGTTACAAGAGACACCAAGGTAGAAACTGCAACCTATAATATTGTCCAGAAGTTTGCCCAGCCTCTTGTGATTCAGAGGCTTCAGATTCAAAGAATGCAGAAACAATGATCAACAGCAGTCAGAAAAGAAATGAGAAAGATGAGATTTGAATGGCTAAAGAACAGAATAGTCAACTCTGCTACCATCCCCCAACTAGGCAGTTATTTATCCTCTAAGTGAAAAAAAAATGGTAAGGTTCTTCCTTATAGAAATTTAAAAAATTTAATATGAAAAATATAATAAACAGCTGTGTGAAATTACAATATTTAGATGCTACGGGCTCTGTGACAAAAGTAAACTCCTGTTCATTCTGGAATGTGTGGAAGCTCAGATTCTGGCTGTTTACTCAGCCATCCTCACACAGGGTACGCTAGTCAACAAGCCTGCCCATTAAGTGCAAAGCTCCTGGACAGCTTTCCTCAACTCTCAAATAATGAACTGTCGTGGAATTATCAGATAGTTGAGGCAAAGAATAAACAAAGCAAGGGAAAATAATCTTCCCTGGAGGTAAACAAAATAACTTATTTAAAAAATCCAAGAACCAACTCCAATATATTTAGAAAGACTTGATATTACATCCATTATATAAATCAGGAGATATGGAAAAACATATTCCACAAAAGAGTAAAAAGAAATTGCCAATATATACGAGAAAGTAAATAACCTTATTAATATTTAAGGAATGCTCATTAAAACCACATGAGTATTTATATCCACCAGATAGTAACCGTTAAGAAATCTGAAAATACATATTAGGAGGATATGAAGAAATAGAATGTAAATTGGTACAATCACTATGGACAACAGTTTGACACTATTTTCCTATTCCATTCCTCTAGAAACTCCTTACACACATACACAAGGGGACATACACAAGAAAAATCAGGATAGTAGGTGTTTCTATTATCCCCAAGCTAGAAACAACTTAACTATCCAAAGACAGGAGAAAGGTTAAATAAACTGTGGTACATTCATATGATGGAATAGTATACAGGATGGAAAAAGAGCAAACTGTAAAAACAGTTCTTAATGGGACAGATGAATCTTAGAAATACATTAAGAGTAGGGACAAAAAGCATTGTGACTAAACAAAACTCAGGTAATATAATCATAAAATTCAAAACAAGGTAACTGAAAAATAACTCAGGAATACCTACCTATAAGGTAAGAATATATTTAAAAAGTAAAGGAATTTTTAAAAACCTACTTGCAAATAGGGTTACCGTTGCATAAAAAGCAGGGGTGAAATAAGGAAAGAATCCATAAAAATCTTCAAAAATCTTGAGTAATATATTATTTAATTGATGGGTTAGTGGATATTCAAATTGTTATTATGCCACATAATTTCTATATTATAAATCTCCATCTATATCTGTACATGACCTACATACTACATATTTATAAACATTGAAAAACTTACCTTTTAGTTTTAAATTAAAAAAAATTTAAATACAAGGCCCTGGCTGGAGGCACAGTGGATAAGGCACTAGCCTGCGAACCTGACAGTCGCTGGTTCAATTCCCCAGCCAGGGCACATAACCAGGTTGCAAGCCAGGTCTCCAGCCAGCTCTGGAGCTGGAGGCAGGTGAAAGGCAACCATATATTGATCTCTCTCTCCCCCTCTGCTTTTCTCCCTTCCCCTCTCTCTAAAAATGAATAAAATCTTTAAAAAAATTTAAATACAATGAATTGTTTAACAAAGGTTAAAAATTCAATAGGAAAAGGATAGTCTTTTTTAAAAATAGTGCTAGAACAAGATATACATATGGGAAAAATTAACTTCATCTCCTACACTTGAGATACATTACAGACCTAAATGTAAAAGGTAAAACTATAAGCCTTCTACAAGAAAATATAACAATATATTTGAAACTTTAGGCTAGGCAAAGAATTCTTAGGCATGATAAAAAGCACTGATTATAAAAGGTGAACTTGATACAGTGGACTTCATCAAAATTTAAAACATTTACGCATCAAAAGGCACCTTTGATAAAATGAAAATTGAACCCAAATATAAGGAAAATATTATATATGTGACATTTTAATCAAATGTATTCAGATGTGTGTACATATAGTATATGATAATGAACTTGTATCAAGAATATATAAAGAATGCATACAACTTAATAATAAAAACAAGTCTATAAGAAAATAGGCAAAAGTCTGAAACATATACTTTCAGAAAATAGGCAAAAGTGTGAAACATATCCCAAGGAGGGCATACACATAAGCCATAAGCACAGGAAAAAGTTATAAATAGTATTAATCAGGGAAATACAAATTAAAACCACAACATACCATTGCACATCTACTAGATTGGCTACATTTTAACTGACTGGAAATACAAGTGAGGAGAATGTGGAACTGGAGCTGACATAGTGCTGCTGGAAAGAGTGTAAAATGCCTTTGCAAAAGTTTGGAAAACTGTTCGAAAGTTAAAAATAGTCCATGTTCTAGCCCTGGCTGGTAGCAGAGTGGATAAGGTGCTGGCCTCCAAACCCAAAGGTTGCTGGTTCAATTCCCCAGCCAGGGCACATAACCAGGTTGCAAGCCAGGTCTCCAGCAAGGTCCAAGGCTGGAGGCCGGTGAATGGCAACTATACATTGATGTTTCTCTCTCTCTCTCTGCCCCTCTCCCTTCCTCTCTCTCTGAAAATAATAAATAAAATCTTTAAAAAAAAATACCCCATGTTTATGACTCAGAAATCTCATTCCTACTAAAAATGAAAATTTTGCCCATTAAAATTCTTGTATGAGACTGCTTATAGTTGTGTTACTCCAAACAACTGAAAACTGGAAACAATGCACATGTCACACAAGTGAATGATTAAACAAATCGTGCCATGTTAATCCAATGAAATTCTATTTAACAATAAAAAAGTAACAAACATGCCAAAATATGGACACATTACAAAAATATTATGTTAGTGAAAGCAGACACAGAAGAGTACATATCCTATGACTCCAATTAAATGTAGTTCCAAAACTTCAACTCTAAAGTATAGCAATAAATACAAAAACATAATTGCCTTGAGCCAGGAAGATGGAAGTAGACAAACATCGGAACTTTCTGAAGTACTGCAAATGTTCTATATCTTGATTGTGGTGGTGCTTATCACATGGATGTTTATATGTATAAAAATGCATTAACTGATTAATTGAAATCAGTTTTAATATATATAAATTTCATGTGAAATTTATAGTGTTAAATGAAATAAAAATGAAAAAAATTAAGAGAATATGAGAAAGGACTAATTAAAAATTAGTGCTTGCACTTAGAAATTGCTAAGTATCCAATACTTAGATAAAAGTACTGGAAAACAAAGTTAAGAAATTGCTTAGAACATGGGGCAAAAAAGGAAATAGATACAAACATATGAGAAAGCAACAGACAGTGAATCAAGCCAAGAATACAACAATAACCTTAACGAGTTTCAAGGTGGAGGGGGGGATCTATTATAAAAAATATAATAGGCAAAAATTCCCAAGAGAGGAAAGGGAACATGTACCTACAAATTAAAAAGTCTTATAATTTCAAATTTCAAGAAGGATAAATGAAAAAAAAAAAAAAAAAAAAAAAACTCACACTGAGACATTTATTCCAGTCCCTTAGAATGAGGTCATTTCAAGGAAAATAAGCTAGAATAAAACTCACCAAGACATATCATAATAAATTTTCAAAGCATCAAGCATAGCTAAAAACTTGAATCATTTCTGAGAGCAAATAGATGATTCTGACATTAACAGATTAAGATCAGGCTGGCATTCTTATCTTTTCATGAGGAACAATGAACGTTAGAAGATGGTGAAATCAGGAAAGATTTGGTGTCAATACTCAGAAAACCTATTAACCATAACAGCAACATAATCTACAGCCATGCAAAAACTAACAAACAAAATTACCATCCACATATTTCTTATAAACAAATGAGTTATTTTAGGATGTATTACACCAAAACAGAGGAGAAAACCAAATAATAGAAAATGTTGGATTAAAAAACACTGCAACTTACCCAAGAATTCAATGAATATAACCCAGCTGTATTAAAGGATTAGAATGCAATCTATTGAAATTAAACAGAAAGTGATTGGGATGCAAAGGGATGCACTTCGTTTAGCAAAGAAGTGAAATAGAACCTTCTTATACGAAGAATGAGACAATATGGTGAAGAAAGCACAAAATGGTAAGGCTTGGTGAAGAAAGCACATGCATCTTCTCCTGCAAAAAATCAGAAAGTCCTTTGTGAAAGTGATGAGGTTTAAAAATTATAAAAGTACATGGTCAAAAAAATAAGGCACAGTTAACTATGGCTTATTTTTGTCATTGTAGAGAGAGAAAGAAGAATCAATTTGATGTTAACATTACAAATCTTTCCTGTAGCAGAGGAGTCCTCAAATTAAAACATTGGGAAGGAAACGTATCACAGTATACTTCATGGTTCTAAAGTAAAGACTATTTAAAAGGCCATAGTACTGTAATACTTTATTGGTTCTTATAGCACATAAACCAAGGGGAAAAGTTGTAGTTAAGAAATAAAATATATTAAACTTCACAAACTGTGAGTAAAGGTCTAGCTAAGGGAAGGTAAGAGTGGATTTAGTTTCTAATGTAACGAAAAAGGTAGAATCACTGCTTTCCTCATTTTATCAAACAAGGAACCAAATATATTTTTGAACATTGATGTAAAAGAATAGTTTAAATTTATTTAGAATTACAAAACCAATATGAAAACTAAAAATTGTGACAACTATTAAAAAAATTGGAGAAGTGTGGTTGTGGATGATGTGAACTATCTTAAAAAACAATTAAAAAAAGAGTTAATAGTTTAAATAATTTTTCAGCATACAGACCTAAAATTAGGTAAGGTTTAAAGTGGTTATTTCAGAAAAACAGGACTGAGGGGAAGAAAGAAGACCCTGAACTGTTGTATTTTATTATGCAAACCTTCTACAATGTTTTATTAAAATTAGATGATTCTATAATTTAGGTACCTAAAAATTAAATAACCAAATGAAATACAAATGATTCAGAAAGGTACATTAGTATAAAACATTTCATCATTTTTCTGCTTGAACTATCCCTTAAATGGGTGCCCAAAAAGGCCCATGCATTAAAGAAATACAGGTTTTCTCATTTGGTGAGTGGAAGAAAACTAGTGAATAAAAACAGCTGAGATGAAATATTAGACGATGGATAACAACAATACAAGCAATTTGGTTTAAAATTCCATTCATTCAACAAGTATCTTGAAGATCCTATTTTAAGTCAGGTGTCTTCCAGTTGCTAGGCTAATTATAGTGAACAAGACACAATCTGTGTCCTCAAAGATCTTGAAATAACTCAAAGTGGGAAACCAAGGCCAAAAACAGGTAAAAAGATGTTGTTTTTTTTTTTTTTTTATCATGAATAAGTTTACAAAACTAGTTCATTTATTTTATATACGCCCCCTCGATAAGCTGTCAGTGATGAGTAAAGGAGAGCCATTTTCACATTCTCTAACCTCTAGAAATCCTGCTTTGATGCAGTCATGTAGCGGTTACTTTCAGAGGACTCGGGTAAAGGTGTGTAGGCGGAAGGCGAGCCTCACCTAGGGACTGGAAAAGCCCGGAGCAGCAGGCAGCTCCACAGGACCGCTCGACCGCTCACTGCGGATAGGCGAGGCAACTCGCTGCACCTGCCATTCCTCTAGCTCCCACCAGCCCCACCCACTACGACGTATGCTCCTGGGAACCCCAGATACCTGCCTCAGTCTAGGGACGCAGGCAAACACAAAAGACAAGGGGCTGGCACTTCTACACAGGGTCCCAGGGCTGTCGCTGTGGCCGGTGTCGTCGCTACTGCTTAGTGCACCGGGCCCTGAGTGGCAGGTGCTGCTGCTACAAGAACCTGCACCTGCAGCGCCCTTTGCTTGCGAGCACTGTCGCCGTGGGTCCGCAGCGCAGAACCCAGCGACGAGCGCGGGCCGGTCCCTCTACACTGACAGGTCCCAGCTCTTCCCGACCCTGCCCTCCTCTGGTCGCTTCCTCTGACTTCACAGTCTCCGCGCCACAAGATTAACGAAAGCCCCTGACGTCCGGGGTCTTGCCCCTTGCTCGACCCGGCGACAAAACGTTGCAACCAAGGAAGAGGTTCGGAGATAGACCTTGCCGCAGTGAAACGGCGGAAGCGTGGTGTGACTGCACCCAGGAAGGGGCCCCCATGGAATCCGTGAAACCTTCAGGCGTTTAGTTGGGGCACCTCTTTGGGTCCTTGCTCAGCGCCGTCGCGTGCGGGTGGCTGTGCCTGTTGGCTTTCGGCTGCCGCTGCGGAGGTGGTGTCCGGGGGTCGCTGATTCATGTGAGTGACGCCTGCCGAGGGTCCTAGGGTAGGCGGACTGTGAGCGTAGGGGTCCCCTTTTCTTAGTTGCCTTCCGAAAAGGAAACCTGGCCTGTAGGTGCTAGTGGGAAGTCCGTTCGCACAAGCACCTAGCTGTGCATGGGCCAGTAGGAAAGAGCTTGGACCTTTTGAAGGAGCCGGGCTTGAGAAATGGGACGTGGGGCCGAGGGAAACGACACTTCTGTATGTTCACAGACGTGTTCCCTTTAGTGTGCATCTGTGTGTGTGTGTATGTGTGTGTGTGTGTGTGTGTGTCCCCACCCGTCCATGCGGGCGCGAGTGTGTTTCAAAGGGCTGTCCGCGGAGGTGGTGGTGTCTGGGGGCGGACAGGAATCCGTTTATGAAGCACCAGCCACATCCCGGCACTGTTTCGGGCATTGGGGAAAGGCCAGTGACCAAAACGGACAAATCCATACCTTCCTGTAATTCACATTTTATTGAGGCGAACTTACACTGAACAAAGTTAGGGAAAAATTAAAAAGCTGTAATTCGGGTTGTGAGTGCGAAAAAGCAAAACAAAACGGGTAAGGAAGGTATAGGTTGAAATTTTAGTGTTGCCAGGAAGGGCTCACCGAAAAGATGGTTTTCCAGGAGAGAGCTATCAGAAGTGAGTAATTTAACTAGACAGAAATCTTAGTGAAGTGCAGTCAGGCAGAGCAACCAGCCATTGCAAAAGCTGTGAAGCAGTAATTCCCTTAACAGCAAGAGTCTTGCAGGTCATAGTTGAGTGAAGTAGTTAAACTGGAGACAGAAACCAGAAAGTAGGAAAAGGTCATGAAGGATTCAAAGGGCATCTAAGACATTGGAGAATTTGTAGCAGTGGAGTGCTGGAATCTGACTGCCTTATCCAATTAAAAAATGGGCAAAGGACCTGAATAGACACTTCTCTGAGGAGGACCTAAGATGTCCTGTAGACATGAAAAGATGCTCAACATCTGTAATCAGAGAGATGCAAATTAAAACCGCAGTGAGATATCACTTCCCACTTGTCAGAATGGCCATCATTAATAAACCAACAAGTGTTGGTGAGGATGCAGAGAAAAGGGAACCCTCATGCACTGTTGGTGGGAATGCAGACTGGGGCAGCCACTACGTAAAACATGGAATATCCTCCAAAAACAAAATGAAACTGCGTTTTGATCCAGTGATCTCACTTAAGTGACTATCCAAAGAATCTGAAAACACAAAAGACTGTGCATCCCTGTGTTAATAGCAGCAGCATTTACAATAGCCAAGAGTTGGAAACAGCCTAAGCACCCATCATCAGTTGATGAGTGGATAAAAAAGCTGTGGTACATTTACAAGTTAAAGTCATGACTCTGCCATTAATTATTTAAATGAGTTGACAAATCATATAATTTCTCTTGAGTTTATAAAATGGAAATGTCTCACCATGTTATAAAGGTTAAATGACTATGCACTGTGCCTGGCTCATTCAAGTAGCGGTTGTTGTTAGCTGTGTTTTTTTATTAGTGTAGGCGAAAAGGCTGCCTGACAACCTCAGGAAAAGCTGTAAGGGCAGGCCCTGCAAACATAGACTAGAGATAACCACGTAAGATGGTCTGAACATAAAAAGTCCTAACCAAAAGCAAGTTGCGATGGGTAGTAGTCACTTCCTAGTTCTGTAGCTTTCTTAACAAAGGTGAATTTTTGTGTTAAGTGAGCCCGTCATCTTTTTGCACCTAAGATAATGTACCTTTGTCTGTCAGTAATTTCCCCCCCAGACTCTGTAAGAGCACAACCTCCAGGGTAAGAGACCACAGAACTTCTCAGCTTTATTTTTTTTAACCAACCCTAGAGGTGTTCCTTCTTTGCTTTTTCCAGCCCTCTTCATCTACCATTAACAGATTTCATATACCCCACCACCTTATGCATCTCGTTTTGATGCTAATGTATAAAATATGCTGTAAAAGTACTATTCTTCAAAGCATTTTTAATCCACTGAGATACTGCTTCCTGGCATATCGTCAGTTGGGCTCAAATAAACTCAGAATTCTTTCAGGTTTGGATGTTTCTTATGTCAATGTAAGAAACGGGAGGAAAATAGTGGTGAGTGCATCTGTAGGTGGAAAGGCATGCTTAAATCGTTTTGAAGTAAATCTGAACCAGGTAAAAATGATCCTGTTTTATGGTAAGAGCGCTATGGGAAACCTAGACATACCCCTTTTAAAATGTGTATTTCACTGGACAGGATGTTTTTCTATGCTAATAGCTGATTTTTGAAATACATGGATTGCCCTCTCATAGCTATACCTCATACCTGCTCTCTCATAGCCACCTTTTAAGTCCTTTAGGACCCCAAGTGTCTTAATTATAAAGGGGAAGAAAGTTCCCTGCTGAGTAGAAGAATGGATACAAACTTCCAAGTACAAAGATTAATTCATACTGAATGTATAGCATGGTGACTAGAGTTAATTCTGTTGCATATTTGAAAGTAGGTAGGAGAGTGGATCTTGAAGGTTCTCATTAAAAGAAAGATATTTGCAACTATGTTTGGTGAAGGATGTTGACCATTGTGGTGATCATTTTGCCATATACTGTAGACAAATACCAATTCATGTCATGCATCTGAATCTACTGTAGTATTATATGTCAATTACCCTTTAATATATTAAATTAAAATTTAAAAATTTTAATGTCACATAACTAATTGGTGGTAGAGCTAGAATATTAATTCCTTCCTTGACGACAAGCTAAGTAAATAAATACGAACTTTTAGGAAGAAAGCTCAGTTTTTATATATTTGGCAAAGGTTGCTAAAAGATCCCTGGAATTACTGGTTACTGCTGCTGCTGTATATTTTGAGTGTCTCTGGGATGCGTTGTTTTCACAATATTTAATTTCATTATTTACCTTTTAAAATTTTGACTTTTGACTCATAAATCCTAATAGGAGTATTAACCTAGTTCTAAGAAGTAGCATATTTCATAGTACAGTAATAAAGATGCTCTCTGAGTGGGGTAACTTGTCAGCTAGATTGCAAAGCTAATGGAGAAAGGAAGTTTGAAAGGTGAAAATAGAGGTGATGGTAAGATGGTAAGGGAACGGAAAAAAGTGATTCAAATTACTGTAGTTTTATAAGTTCTGCTATGCACATCTTTTTCATGTTTACATGTCTGAAATAATGGTATATTTTATAATTATTGATGTCATAACATCACTATAGCGTAAGCAGCAATTTTGACTTAATTGTCAATGCCCACACTTATGTAAAATTGGTCATAACTATTAATATTGTCATTAGTTCAGTTGTTTTAAGTGTACTATTGGCATATACTTATGGAGTTTAATCTCCATTTTAAGTATTATTTTAAAGTGATTTAGCATTAAACTGAAAAGTTCTTGTGTATGCAGAAATACAGGGAAACATGATATAAGATAAAAATAGACCCAAATTTAAAAGATTGTTCAATAAATGGTATAGGATGTGACTAAGTGATAGGAAAGCATTGGGTTAATGAGCAGTGTTTTTTTCTTTTTCTTTTTTTTTTTAAATAAATAGTATGTAAAATAATAGGGCATCTGAGATTTGATGAAGTATGGTACTTTGAGTACCTTAGAAGAATATACATTTTTATCTAATTGTAATTCTGAAACAGTAAAATCAGAAGTTTTGGGAAGCAGAAAGACAATTTCAAGTTTTTGGAGAGTTACTATACTATAAAGTAAAAAATTTAAATCTGCATTTTAAACTTCCGTTTCAGAAGCAAATGAAAGGCAACCATACGTTGATGTCTCTCTGCCTCTCTCCCTTCCCCTCTCTCTAAAAATAATAAATAAAACTTTTTAAAAATAAATAAAACTTCCATTTCAAAACAAGAACTTATTTGTTTATATTTCGTTCCCAAATTAAGAGCTTAAGTCAGGGAATTTGTTATTTAAAAGAAATTACTGGCAACTTAGGATCTTGAGGAGGTTGCTGAGGTAAAGGGAAGCTATTTAGAAATGATAATAATTTCATAAATAATCTTTTCTATATGTGTTTTAATGATTAAGGCATAGTCTTGATTCACATAATTGGTCAAATCAGCTTCAGCTCTTAGGAACTTTTTGTTATTAGAGGCATCAAACCATGGCTTTTTAAATTTGATGAAATGTGAAGGAGCAGAATAATTTAGGTAATACTTTTGAAAAGCTTTTTGTCATAAAAAATGTTCATTTTATTTTTTAAAATTTAATAAAGGAAAATAAGCCCTGACTCACTGCTAAATGCAATTAATGTATTCATGTGCTTTTTTATTTTGTCTGTTTACTGTGCATGTAATTAAGTATATTTTAATCTCATTACCTTTTAGCACATGCTAAGCCAGTATTCCCAAACAGTTTTAGTCAATACTAGTTCCAATAAATACTATTAGTTGTTCTTCAGTGAGGATTCCATGGTTAAGTACATTGAGAAATGCTTTATAATTCCATCCTTTAGAGAAATTATAGTTTGGGGACTAAAAGAGAGAACTCCGGAGTCAGGCAGACCTACATTTCAATTCTCATTTACTAACTAGTGACATCAGCTGGGGCAAATTAATTTTAATTCTATGTATAATGGAGATAATTTTAGTATTTATAGGCAATCTATGTAAAGCATTTAGCTAGTTTATAATAAATAGTCTACAAATGTTACCTGTGAGAAACCTTATGCAGATTAGTATATTAAAAACTATGAGGAGCCCCGATTATCTTGGCTCAGTTGGTTGAGCAGCTTGCAACAAAGTGAAAGGTTAAGGGAAAGGTTGAAGGTTTGATTTACAGATTCCTGGTCAGGGCATATGCCTGGGTTGCAGCTGGTCCACTGTGGAGGTAATGTGAGCAAGGCAAATGCTTCTCTCCCCCCCTCCCCTTCTCTTTAAATAAATAAATAAATAAAATCTTTAAAAAAGTGGTGAGAAGACTGAAGAAACTTAATGTTTTGAAATTCAGTGAGTACCAAATATAAGACTGAAAATTTCCATGGAGCACTTGGCACAAAATAGTGGAATAAGCACTGGGTTGAAGGTAAAAGATTTGTCTGGCCTTACTCAATGTTGTTGTTAAACTAGCACAGTTTTCCTAAACATAACTTCATTAAAAATAAATATTTTCCAACTTACTGTTTTCTCCCTATGTGGCTGAGAACTTAGTGAGTACAAAGAGCATGTTTAAATTTTCTGTCTCCTATAAACTCAGCACATGGCTCAAAATCAGAGACCATAAGTAAAATTGAGTCATGAACTTTATTTATGGGGAACTGGCTGATAACAGAAATGGAAGACACAGGGAATGGTAAAGTCTTCTTTGCTTGCGTAAAGGCATTTGCATTCAGTTACACTGATAACCTTGGAACATGAAGGCATTCTGAATCTGTGTGGAGAGAGTTGTAATCCCAGCAGGCTAGAGATTAGGAACAAACCCTGAAGAACATAAAATACTAGTCTAGAAGAGGAGCTCTAGAAGGAGTTGCCAGGGATGTAGAGGTGAAATCAGGTGATAGTATTCCTCGCTTTATAAATTAAGAAAATGAAAGCCCTGGCTGGTGGCACAGTGGATAAGGCACCGGGAATCAGTGGTTCGATTCCCCAGCCAGGGCACATAGCCAGGTTGCAAGCCAGGTCTCCAGCCAGATCCTTAGCTGGAGGCAAGTGAAAGGCAACCAACCATATATTGATATCTCTCTCCCTCTGCCTCTCTCCCTTCTCTTCCCTCTGAAAATAATAAAAATCTTGGGGCGGGGGGAGAAAGAAAAAGAAAAGAAAATGAAGCATAAAGAAATTAAGTAACTTTACCAAGGTGACACAACCTGTTAAGTATGTTGTTCAACCAAGATTTATTGTCTGTAAAGACTTTAAAAAAAAAAACTACTCTGCTGTCAGGCCTAGTGATCATTAACTGCATCTTACTAGAAAACATTGGCATAATCTTAGGGGCCCTACTTATATTTTTAAAAAATCTAAATGACAGTTAATCAACAAGTAATAGAAAAATGTTTACAGAGCTGCTAATTCTAAAAATAGTAAAACTTGGCGTTCGACAAAAGTTTTGTTAACATATAGACCTGACTAAAACTAATCCAGAATCTCTCACACGAATTATTTTACTATTGGGATCATAAATATTATTGCCAAGATAATCAGTTATCTAGGAGTAGAGAAAAAGTTGACGGTGGGTAGCAGCTAGTGTGTGTTGTAGTGATTCGTAAGTTTTATTTTGCCACAAAAACTTGCTTACTGCCAGAGAAATTACTGTTCTAAAATATTTACTCTTCTATTGAGATTTCCTTTGTAATAGCATTGTTGATACTGTGGCAGTTAAAAGTAGTCTAATGTATGATATATAGCATAATGACTTATAAAACTTCGGAAAAGTATTGTTTCATAACCAAGTAAGGACTTTATTAATAATTAGAATACAGCATTTTCAGTTCAGAGTCACATGCTCTTAATTTTACAGTTTGGTGATTTTTTTTAATAGACTTTATTTTTTTAGAGCAGTTTTAGGTTCATAGCAAAATGAGCAGAAAATGTTCAGTGAACTTTAATTTTTTTCTTTAAACCAGAACAGTATATTTATTGTGTGCCTTTGGCACAGTGCTGTGTATGGTTTTATCCTGGGTTGCTTTGCCTTCTGAGCTAGAGCTGAGAAGACCTTCACAGGGCCTTCACAGGGTGTTCGAACTGAAGTTTGCAGTATGCCTTTGAGTGTTCTTTCTTTGGATACCATCTGTTTAAATAATCTCCTTGGTTTCTTTAGAGTTTTCACAGTTGTAATGACACTGTGCAGAGATTTTTAGTTGACCGTCTTAATTGTTGTTCCCTGGACAGAAATCTTTACATATATTTTGCATACTGTTATTAACACAGTTTAGAATTAATGTAAATATATTAATATTTTAAACCCCATTGACAATGCCCCCAAACTTGCAGTTTAACCAAATTAAGTATATTTTAATGTCAGCCTGTATAATTTATGTTTTTATTTGTTCTTAACCCTTAAGAAAAAATATATGCCCAATGATCTAGAAATTATCATAATATAAATAACTCATTATACCATGAGTTTGAAGGTGGGCATTGTGTACCTATATCTTATCTTTTTTGCCTTCCTCAAACTCTGCTCAGTGGCTTACCATGTATTAGCTGTGTGGCAAAAATGTTTTTTAAGTATTGAATATTACTCGTGTTATCTCATTTTGCCCTGCTTTGAGATATATAAAATCATTTCCATTCTACAAATGAAAAAACAGACTCAGAGACGTTAAGAAAGTTGTTGAAGTTTATACAACTATATAGTAACAGAGGGGCAAAGGATTTGATCCATGGTTCATGTGATTTCTAAGTCCTTGCTCTTTAAATTTTATTTTATTGCTCTTGTATTAAGTACTTAATATTCAAAGTAAAGAAGAATGATAATAATCTTTATGGTGTTGTGGTGATTACTTAAAGTGCTTACGCTAAAGTATATATAAAACAGTAGATACTAAAGACAAAGTAAACACTAGCTGTTATTATTACATAATAACACTCATCAGGAATTTGAAGTGACTTCTAATACTATCCATAATTATAATGTGAATGGTTGACTAGGATCACTCATCCCTTTGTATTCTCAATATTTTATAATTTAATGGCCTCAACATGTGTTTTCCACTCATATTTCTCTGTTACTAATATGCTACCTTTTTCCTTTAGTCCTCTTATTTTATCTAATTATATGGTTGGGAATAAATCTGTTTGCACTGAATATTTCAGGTGATAACACATTTCTGAGCCCTGGTTTTATTAACCAATTCGCAATTTAAATTAGACCTAATCTAAGCAAATATTTGTAAATTTATAGCCCAGTGTATAAAGTATACCTATTTTGTGGTATATTTACATACATTTTAATTGACTAAATACATGAAGTAATACATGTATATATAGCATATTAGTGTTCTGCAATATTTTAATTAAAGCATAAGAATTATATAAAAGTTAAATGTTTTATTTACATGCTTTTTTATATTTGTGTGTGAGACAGAAGTAGATAAATACATTTGACTTACTCTTCAGTAACCTGTTACTTCCTTTTATATGTGGGTAAGAGGTTTCTCATTCAATATTTTTTTTGGAAAAGTCACATAGTGTACTTAATAAGAGTTATTCAAACTAAATTTATTAGCTGGTTGTTTGTTAAACTGTCTCCTGACAAACAGGAATTATTTATTACCTTGTCTTTAACCAGCCGTAATCCTTTTTGTGTTTTTAGTTTTTTAAATAAAATGTTACTGATTTTCAATTAGAGTTGTCCCATCCTCCCCCCCCCACATTGCTCTTAGCACCTTTAGCTAACTGTGATTTTGTATATTTTTCTGACTTTATTTCATTTATAAATATTTTTATCAGTGTCATCAAAGTTTTACCACTCTCCTTTATTACATTGTTTTCCCTTAATTGATGTGTATGTGTTTAATATATTCAACTCATTTGTGTTTCTTTGTTTTCAGACATGGCATTCTTCCTAAGCTATGCCAGTGAGTCAATATGTATTATGAAAGTTGTATTAAATTGTTTAACTCACCTTTCATAACTTTTCCAGGTATATAATAGTTTTATAAACTCAGTAAGATTATATGTGAATTTTTCTTTTACTCTAGAATTTATTATCTCTATTTTGCAAATTACTATTAGTCTTAATTTTGAAACTGTTTCTCTGTGAATCAGGGCAAGAGTTTCATGTTTTGCTTTATCAGCAATTAGGCTGGTATGTGTGAGATGAATTTCTGGACCTGTGGGCAAATTCATGAAAACTATTTTACATTTAAAGCTATTTGTTTATTTGCAGTTAAGATGCTAGGTTACTAGGGTGTTTTCTAAAGTGTATCATTAATTTCACATTCATCTTCGTATTACTCATCAAATTTTTCTTTGCTAGAGAAGTAACTGTTACAAATTATCCCAAATTAGTTATTAGTTTACTTTTTGTGATAGCTGTATTTCACCTATTGAATATACAAGGTCTGTCCCAAAAGTATCAGCCAAGCAGACTTTTAATTATATTGACGTTGGCTCCATACTTTGGAACATACCTCGTGTATGTATGATCATTATTTATCTTAGACTAAAATAGAAAAATTTGAAGAGTGCTATAACTTGGATACAGAAAGTTTACAAAAATCTAGCTATTTTATTTTAACTTTTGTCATATGTACATTACTATTTTTCTCTAAAATTCTGACTTTGCAATCATTTGAGGAACCATAGGGTATTCTGTATTCATTTGTTACTTATTAGCAGAATTCAAAGATGCTATTTGTATTTTCAATTTTTGTACCTTTTTTAACTCTTAATTGTTTTCTAAATTGTTAAGTAATAGGTCATGTAGAAAATGAGCAGTTTACATGTCTTCCAGGTTAACTCCTATTTGTATTTTCATTTACTAGAACTTTATTTTTATAGGACATTTTTATTGCTTCTATATCATGGTCAACTCAAAAGTGGTTTTCCTTTTATAAAGAAAATAAATATTTTAGAATGTTTTAAATACAGAACTGGTATTGCATACTTTGAAATTTTAAAACAATCATATCAGTTGTTCATTATTAGCAGTATTTTTAAATAAAAAAATTACCATGTATTGAGTGTGCATCATTTAATTAAAATCAGAATTACTTCAGGAATGTTTTATAATTGTTATACTTTATATTATAAATTATACATTGTTATGCTTTTAATTATATATATTCAGATAAAACAATTTAGTATTTTTCATGATTAACTTTAATGTGAAATACTCAGCAGTTTATAGTAGCATGATAAATTAGTCTTGGGAATTTTTTGCTTAAGCGTTTTTATGTATATAAGATGTTTTCTAATTTCAATGAATTATAAAATTAAAATTCTAATTTCTTTCACATATGTATATAGTACTTTTGAGTAAGCATATGATGAATATTGATATTTTCCTAAATGTTGATTCTTTTCTTTTAATGTTTGTCTTTCCTAATCACATGTTTTTTCTTAAAATTGTACATAATTAAACAACAGTATGAACATACCATATGCAAAATTAACATATTAGGAATTTAGCAATTATTTCGAACACAGGTGAGTTGCTCAGTTTTAACTTAGTTTACATTGTTATTCTTTTCCCTTAGCGATTCTGTTTTGTCATACTGTTCTGCAATATTTTAAGTTTTTTTAATAAACTTTACAATCTAAAATGTGGTTAGCCCTGGCCAGTGTAGCTCAGTTGGTGAGAGCGTTGTCCAGTAACTGAAATGCTGCAGGTTTGCTTCCCATTCTGGGCACCTTGTCTAGGTTGGAAGTTCATCCCCAGTCCCGACTCAGAGGGGAGGCAACCAAGCAATGCTTCTCTCACTCCTCACATGCATCATCAACATTTCTCTCTCTCCCTTGCTTCTCTTTTGCATCAATGTTTCTTTTTCTCTTTTCCTTCCTTTCTGTCTAAAGGTAATGGAAAAAATGTCCTTGAATGAGAATTTTTAAAAAAATGTGTTTAAATAGCCTGGTTTCTGCATTTAGGAAGAAAATGTATCTCTTTCTTACAAATTTGGGGATTAGTTTATTTAATCTGCCTTTGGTTTGTAGGAAAATATTTTTCTAACATACAGATCTGGTACCTAGAACATATTTCTTTTTAGACTGCTTGTTCACCCTGTCCTGTAAAATCAATTATTCCTCCTCCAGTATAATTTATCACTTTTATTTTTTCACTTAGGATTTTCTGCCGTTTCTTGGCAAAAATGGCAACTAGTGATGTTGTTCTGAAGAGACTGGAACAAAAAGGTGCAGAGGCAGATCAAATTATTGAGTATCTCAAGCAGCAAGTTGCTCTTCTTAAGGAAAAAGCAAGTAAGAAAAATTTTAATTTTCTAAGGAGATACTTGAAATGAGCTCATACATTGACAAAAAAAAGTATTTACCTTGTAAATTATTACTTTAAATTGATGATAACTTTTAGATTCATTGAATATTTTCATTTTGAGTGAAATATTAGTACAGGATTAAGATAAGTTAAAATTGATATATAATTAATGTATGATATATAGAAAAAACAATTTATTTCCAGACTGCTGAGAGAAAAATAACATTTAAAATCATTTAGTATAGAATTAGAGATTAAAAATGAAGAAAATTGGCACAATAAGATACCACCTCACACCTGTCAGAATGGCAATCATCAACAAACAACAAGTGTTGGCAAGGATGTGGGGGCAAAGGGAACCCTCGTGCACTGTTGGTGGGAATGCAGGCTGGTGCAGCCACTGTGGAATACAGTATGGGGTTTCCTTAAAAAACTAAAAATGGAACTGCCTTTTGATCCAGCAATTCCACTACTGGGACTGCCTTTTGACCCAGCAATTCCACTACTGGAACTATACCCAAAGAATCCTGAAACACCAATTTAAAAGAACCTATGTACACCTATGTTCATAGCAGCACTATTTACAATAGCCAAGTGCTGGAAACAGCCTAAGGGCCCATCAGTAGATGATTGGATCAAAAAACTTTGGTGCATTTACACAATAGAATTCTATATAGCAGAAAGAAAGAAGGAACTTGTACCCTTTGCAACAACATGGATGGAACTGGAGAGTATTATGCTTAGTGAAATAAGCCAGTCAGTGAAGGACAACTATCATATGATCTCACCCATTACAGGATAATAATGAACAAAACTAACAACAAGCAAAACAGAACCAAATATATGAATACAGTGAATCAGTGAATAGGCCTTCAGTGGTCAGGGGGAAGGGGGTTGGGGGAAGGGGAAAGGAAGAGGCAAGGAAGGGGAGCAGCTTAGACAAGAACCTAGTATAAAGGAACCATGGACATGGACAACAGGTGGGATTGACTTTGGGGGGAATGGGTGGGTGGGGAGGGGGACAGAGGGGAGCAAAAAGGGGATGGATATAAT
Organism: Noctilio leporinus; assembly: GCA_004026585.1. Taxonomy (NCBI): domain Eukaryota; kingdom Metazoa; phylum Chordata; class Mammalia; order Chiroptera; family Noctilionidae; genus Noctilio; species Noctilio leporinus. The sequence goes on along the minus strand of PVIW01000689.1, from coordinate 280,220 downwards.
ACAACAACAATAAAATTAAAAAAAAAAAATTGAGTTAAATAAAATATGAACTGAAATGGCTTCTCTATACACTCTACCAAGACACTTTCAGAAATTAATTTTAATCTTTTTGCAATACTTTTTTGAATTTTACTTAGAAATCACTATGGTATGTATAAAAATCTCCAATCTGAATCTACGCTTTTAGGATTTAGGTTGATTTTTGTTTAAGTTTATTTTGTTTTTCAATAGCCAATGTTAATGTAATGAAAACTTCAAAATCTTTATCTAGTAGAATTCAGGATATCTGTCATTCTAGTAAATGCCAGTAATGACTCCCATTATTTGTTATAACAAAAAGCATTCCCTCAGGTTTTCACAGTCTTGCTTATTTAGCACTACCAACACCTTTGAGACTTATTGTTTTCCTTTTATGTTTTTGTGTGTTCTGTTACTTACTTACCTTTTACACACATACTATTTCATGAACAAATCTTTGAATATATTTAGCTCATTAAATGTTTAACCTAGCTTAACTTCTGAGACATTAGGAATAAAAGATTATTCAGGTACTTTTACAGGTTATGACTTAAAAAATTAGAATAGTTTTCTATTGTATGGTATCATTATTACATCTCAGACTTTAAAAAAATAATAATTTAAAACATCTTATACTTACCTGTCTTACAGTTTTACATTATTGACACTTTGAGCCAGATTCTTAAGTTTGCATAGCATCTTTACAAAAGCTAGGAAAATGAGTCATAAAACATTTTCTGTTCTATTAGTTCAGACTTTCTCCCTTTTCTCTCTTTTAAATATGTTGTTTTAATAATAGTAAACTCTGATGTAAAAGAACTGGCCAAACATTTGGTTATTAGTGTTACCCTACCTATGTTTATCCTGGAGATGCTCTCTTTTCAAGTAGTGTTCATAAGGAACCTTTTAGAAAACACAGCTATACTTAACCGGGTTTTTGGGTCTTAGTTTTACAGGCAACTTTGAGAGAAGAGAAGAAACTTCGAGTTGAAAATGCTAAATTGAAGAAAGAAATTGAAGAATTGAAGCAAGAGCTAATTCAGGCAGAAATTAAAAATGGAGGTGATTAAATACAGAAATTATGTTTATTATTTATAGTAGTAATTATTTCATCATTTATTAATTTAGGTATTATCCTTGGTTTCTCATCTTACCCCTCCCATAGTATCTCTTGTATATAAGAAAACATGGAGAAATAAAAAAGGCACATGATCTGTGTAAAATTATGTAAAAAATGACAGCAAGTAGCAAAGCTAAGGTTCAAAGCCTGTGCTTTTAACCTCTGTACAATATTTCAACTTGATCATCACTGTTCCCTGTTGAATGTAGTTTTTGAAAATAAGCCGTAATAATAATAATTAGTTAACATTTATTAAGTTTTACTATATAATATGGGCACTGTGTTGCCAGGTGTTTCACATAAATTATGTATTTTATCCTTAAAATTATGTGTACACAAATACTCTTGTGAGGAAATGGAGTTTTAAAAATATTATTTGTATGAAATCATACATTTTTTAAATTGTCCAAGTCAGTAGATAATTATCATTTTAACTATTGTAAATAAAATTTAAATATAAAATTGAATTATTTTAAAGGAATCTATAAAATTTATATTATAAATCACTGATGATAATAGTTCTATTACAATTTCAAAATATTATGCAGGAAGCCATTTGATTTTATTACTGAAACTTCTTCCTAGATGAGGTAAGAAAGTCCAAATATACTTTCTTTTGACCATTATTTTATCAGTGAATTATTTTGAATACTGCAGTATAAACTCTACCCTTAGTAAGCGAAATAAAAACAAGGAAAAATTAATAGTGCATGCTCAAAATTATCAACTAGAGATAATATTTGTGAATGGAAAATTTCAGGCTAGTTTGTGCTTTCTAAGACTAGGCGATTTGGAATATAGGTGAATAGTTAAAATATTAGCAGTGTAAAACTGCTCTTTATTTCTCCCAGTTCTGGAAGATTGCCCTGAAAACATTAACCTTTTCAACTCTGATCTTATTGAGATGCTAAAACAAATCAACAGTTTGATTTAAAGAATTAAGTTCTATCTAATACTAAAACATAAAATAGGGATAGATGGAACTTCACATTACTAAAAGAAGCAACAACCTCTAAGGAAGTTAAAAAACAATTCCTCAAAGCTCTGGCTGGTGGCACAGTAGATTAGGTGCTGGCCTGTGAACCCAGAGGTCGCTGGTTCGATTCCCAGCCAGAGCACATAACCAGGTTGCAAGCCAGGTGTCCAGTCAGGTGTCCAGCCAGGTCCGTAGCTGGAAGCAGATGAAAGGCAACCACACATTGATGTCTCTTTCCCTCTCTGCCTCTCTCCCTTCCTCCCTCTTTAAAAATAATGAATAAAATCTTTAAAAAAAACTCAGAAAGTAGTCTGAATATTGACCAGAAACAGCCACATCAGAATCCCTCAGAAGATTATACTTTTCTACGCTCACTAAGCTGTGGGAATGTTTTTAATATTACTGAAGGAATTTTCTTTGTTTCCTTAAGAATTTGACTCATGGACATGAACTAAGTGTGGCATTGTTGGAGGAGATGGGGTACTGGGTGAAGGGGAGAAATTGGGACAACTGTAATAGCAAAATAAATAAAGTATATTAATTTAAAAGTTATTTTCTGAAATAGAATTATGAACAAGTAATGCAGTCTCCCCATTAATTCTATGATCTAGAAATCATTATTATTAATGCACTTTCCAGGTTGATTATTCAATGTAAGGAAAACCTTCATGAAAAATATGTTAACTTGACAAACTATGAGAGTGTAGTCTCCGGAGACAGACTACCTGAGTATAAACCCTGTTTTCCTACTCGCTGTGAGTGTGATGGTCAGTTTTTTAACTTCTGTGTGACTCAGGATGATTTTATCTGTTAATGGAGATATAAATAGAATTTGCTGCTTTAAAGTATTTGTGAAAATTACATTAATTAATATAAAGCATTTTGAAAAGAGCCTGAGAAATAGTAAATTCATAATAAATATAACCTATTATTGTCACCTATAATTTTCATAGTTTAGTCATCAATGATTTATTTTAAGAAGAAATCTTTTTATTATGTTTAAAATTTACTTAATTTCTTGGTAGGATTTTTACAATCTCAAGATAGTAGAGACTTGATAATCATATAATGAATTTCTTTTATAACCATATTTGTGATTCACACTTTCGTGGTGTTCATTTTCTTTGTTGGTTTACTATCAATGACATTATCTATTTTATTTTCTGTATTAGTGAAACAGATACCATTTCCATCTGGTACTCCACTGCAAGCTAATTCTGAAAATGTGATACAATCTATACCAATCACAAGTATGTCTTCTGGTGCCAAAGAACAGGTAAAAGGAAAAGAAGGAGAAGAAAAGAAGGTGAAAGAGAAACTTGAAAAGAAAGGTATTTTACTTAAAGCTTTTTTGGTTTTTAGTGAACAGTTGGGTGTAGTTTGCTTCACAAGTTAACCTTGTGTTTGCATTTGCATTGGTTTTTGTATGAAATGGTCAACAGTGTATTAACTAGTTTATCATATCTCAACATTTTTGACAGATTAGTTAGAAGTAGAAAGTTCTATTAGTTAGAAGAGGAAGTTTAAACTTTTATGAACTACAATAAAATTAGGAACAGTATGATATTGGAACATAGAATCTGGACTCTAAAGGATGTGTGAAGGTGGACCAGGTCTACTTTGAGGTAGAGAGAAAAGTGTAACTTAAAACACAGAATGTAGAGATTAAGCATAGAGGCCCATATGTAGTTTGGTGTGACTGAATTGTACTGTATATTTGGTGGGGATCATTTCAGAAAAGTCACAGATAGAAAGGTAGCATAGGAACAGTTGTGAAGCTAGGAAAAGTATATTCCATTCAAAGCACAATGTCTGAAGTAAGGCATAGGGATGTTAAAATTTTATGAACCCACATAAGAGCTGAAGTAGAAAGTATATCACCATCTACTTAGCCAACCAGACTAGAAATCTTACAGCCAAGCTTAATCTGTCTCACTCCCTCATTTTTCATATCTAATTGTTACCAAAGCCTATACTTACTACCACCAAAACATACCTTGCTCTCTGCCATGATTTTGTTAGGTGCTGCCTTAGTTTAGATTCTCATGAACAGGCTCTCTCATCTGATTTAATGGTAAAACCTCATCTTTTCTAGATAATTTTTACCTTGCTGCTAAAGTTATTTTTCTAATCATAAATACGACTTTTCTCCACCTGTTTTACTCCTTCTAGACTTCATTTTCCCAAATTTGTTTAAAAAAGTGATTTTGTAATTTTTATACTTAACCTTGCATATTACTTATACTCATTTAAAAATTTTGGGAAAATATAAAATGGTTGATTTGGAAAAATATAAATGAACTCACCTGAGCTGATTTAGCATCTAACACTTGGTTAACTCCTTGTAAACATCAGTAGCTTCTGACAGAAGTAGGTACAGGGGCTGTATATCCTCTCCTGTGTAACTGCTTTGATAAGTGGTGTGGTTACAGTGAAAGCAAGTCAGACTGAACAAGTCAGACTAACTCTTCTATTTCATAAAACAATTACCCAGCCTGTCCTAACTTTGGTGAAGCCCACACTCAAAGACAATATGGTTACTCTTGATGGCAGGATCGCCAATCTTCTAGTCCACAGAGACAGCAAAATCCTCCTTTGTGGGAGGAGGCAGCACTCAACCAAACGGGACTTTCGGTCTGGAAAACCTCTGCCCAGTGGCACTTTCTATGGTGATGGAAATGCTGTATAGCTCTATTACCAACACAGTAGCCACACTAGCTGTTGGTCATTTGAAGTGTATCTACTACTGTGACTAAAGGGCTAAATTTTTAGTAACTTTAAATTTAAATGTAAATAGCTACTTGTGCTTGGCAGGCACCAAATTGAACAGTGATGAATAGAGGGCTGTCCATATGTGTTCGGCTGCGGCCGTTGCCAGGTGTCAAAATTGTGCACAAGTGTCAAAATTGTGCACAGACAGGTGCCCTGACCATCTTTCTAGGCGGCTGCATGTAAGCGTCACTCATATGCCAATGAAATAGTTCTAAAATCCTTTATGATGACTAACAGAGTTCTTTGAATTTATTTTAATATTTGTAATCACCCTTGGAATGTGGATTCCTGATAAGGGTAGTACTTCAAATTCTTGGATATCAAATTAAAAAATACACGTGGGTATAAGTATGTTGTTATATGTAATATATGTTGTATTTTGGAGTAACTAGTTTATCACTCAAAGATAACTACTATTTAGGTTTTTGGTATATTCTCTTCTAGTAATCTATGTTTATAATATTGGGGTTTTTACCATTAAAAAATATTTGCTAATCTGCTACATGGAAATTTGTATTTTTAATAACTTGTTAATAAGTTTAAAAACATAATTATTTTGAACTAGTTCTGTTTCCCCTTTTGTAAATATTTTTGTATAATTGTGAATGCCATTTATACAAAATCTTCCTTACCTACTACAGGCAAAATTACTCTTCTCAGCTTCTATATTTCCTTCTGTGTACAATATTTATCATGTATTTATTAATACATCTGTCTTTAAAAGAGATTTTCAGTTCCTTGAGAGCATAGGCTACTCATCTTAATAGTCCTTTCTAGTGCTTTAAATCTTAGTAAATATTTGTCCAAAGATTAATCAGAGGTATAGTTGAAAGGAAATGCTTCAAACCACAGTAGCTTGATAAGGTAAATAAGTTTTTATTTTGTTTTACATTTTTTTCTGCCAGGGAAGTTAAACGTAAACTTAAAGAATATAAATGCTTTCCAAGTTGCATTTTGACTCAGTGGCTATAAAGTAACCATATGCTAATAAGAGGTTATTGGAATATAAATAAAAGTAAATAAAAGTAGGATTTAAAAAATAAAATCAGAATAAAATATTCTCTTCTGCCTAAATGGTTGCTGTGGATAAACTTAAAGCCCCAGTAAGTCTTCTGGGAAATAGAAGTGGGGAAATACATTATATACTTATCAGTGTATTTTAACTGATGAGAGAAACATTTTATCAGGGAAATTATATTTGATTGTAGTTCATCTCATCAGTTAGCTATAGAGTGCATCATTCTTTCTAAATATAGGACTTTCCACTCTCTAAAAAGTTACAGTAAAATTTGTAAAGGATTTTCTATAGCTCTGTTTCAGGGATATGTAAACTTCCATTCAGGGCCATTTTGTCGCTATTTAGGCTTCACAGGCTGTGAGGCTCTGCGATAGCTGTTCAGCTCTGCCATAGAGTAAAAATGGCCATAGACAACATCTAAGTGAATAAACATGACTGTGTTCTAATAAAACTTTGACAGAAACGGTGCTGGATTTGGCCCGTGAGCCACAGTTCACCAGCCTCTTATGTCTATGTCTTTAACTAGAGGCAGTTAGTTGTTCAATAGAAAAATAGCTGAAATGGGGTTTAAGATGCTAAGACTTCAATAAATAATAAATAATTCCCTTTGTAATTTAAGTGAAAGTAGGAAATAAACTTTTTTTTCCTTTTAAGTTCATCAGTATCAGCACTATGGAGTTTTTCATACTTTTGTTTTATTTCTGATGTTTACCCATTTAGTGTTTTGTTTTATTTTGTTTGTTTTTGTTTAAGGAGAGAAAAAAGAGAAAAAACAACAATCAATAGCAGGAAGTGCTGATTCTAAACCAATAGATGTTTCCCGTCTGGATCTTCGAATTGGTTGTATCATCACTGCTAAAAAACACCCTGATGCAGATTCTTTGTATGTAGAGGAAGTAGATGTTGGAGAAGCAGTCCCCAGAACGGTTGTCAGCGGCCTGGTGAATCATGTCCCCCTTGATCAGGTAATTTATAAAAATAAAATTGCTTGTGCATACACATAACACTTATTTCCTCTTTCTTTGATGTTTTACTATGTAGTTTTGTATTCAATGACTAAACAACATGGGCCTGTATTGATTCATTTGATTAAATAGTTTGAATGTGGTAATTCCACCAAAAAAAAGCGCACGAAATGACTAAAACCTTGCAGAATTCTGTATATTAGGATTTGATTTGTGAGGATAGAAAGAAGATGTATTATACTATCTTCTTATCTTTTAAATGCTTTAATTTGGTATTTTATATAATCATTGTTCCCCGTGGAATTTTATTGTTCCTTGTTTTTTTAAAAAATGAGTCACTGTTGTATAAACCCAGAAAACACCAATCTAAAAGTTAAAGAACAAGTTTTATGTTTTTGTAATTAAAATATTTTCATATTTTTCTAAGAAAAAAAGGGAGAGGCGAATCATGAAGATTAACTTCAGATTTTAATGGTATCCTTTTAGTTGTTAAAAATTGGATGTTTTTTATTTTGGTGTTCCTTAGGTATTGGTATTTAAAAATATAAAACGTATTTTTATACACATGTTATAGTGTATATATATATGTACAGAAATAGATATTTGTGTGTGTGTGTGTGGTGTGTATATATATATATATATATCCATATATCCATATTTCTAATGACAGTGGAATGAATTAAGACAGTAATAAGTTTTAATTTGTTCTTTCAAGATAGCTTTTATAGTCTTTTGACTCATCTACCTGTTGCCTGAGCCCCGTAATACTTCAGGGGTATTGCAAAGACTGTAGACTTAAGCGTTAAGATAGTTGTGCCCCTCTGTTCAATGCCAGCTATATTACTTATTGGCTTTATGATCCTGGATAAATCTCTACATTTATTTATATTTCTAGATGCAAATTATTATTGAGCACCTGCAGTGCTCAATAATAACTATTCTGAACAAGGGATACAGAAATTGAATTAAGATGATAGATTTTTTTTCAAGTCCTGCCTTTGTTAAGCTCACATTTCTATGGGGAGTCAGGAAATCGTAACATGTGATGATGTCATTTTATATAAAGCAATTCAGAAGGCCTTATAAAACTGACATTTAAGTAAAGGTCTGAGAAAAGGAAAAAAACGAGTGATATGTCTATCTGTTGGAAGGTTGCTGAATCACATGGATGCCTGAGATGTTCACAGAATAATAGGAAGCAGTGTCATTATAGCAGAGCAAATAATGGGGAACATCATTCCAGATGAAAGCAGACACATAAATAAGCCAGATAGCATCAGGTTTTATAAATGATTGTAAAGACTTCGGCTTTTATTTTAAGTGAGATGAAAACCATTGGAAGGTTTTGAGCTAAGAAGTAACTTTGTGTGCCTCGTATTAGTAGGGTCTTCTAGCGGGTCTATTGACAGGATGAGTGAAGAAGTTTCTTTTATCTATGAAAAAAATACATGGGCCACATGTATGTGAATTGGTTTTTTTGTTTTTTTTTTTAAACATCCTTCTTCTACAGGACCAGGACTTTTTCATAACACTTATTGTCAGGTCCTTTAACTTTCTGATAATGGGCAGGCCTCTGGTCTGCTAATTAACATGGACTTATTCCTCCCTTCTGGCAACCATCTCACTTTGTTATATCTGTAAGTCTGTTTCTGGTCTGTTCACTTTGATTTTCTAATATTTTACATATAAGTAAAATATGTTATCCGTCTTAATTCACTTGGCATAATACCCTGTAGGTTGAACCATATTGTCAGAAATGTCAGCATTGGATTTTTTATTGCTCAGTAATATTTCATTGTACATAAATACCACATCTTGATACACTTATCTATCAATCTATACCTACGTTACTTCCATATCTTGGCTATCATAAATAATACTGCAATGAACATGAGGGTGAATTTGTATGTCCTAGTTTACCCAGAAGTGGAATTGCTGGATTGTTTGGTACCTCCAATTTTTTTAAGAACCCCTGTACTGTTTTCCATAGTGGTTACACCATTTTACACTCCCACCAACAGTTCATGCAGGTTCCCTTTTCTCCACTTTCTTGCCAACATTTGTTATTTGTTGACTTTTTTTGTTTATTTTTTTAAGATTTTATTCATTATTTCCAGAGAGAAGGGCAGAAGGGAGGAAGAAAGGGAGAGAAACATCAATGTACGGCTGCCTTTCACCTGCCGCCAGCTATAGACCTGGCTGGAGATGTGACTTGCAACCTAGTTATGTGCCCTGATTGGGAATTGAATCAATGACCTTTGGGTTTGCAGACTGGCGCTTACCTACTGAGCCACCATCCAGGGCTTGACTTTTTGATAATAACCATTCTGACAGGTGTGAGGTGATATGTTATGTGGTTTTGATTTGCAGTTCTATAATGTTGAGCCATCTTTTCACATGTCTCTTTTTCTATCTCTATGTCTGTTTTGGAGAAATTTTCATTCAGGCAGTTACCCTTTTTTTAATTGAATTGTTTGACTTTTTTTGTGTGTGTTAAGTTGTATGATTTCTTTATGTATTTTGGATATTAATCCCCTATCAGATAGTGCCACTTGATACATTCTATTTTCATGTTCTTGATGGGTTTTTTTTTGTTGTGAAAATGATTTTTAGTTTGATGTAGTCCTATTTCTTTATTTTTGCTTTTATTGCCCTTGCCCAGGGAGACATACCCAACGAAATGTTGCTGAGAGTGATGTGAAGTCTTTATTGCCTATGTTTCCTTCTAGGAGTTTTATGGCTTGAGTTCTTAATATTTTAAATCTTCAATCCATTTTCACTTTTTAAATATATGGTATGAGAAAGTGGCCCAGATTCACTTTTTTTTTCCACGTATCTAGTTTTTCCAACATCATGAATTTATATTCTTCAACTTCAGTGACTGTATTTATTAGTTTAAAATTATGTCTGTGCAGTTTTTAGGGTTTTATGTACATAGTATCATGTCATCTACAAATAATGATGGTTTTAGTTCTTTCCTGTTAGGATGCCTTTTATTTGTATTTCTTATCTGATTGCTGTGGCTACAACTTCCAATGCTATGTTGAATAAAAGTGCTGAGAATAGGCATCTTGTCCTTTTAATGATCTTAGGGGAAAAGCTTTTAACTTACGATATTAGCTACGGATTTGTCATATATAGGGGTTATTATGTTAAGGTATATTTTGTCTATATCCACTTTGTTGAGAGTTTTCATCAAAAGTGGTATTGAAATTTCGTCATGCTTTTTTCGACCTCTGTGAGATGATTATATGATTATTTTTTGTTTTATGTGATGTGTAACATTGATTGCAGATACTGAAAAACCTTTGCATCCCTGTAATAAATCATATTTGGTCATGGTGTATGATCCTTGTAATGTGTGTTGAATTAGTTTTTCTGGGACTTGGTTTTGCTGAGAATTTTTGTGTCTGTATTTATCAGGGAAGTAGCCTGTAATTTTCCTTTATTATAGAGTCCTTTGTTGGTTTTAGTATCAGGGTAATCTGGTCTCATAGTATGAGTTTGAAAGCATTACTTCCTCTGGAAAGTTTTTGGAATGGTTTGAGGTATTAATTCCTCTTTAAATGTTTGGTAGGAATAACCTGTGAAGCTATTCAGAACCTGGATGTTCTTTGGGAGTTATTTTTTATTACTGGTTCAATCTTAGGAGTATGTAGGTTTCTAGAACTTTAGATGTTTCTTGTAGGTTGTCCAATTTGTTGAGGTATTTTTTTCCCAAGCTATGGCCTTTTTTTCTTCTGCTTAATGAAGAACCTTTAACAAATCTTACAAAGGTGGTTTTGTTAGAGTAAAATCATTCATTCATTTATCTTGGGAGACCTGCTACCTTCCAATTCTGAATGAGAACATTTTGGGTTAGAATGTTCTGGGCTGTAGGTTCTTTCCTTTCAGCACTTTAAGTATATTCTGCTACCTCATTATGCCTGCAAAGTTTCTGATGAGAAATCTGCTGATAGCCTTATGGTGTTTTCCTTGTATGTGACTAATTGCTTTTCTCTTTCTGTTTGTAAGAATCTATTTTTAACTTTAGTCATTTCAACTGTTTTTGTGTGGGTGTCTTTGGGTTCACCCTGTTTGGATCTGGATATCTGTTTCCTATCCCAGATTAACAAGGGTTTTCAGCCATTATTTTTTCAAATAAGCTCTTTGACCTTTCTTCCTTTTCTTTCTGGAATCCCTATAATTAGCATGTTTGATATTTTCTCAGAGATCCCTTAAACTGTCTTATTTTTTTTTTTTCTTTACCTCAAACATTGTAGAACTCTTTCTTCACCTTTCTATAAGGCTTTCAAACAGTAATAAAAGATTTGACATACACAGAGATAAAACTATATCCTCTAAATTAGAACATTTGATATTTAACATATTGTACTTGAATGTATTCTAGGTATAATCACTCCAAATTTCGTACATCTTTATCACCTGTTTGTTTTTCACACAGATGCAAAATCGGATGGTGATTTTACTTTGTAACCTAAAACCTGCAAAGATGAGGGGAGTGCTATCTCAAGCAATGGTGATGTGTGCTAGTTCACCGGAGAAAGTTGAAATCTTGGCACCTCCTAATGGGTCTGTTCCTGGAGACAGAATTACTTTTGATGCTTTTCCTGGTAAGTATTTTAGTTATTATTTAAAATCATGTGGGAATTACTGTTCACAAAGTGATGTTTGTGGTGTTTAAGTTTAAAATCATCCTGTGAATGATTTATAATTCTTCACATTAAAGACCATGATTTTTGAGATTATTGCTATTGGCTTAAGATGACATTAAGCACAGCACAAACATCTAACCATTCTTCTCAAAAATGTACAAATTACATAAAACAGCACAGGTAGTTTTTACTCTAGGTAAAATACTAAATACTACATAACAGAAGATTACGATATGGATAGAAAACAAATTAATGTGCTACAAAATTATGTAAGCTGTAGATTATCTCAGAATGCAACACAGAAATAAGAAAGTACAGACATGGGAGAAAAAGGTTCAACTAATAATCATACTTAAAATATATGCTCTTAATTGATGTTAGGACAAAAAGAAAATCTGTAAATTAAAATTCATATTTTAGCCCTGGCTGGTAGCACAGTGGATAAGGCGCTGGCCAAAGGTCACTGGTTTAATTCCCCAGCCAGGGCACATAACCAGGTTGCAAGCCAGATACGTTGCTGGAGGCAGGTGAAAGGCAATCATACACTGATGTTTTTCTTCCTTTCTTCCTCTCTCTCTGGAAATAGTAAATAAAATCTTTTTAAAAAATAAATAAAATAAAATTCATATTTTAATAATTTACAAGGAAGTTTCATTACACATTGCTTGCTTTCTTCAGTAAAATGCTCCTGAGACATATCAAGCTTTAGAATGAGAAAATTTCTTCAAATAGGCCTTTGAAGCAGAAGAGAAAAGATGCTGGGCAGATGTAGAATAAATTTTTCTTTCATTGAAGGAGGATGTTATAGGAGGATAACAAATGAATAGACTGCACTTATTTAAAGTGTGTTTATTTGACTAGGATAATGGGAAAATCAGAAATAAAGTAGAATAACAAGCAGAATTATGTTTGAAACTCAGAATTGTTTTGAAGACATGTTTGTAGAAAGACCTGAGTTTTAATGTAATAACTAGCCTAATGTGATTATGTGGGTCTGTGTTCTTAATCCTATGTTAATTATGTTTGATGAAATGTTAGCATATGAAGAATTTTAACGCGGGAATAACAGAAAATGTGGATGAAAGCATAGGTTAATTTCCTTGAGACTAAGCTGCCCTGCCCCATAAAAACTAGACTAATCTAAAAAATACAGGGATTGTTCTAACAAGTATTTGTGACTTTGATGCCTGTGTGTGTCTTGAACCTTGGTAGATGTGAAACCATAATGATCTGTGCTTTTTTAGTAAATTGGGTTTTAGGAAAATCCCAGTCTAAATAATTTCTCAAAGGAACATGATGACTTTAGATTCTAAGGAGCATTTGATCACCACTTTTCTACCACAATATCAAAACACTTCCTCAAACCTCTTGTATTTTGGAGTAAGTGCAATCATGTGTATGCCTGCCACCTGAAATTCTGTTTTAGAAGTCCCATTCACTAAATTGGAATAGAAAACAATAAAAGTGAGCTTTTCTTTAATATTCAACATGCGTTGGAAAAAAACAAATATTAGTTTACTTTTCCAAATTCATATTTGCCATCCTTTTTACTTATATACTTAGTATTTAGTACATTTTTAAGTTTTTGAGGTAAATTGTCTTAAGTTTAGAAATTGAATAAATCATCTATTTTAACTCACTATTTTATAGATTTGTAAACTGAGACTTGACACAATTTAGTTCTTTGCTTAAGGTTATGTAGAATAAGTAGTGGACAAACTGTAGATATGCCTAAATCTAATGCTATATATAGCATTTTTGTTTGTTGATGTTGCTTGCTATGAATGAATATGGACTATTTCATTAATGAAGGTATATAGTTATTTTATTTCCATGACAGCTTTCCCTTACTCATAGAATTAACAGGTAAATACTTCAGCAGTTGAGTCACTTGTTGAGTACATTGAAAGAACGTTTTACTCAGTGACTTGGCTTTAGAGATGATAATAGCCCTATTTGGATTTCTTGCCTTTACTATATTTTTTCAGCCTCTGAGTTCGGCTTTGTGTGTGTTTATATTTACATTCTTCCAAAGACTTATATTTCTAAATTTATAATTTCCCCTTGTGCCTTCACACATGAATATATGGAGAAAGTACAAAACAGTATTTGTAAAGTGAAAGAAGGGAAAACCTAACTTTAAAATGGCCCATGAGGTTGCTTGAATTATTTTTTTATTATTATTTTTATTGTTTAAACTGTTACATTTGTTTCCACTTTTCTCCTTTTTCCCTCCATGCCCCAACCCTATCATTGAACTATTTTTGTATCACTTAAAATAGGCTTACCCAAGCTGAATAGAAATGAATAATTAATAAACTTTGAGATATGAGATCTGTTAATATTTATCTTGCTTATGGTTCCACATCAGTTACTGCTTCTGTAGCAGTTAATCTGAAAGGAAATAACAGTTAATACTACACAACACACCATTAGTTTTATTTTTATTTTTTTTCTTTTTCCAGAGAGAGCCATGATTTATCAGTACATCTGTTTTGCATTTTAAAGCTTAAGGTGTCTGCTAGTACATTTTGATGTTCACTTGATGTGCTCAGTGTCTAGAGATTTATATTTCATGATATATATATTAAGTGTGGTATAGAAATTGCAATTGGGGTTCAAACCTTTCCATTGCTATTTGGCCTTGGAAGGATTTTTACACTTAACAACTTTTTTTCCCTGTAACTACAGAACCAAAAACTTCCATAGAGTTTAGAAGATGCCAAATAATATTTTTATAACAATGGCTGAAAACCAGCTCCACTCAATACTTTTTTCAATCCTAAATGTGTGAAGCTATAAATTTTAGTATTTAAATGTATAACTGGTTCCCTAAAGCACCAAGCAAAAATAACTTGAAAATAGTATTATAGCTAAGAGACAAAGCCAGTGACAAATGACAGCCGTTTGAGAAAATGCACTGATTTTGCTCTGAAAATAAATGAAAATTTGCATTCAGAATTTTAACTTCTAAGACCCTACTTATTTCTATTTATACTGAGTCTTACTAATAAATATAAATTAATGGTTAATTGTAAAGTTTGTTTGATATACAAGAAAGTTTCATGTTTGGGTTCATTTGTTGTTTAAAAGACAAAACACCTTGTGTGTATTTGATTCTTCTCTCTTAAACCCATTTCAGTTAAGTTTCTAGCCACCCTGTTCCATCAGAACTGCTGTGGTCAAGATCCCTAATTATCCTCTGTAGCTAAATATCCATGGCTTGTTCTCAGTTCCTTTTTAATTAATCTGACATCTGGCATCACTCCTTCCTGGTGTTCATTCTGCTTCACCAGCTGTTCTTCTCATCCTCTTTGCTGATGCTTCCTTACCTCCATGACCCCTTTATACTGGAGTGCTCCAGACCCTACTCCTTCATCTCTTTTTCTTTGCACACTTGACTTTCTCCCCTCCCCTCTCTACCTCTTCCCTCTCCTCTCTTTCTTCCCCACATTATTCCTTGACTATTTTATCCAGTTACTTACCTACCTGCCCAGTAGACTTCACTAACCTGTCCAAAGGGAGAATACATATCCCAGTCTTCCCCCTAGAATGCCCTTTACCTGAGTATTTTTCATGTCATCTGACTGGAACTCCATTCTTTCAACTGTTATTTTCTCATGCAACTTCCTTCTTCAGAAAATAACAGTGGATGTACCTTCTGAACATACCCAGAGTCATTCTTATTATCTCCACCACAGCTTTGGTCTTGGCACCAACATCTTAATCTAGGTAATTGCAAAAGCCTTCTGACTGATGTCCCTGCTTTTGCCCTTGTCCTTTGTCTATTTTTAATGGAGTGATGTAGGTTAGATTATATTACTCCTGTGTCCTCAAAAGATTTCCATTTGACCCAGAGTACAAGCCCATCTCCTTACAGTGGCTTCCCATTATCTCATGAACTGCACGTACTCTTCTTCAGTCACTTTGGTTGAGCCACTGGCTCTTTCCTGAGATAGCTCCATTTCTTATCATGTTCAGATCTTTCTCCAAAACGTCATCATATCATTTACTGTACATTATTTAATGTCTTCACACAGACAATGTAAGCACCATGAAATCAATTTTTTTTTCTTACTGCTTGCTATATTCCTATCTAGAAAAATGTCTGGCATAGAGTGGGAGCTCATTAAATCAGTTAATGAATAAATAAAAAGAAACGTACTACTAAAATATGTCAAAAAGACAAAAAGTAGTATTTGAGAACAGGCCTGAATATCTGTTTTCATTACTGCAAGATCAACCACCAGAGCACTTTCCCCTATTGATAAGCTTTGTAAAATTAATTGATCCCTACTTGCCAAGCTGTACTTTAGTTTTTGTGCCACAAGTGGCAATAGTTACAATTATTACAGTTCAGAAACTCAATCAAACATAATTAAGTTAGTGCTACGCTTTTTCTTTTTTTCTTTTTTTTAAGATTTTACTTATTTTTAGAGAGAGAGGAAGGGAGAGAGGCAGAGAGGGAGAGAGACATCAATGTATGGTTGCCTTTCACCTACCTTCAGCTGCAGACCTGGCTGGAGACCTGGCCTGCAACCTGGTTATGTGCCCTGACTGGGAATCGAACCAGCGGCCTTTGGGTTTGCAGGCCGGCACCTATCCACTGTGCCACCAGCCAGGGCTTAGTGCTAGGCTTTTAGTGGCCATGTTAGATATGAAAAAGAAGCTTATGATCATTGAGCATTCTATGCAAAATCGTAGCCCAATGAAAATGAAGTCTCTGGCTCTTACTGCGGACTTGTGAATGCCTGGGACTCTGGAATTTGTATGTATTGTTTTTTGTCAGTTTTAAAAGCTGAGAAGGTGGAGGAGGTGGTCACAGCTTTCCACATCTGTACAAACTCGTCTTGAACTAGTTCTTACTCCCTATGTGTTTTCTTTAGAATGAGTTGGCCTAAAATAATCTCTGAATGATTAGTTCTCTTACAACATGTGTAACCATTTCCAAATGGTGATTATTGGCATGTGTTTAACAATTTCAGAGGCTCTGCAGTTTTTAACTTGAAGAATTTTTATTGATATCATCACTTACCTTCTTAGCATAGTCATGCCAAAAACAGAGGGCAGAGGGTGAAGAAAGGAAAGAACATTAGAAAAGTAAGATTTAGTCGATGGGTTCAAAGGAATGATGAAAGACTTTTCTGAAATATGTAATTTACTAAAAAGTTGTTTTAAATATTAGGTACATTTTCCATGGGAGGAGATCTAAACTTTTCAACTAGCTTTATACCCTACCAAATAGTATATTGTTCGGAGACATGCTAAGTAAGCAGAAGGTTAACATTGCATCCAAGATTTTCGATTCTAATTTGCATTCACTGGTTAGAACGTGACAAGTTTTAATGATAACTTCAAATTTTAGTTGTCTAAGTTATTGTTTCATTTATTGATTTTAAAGTCTAGGAACTACATTCAGAGTATTAATTGGGATTGATGCTTGTGTGCGAAAAGACATTGCTTAAGTTTGGCGGTTCCTCTTATTTCTCGTTTATTTTTAGTTCAAACCTTTATTCCTTGAAAATTATTACAGTTTTATGTAAGAAATTTAAAACTTTCAGATCTTGGCTCCACATGTGCACAGGTGCTCAGTGACCTAGGAACGAACCTTCTGAACCTCAGCATTTTTATCTATAAAAGGGATGAAAAAATTTTTTTTAATGAGAAGGGGTTTTGAGTGGTCTCTATTTTATATGTGTTTTGTGAGGTTTAACTTTTGAAACACTTGGCTGTCTGCTTAGTTTTTTAAGTTCTTAGTTGTAACTTTTGTGCCTTAATTTCCTCACCTGTAAATTGGGGATAATAAATCATTTTTATGTAGTGTGCTAAGAGAGTTAAATAAGTAAATACATACATGTGAAGCATTTAGTGCAGTGACTGCCACATAATAAGCATATGTGTGATGTATTATGCATATTATTTTCTATACATTTTAGTATCTTCCTAGATCTGAGAAGCTTAATTTTCTGCTGCACCACAGTGTTTTGTATTTGGGGTTTAATGTGGGCATTCAGCAAAAATTTACTACACAATCTGTACTCTTTATAAGAATCTTTTGAACAAACCTGAAACACTCTGCTTCTGATATTCATTATGAGTTAGGGAAGATCTCTTTCTGGAGGGAGGGAATTCAGGTCAGTACTTAGGTCTCTCTGAAAAACAGCTCACTTCACATAATTTGTGCACAAGCAAAGTAGGAGTATGTTCTTAGGAATGGTTTAGAAACAAAAAATAAAGGTCTTTTAGATACTTAATATATTGGTAATTTCCTATTCTGTGTATTAGTTAATAAAAATTAATGTCTAATCTCATGGTTTTAAAGGAGTAAGAGAAATCCTCACTTTTATAACCAGTGCTTCGATCTTAGTTTCATTGCATGTTCTTTTACCAGAAATACACCATTAGTTAACTCTTCTGTCATCTTGGAAAACCTGCATATCAGAGGACAGTATGTTCTTGCCAGTTTTATGGCAGTTTCTAAAGAGCTAAAAAAGAACAAAATTACCATAGCCAACCAATTTACTCAGTTTTGCTATTCTATGATTAAAGAATAAACACTAGATAATGAGATGTAATCAGAATATAAACTTTAGTTCCAGTAATGTTTAAAAGATTCTTCTTGAAGAAATTCCAAGAGATTTCAACTTGGGAGTCAGTTTAAAAGTGGTCTATAAAGTTATATTTCTATCAGTATTGAATTGTATTTAAGTAATATTTTTATTACTTCCAGGACAATCATTTTTCATCTGAAGCTAATGTTTAAGAGATACATTACTTTTTTAAAAGATTTTATTTATTATTATTTTTAGAGAGAGGGATAGGGAGAGAGGCAGAGAGACATCAGTGTATGGTTGCCTTTTACCTGCTTCCAGCCACGGATCTGGCTGTAGACCTGGCTTGCAACCTGGTTATGTTCCCTGGCTGGGGAATTGAACCAGCAACCTTTGGGTTCGCAGGCTGGTGCCTTATCCACTGTCCCACCAGCCAGAGCTTGAGATGCATTATTTTTTTATTTCTTGAACTTATTCTTCATTCCAAATATTATTGAATATCCCCAGGTATGCTGTTATGTTAAACTTTGCTCACTACTTCCTTATCATTCATTGTTTTGTATATTAGTTGTCTTTTTGCCTGGACAGATATAGTCTACAGTTCATTTGTCTTTTATTGATTGTATACTTTATAATGAATTACTATCAAGAGGGGATGGGCCATTATCCACATGTCAATATTCTTTTCTGAAACATAGTTTATTGCGAAGCAAGGTGCTGTGTACTAGTGGAACAATGGCTTTGGTGTCAGTATTTGACTTCACTTGTTGATTTTGTGACTTTGAACAACTTATCTTCTCTGAGCCCTAGTTTCTTTCTATTTAAAATTAGAGTCAATATTGTGTGAATTGCACATAACATACACGTAAATTCCTGTTCTTAGAAAATGCTAGTATTTGTCTTTTTACTACCACTTTCTAACTTTTTACACCTCAATGAATGGAATGGGTAGCAGATGAAACCCGAAGTAGTTATATTTAGGTAGATTATCCCAACATTTAGGCAGTTCTGTCGTATTTATAAGAAATCTTTAAAGGGTGGGTGGGGAGGGGGACAGAGGGGAGCAAAAAAGGGATGGATGTAATACAACAACAATAAAATTTAAAAAAAAAAATCTTTAAATGCTTTAACAGCAACTTAGTCATTTATTTTGTATGATGAAACATAGTAAAGCATACCCTGCTTCTTCCACATGTAAAAATACATTACCACATGAAATTATAGTCTAATAGCACATGTATTTTTAAAAAGATTTTATTTACTATTTCCACAGAGAAAGGAAGGGAGAGAGGCAGAGAAGGAGAGAAACATCAATGTATGGTTGCCTTTCACCTGCCTTCAGCCATGTACCTGGCTGGAGATCTGGCTTGCAACCTGGTTATATGCCCTGGCTGGGTATCGAGCCAGCAACCTTTGGGTTCACAGGCTGGCACCTTATCTACTGTGCTACAGGCCAGGGCTTTATATTAAATTTGTGGAATAAACTCAATGAGCTATTTTACTTGTACATATTATAAGAGTGAAAACTGTAATATTTGTAAGGAAGTGATAAAATGTATTTCACCCATCAAGGTGATAAACTTACTTGCAACATTATAAAAATAAAGAAATATTAACAGTAAATGCTAAAATTCTGGTCAGGTCTAAAGATCAGAAAGTACCTCAAGATGATTCACTAGAAATATCTATGGGCAATTTATTTAATATGCTAGCTATGTAATTTTTATTTTTCCCCAACAGGAGAACCAGACAAGGAGCTGAACCCTAAGAAGAAGATTTGGGAGCAGATCCAGCCAGATCTGTACACTAATGATGACTGTGTAGCCACTTATAAAGGTGCGCCCTTTGAGGTGAAAGGAAAGGGAGTGTGTAGGGCTCACACTATGGCCAACAATGGAATAAAATAAAATTAAATTCTAATGCTTCAGTTACTGAGATACATTGGAAAAAGCTTTAATAACAATAAAAAGAAATACATTTGTCACTTATCCTGAAATAAAACTGACTCATTTTTGTCATTTTTGTGTTATTTCTTTTCTAAACTGGTTAGTTTTTGACCTTGTATATGTTGTTTCAGTTGATTAGAGAAACATTGCATTTTTACTGATTGCTTTTGATCCTTTGTAATATAGGGAGGCAGTGTCCTATGCTTTGTGATGATTATTTTTTGGCAGGGATGTTAGTTAGCAGGTTATTTTTTCTTTATGCATTTTTAGATAATTTGAACTAGATTAACATTTAGTTGTAGGCACATGATGCATGAAATTTCAAGACCTTGGATTTTTAGTATATTGTGTATCTGTGTTATAAAGGTCCTCTCCTCAGAAATGACAAGTGAGAATTTGTGTAAGATTTATCAACTAGTCATACTGTAATAATAATGAAGAGCAACCGTTGATTCTAGAGCCAGATATCATAAAAGCTAAGAGATAAAAAGAAATTTACAACTGTGTATTGAACTTTTCATTCCATTTAGCAAAGTAATTAGTAATAAATTTTGACTATGAAGTATAAAACCACATTGCAAAATATTGCCAATGTAGTTTCGAATAATTGACTGTAAAAGCAGCAGTCTTTTTTTTTTCTTACTCTAATATACCTAATAAAACATTATTTATAGTTTATTATCTTTAGAAGAGCTTTTAAGGTTGATATATTTTGCTTTTTCATGAACCATCATACTGTTAATGTTTTAAAGCGAATGGCGGCCAAAACCTTGATGTGATATGATACACATACATTAAGGCATCAGATGCTTATTTTCATCCTCTGGATATTCTAGGAATGGTGAAAATGAACTTAAGAGTCATTAGCTTCCGTGTTATCAGCCTTGAGATGATGACTGATGATTTGGGCTACTTCAAAAGAAGGGCATCTGTGGAGGTAGGAGTATAGATGTCTGGAGAAGTCTCACAATCCAAATTCTAGCACGGTAGCTCTTTAGGCCTCCAATGAGGAGAAGCAAAACAAAAGTTTACAACTACCCTGCATGCTGAGTTATAAAAGGTATAAGTAAAGTTCATTTATTTAAGGCCATGGAGTTCTGCTTAGCTAGGAAATGATGCCATAATAGAATTTGATCTTCTTTCTGTAAAACTGAGTATTTATTAATGGCATCATTAATGTATGTTGATAACTAAACACAGATGAGTGTCAAAGTTAATTTTGTTCTGAAAATCTATTGATTCTTCTGGGAATAAAGAAGGTGAACAAAGTCTTTTGTGATTCTGTCTTTACTAATTTTTCCCAATTATATTAAATTTCTTTAAAGCAAAGGATATTTTAACTACTTGATTGAAATATTTATTCCAAATTCTTCCAAGTTATGTAAAAGCATTAATCAAGTTATCAATTTAGCCCCATTTAGTCATTATTTATCTATTTTAATCCTCACTTGAGGCTACATTTATTAATTTTTAGAGAGAGATACAAATGTTGATTGGTTGCTTCCTGTATGCACCCTGACCAGGGACTGAACCCATGACCTGAGTATGTGCCCTGACCAGGCATCTAACCCATGACCTTCCAGTTCACAAGATGATGCTCCAACCAATCAAGCCACACTGGCCAGAACCAGTCTTTTTTTTTTTTTTTTTTTTTTTTAACAGTTCTGCTTTATTTGTATTGCTGGGATGAGAGAGCTCTTATGTAATCAACAAAAAAATGGCATAGTTGGTGGGGCATAACTCTTCAGCTTTTGAATTGTAGTCAGCTCTTTAAGGATTTTAAAAAGAGGAGATAGTGTTCTGTCCCAGTGGTGCCAAGAGGTTGGTGCCTCTTGATGTCTCTTTACATATTGCAGACTAAACCAGAGCAAAAATCTGACCTTCTCCCAAAATCATTTCTCATCCACGTTAGCCCACTGTCATACATGAGTATTGGAAGTACTAACTTTTCTTATGTGTAGAAATTCCATGTATTCTTTTTGAGATGAGTCATTTTCAAGACGTTGACTTTAATAGAAAAATTGGAATTTTTTTTTTGCTTCTCAACATTAAGTACTCTACAGTTATAAGAACTTTACCCACCAAACATCACTTGTTTTTGATTTTTAAAAATGTAAATTCTCATTTAGACTATTTACAAAATATTCAAAGTAATTCATGGAAGTTTGGTAGGAATCATGTCATCAAGATAGAAGGTGTGGAAAGGGCGTCATAGAGCAACATTAATGAGTTTAACCAGGTCCCAGTATCTGGACCTTAGCCTTTCAGGCCCAAAAATGTAGATGATGAGAAATGTATGGAGCCTGGTATTGGTTTTGAGGGCAGATGACCCAGTTTGATTCCTAGCTCTCTAACTGCCTGTGTGACCTTAGGTGGTTGTCTTCTATAGATAGGTGTGACAACAGTACTTAGCTCAAAGAGTTAGGAAGATTGTGTGAGTTTGTACCCACAGAGTACTTACAACAGTGCCTGGAATATAACAGATGTATACTATGTTGATGTGAGTTTATGATAGGGACGTCCCTTTCCAGAAGCGTGTGTTTCTGAAAACACTTTCTGAGAAGTTAAATTCTTGTTGAGAAGAGTACTTGGTGTATATAAATTGAACAGTATTCTAAGGAATGTTAATTATGTTAGTTTAACACAAATAGAAGCAAACATATTTTCAAGCCTTTGGTGGGTGAGGGAACGTTTCACTGTTGCTTACAACAGGGGCATTAAAGAGATTCGAATGAGTATACCTCTTCAATTCTCCAGGAAATCATATATTGTACTTCTTAAAATGTAAAAATATCAGATGCCAATATTAGCCAGTGCACTTGAACTACATTGTGACAAAAACAGGGCTCTAAGTGCTGTGTGATGGTATGTAAACTAAAACTGTTGCCATGGTACAAAATAAAAACTAGTGAGACAAGTTAATGTCACTGAGCTACCAATAATAATGCAAAGTGTTGTCTTGCAGAGAAAGGTTTGTCCTTCAGAGTTTAGTTCAGAAATAACTATGCCCTCTTCTCAAAAGTTAGGGGGGTATATTAATATTTGTTTACTGTCATGAATTTATAAAATTATAATCAAGATATTTAATGCTTTATAGCTAACAAAGTACTTTCACAAGGCTTACTGATTTATTAAGTCCCTAGAGGTAGACCAGCTGTTTAACCACAAAGACTCAACAGAGAAGTTAAATGCTTATGCTAAAATTGAACTAGCTGAAACCTAGATCTTCCAATTCGTACTAATTCTGTGCTCTTCTCCAATACAATACACATTGTTCCAAGTCAGTTAAATAGCACATTGTTTCTTTATTTGAATGAGAGATTAAACTTTTGTTTAAACTGTAGAGAAAGATAGTGATTAAAAAAAAGAAACCCTAACCTCTAGTAATTCATGTAAGGAGATTAGGGTAGCTTCTTCAGTGGAATATTTAAGAGATTCTAAGAGAAGTCTTGAAGTTATTAAACACTCCTGTGGAGTCGTTACATTACAAAGAATATCAAGTTTTTTTTTTCCTTTTTGCTGCTAAAGTTCTGCTGCTTCTGATAGCAGTTGCCTTTCTAAAGAGCCACATGCCTTTGAATTGTACATTGTTGTTGAGGACACTTCCTATAATGGCATTTCATCTCAAAGTCAGCCTGTGAGGGAAGTTACTTAAGTTCCAGGGAGGGAGACAGGGATGTGGGTAGGTGGATGGATAGATATGCAGGCAGGCAGACAGATACCTTACCCAGGAACAGCTCTTTAGTTACACGTACACCATTTGCAATACTTGGATAATAACCCTGAAATTTATAATAATAAATTATAATAATAATGAAAAGGATGGTTGTGGATGGCTAATATGCCTCTAGATAAATCTAGATCTTCCAACCTGTTGGAATGGAAAATGGCGATTTATTCATTCTTGCTTATTGAACTTGAAGCAGTTATGGTTTTTCCTTTAGGTTAAGTCTTGGTAGAGATAACTCACAGGAGTATAACAAACAAACAAAAAATTCTGGGAGAAAGGAACTCACTAAAACAAAATAACTGTTGATTTGAAAGTGAGCTGTCTGGAATTTCAGAGTGTGAATAATTACATATTGTATTTTTTCACCTCTTTGTATTTCCTTGGGTGGTTCTTTTTTTCCCCCTTCTACCTTACTCCCACTTTCCTCCTAACACACACTATTCCCAATTCTCTGGATTTTGAGTAAAATGTATGTGTTTAATTTTATGTCTTCATCATCATCATTTATCAGGCAGGCTATTATGCTTAGCAAGAGCAGCAAAAACAAGCTTGGAATCATTAATTGCAAGAGAAAAAAATAATCCTTTCTAATGAAGGGGTTAGCTACTCTTCCCTTTCCCGTTACATAATGCCTACGGACTTGTTCAAGTAGCTATTACTAATGTCTGCTTCTTTATACCATGGCATTTATGTGATGATCCTTCATACCAAGGCTGCTCTGACAAAGTTTTACATTTGTTTTTGTAAATTGCTTCATTAGAATATAGTATATCCCAGTAGAGAAATGCTCGCGATATATGCATCCACTTAACTTTTCAGTCCTCAGATTACATATTTGGCTGATACTTGTTCATTTAAAACCCACTCAACTTTTCACACCTGGGGAATTTGGAAAGCATGGTGCATGAGTCATCCAGAATCAACACCACAATTTGATTTCTCTTTGAAAAAGATTAATGAAAAATGCAAACTGAAAGTCACTTTAAATAAGTTGAGCAAAAGAGAATGATTTTGTCAGAAATAACTTTTTCCTAACCTTCAGTTTTCATATGAAACAGGAACATTTTCTCTTAAAATAGCATATGCCCTGAAAACAAGAACTTCAGATGCTTGTGAAGAGACATTTCTTAAAGTTTGAGAATCCAGGAAATAGCAACGTGGCTTAACATGAAAACAGCATTAGCCTTTTAAAAAGAATTATGCCTGAAAATTAATAAAACAAGGCAAATTATTAAAATAAGCCAGTATGTAGGTAAACATGTCTAAAAAATAAAAGTCTAAGGTTGCTAATTGAGGTAATATATCTAGAAGGATAAACCTGGCTAGTATTAGGAGTGAATTAATGCCACAAGATGATATATACTTAATGAGATTAGCCCCAGTTGCATAAAAATAGAATGTTTGGTTTCCAATTCTCTAAATACTGAAAACATTTAAATGTACAATTTATTTTTAAAGTTTTATTTAGTTAAATTTATTGGGATGACTGGTTATTAAAATTATGTTTCAAGTGCACATTTTGGTGATACATGATCATTATATTGCATTGTGTGCCCACCACCCAAAGTTAAATATAAAATTTAGTAGGGATTTTTGTCTTCCAGGTATTAGCATACAATTGTATTTTGTCCATCCCCATTACCATATAACATCCCATTGTGTGAAGTTACCACAATTTGCTTACCTGTGCTACTGTAAATGAACATTTGGATCGTTTCCATAGTGGTTTTAGCAGTAGACACTCATGGGCAGGATATGGGAATCATGGTCCACATCCATTCCAGCAAAGGCACTTTTGAAACCAGGTTTCTGACATGAAAACTTAATGCTTTTTTCCTTTTATCTGAAATTCATGTAAAGGTAAGAACTTGGTAACCATTTTCTTTTATGAAGTCCATGATTCTTTCTAAGACGTTTATTCTTTGTTCACTAAGTGAGTTTCCTTTTTTATATTGGAAAATATATCTGTGCTGAATAGAATTCAGTAGGGTTAGCAGTGTATCAGAGGCCTCATGTAAGTATTCGTCTTCACTGAATCCAGCTTCTTCTATTTTTTCTGCATGGGTGAAAAGGATGGCAGTATGATTCTTCCAAGCATGTCCCAGAAGTTCCTGAAAGAGAAAAGATGTTAAATGAGTATTTCCCTTGGACTATGTTCCTCAAAAATAAGTTATTATGCTCCAACACAGGCAATCCACAGATTTATACGTCACTATGTTTCTGAAAGGCAATATGTGTGATAGGAAGTCAAGATGGAGTCAATGTGATCAAAAGGAGAGAGATGTGTGGGCTTTCTTTAAAAAAACTTTAGTTTTCCATTTTAGTTTACTGTTATAATCTATGTATAAATATATCCTCAAAACTGCATATTATCAATGCTGCATATGTTATACAGCTGTCCCCTCTTATCTGTGGTTTCATTTTGTGCAGTTTTAGTTACCGTCAACCCTGGTCCCAAAAGATCTGCCACCATTCACCTCACTTCATATCCTTGTACATAGACATTATATCACGTACAGCATCAGGAGGAAAAGGGCAAGTATAATACAAGAAGATATTTTGAGAGACCACCCTCACATGAACTTTTATTACAGTATATTGTTATAATTATTTCATTCTTATTGTTGCTAATTTCTTACTATACCCCCAATTTACAAAGACTTTATCATAGGTTTGTATGTATAGGAAAGAACAATATACAGTATATAGGGGTTGGTACTATGTAGTTTCAGATGTCCACTGGGGGTCTTAGAACATGCCCCATGGATAAGGGGGAGCTACTATATTTACATTTGCAACATTCAGCAATTATTTATACCTAAATCTATTAAAACCATTGAATTCCTTTAAGTTGAAGTACCTTGGACAAGGTTAATTGTCATATTTTTTTGTGTAGGGGAATATTGTGTTGTTACTGTAGCTAGAAGCATTTTCTAAGGATTCATAATTACATAATCTGGTTACATGTAATGGAAAAACTAAGATCAAAATATATTTGATGATTTGGAACAACTACAAAACATTACTGTGATTCTCATCCTCTCACTTCACATGCCTAGAATCAAACACACTTTATCAGATGATTTCCTCTAATGTGGTTGAAAAATGCTGAAGGCGGGTGTTCCTTTGTTTAGTAATCTGTGGAAGTTGGTTATGTAATAAATTTTTCTTTGATTAGTGAAAATAGCTGATATAAAACAGAAGTAACAGCATGTGGCAGATTGTTCATGCAATATGAAAGGCATCTAGAAATAACCATTTAACATGCTTGAATATTTCCAGTTATATGAAGTCATGACAATATGACAGCAAAATAACATTCCCTCCATTCCAAACACTCCCATGACCAAAATATTTCCAAGGCTGCTATCGTTTATAATAGCAGGAAAAATATAAAGTGCTTAGGAGTAAAATCAAGACCTCCAGTAATCAGAAGAAAGAAGGGAGTTCAACTGATATTTAGTGCCAGTATTATGCTAGGCGCTTGACATCTTTATCTCTTTTGAAGCTCAGCATGAAATTTTGTGGGAGATACTATTATTATCTCTTTTATGATATGGAGAAACTAGTTCACAAAGAACATGAGCCCTTAGATAATAGTATAAACTCTGGTTTTAAAATATCTTGAAAAAATTGAGAAACAATTTAGGAAATTTTTGAATGTATATAACAAATATAAGGCTAGCATTTATAATACTAAAAAATGAAAATAGCCCTGGCTGGTAGCACAGTGGATAAGGTGCCGGCCTGTGAACCCAAAGGTTGCTGGTTCGATTCCCCAGCCAGGGCACATAACAAGGTTGCAAGACAGGTCTCCAGGCAGGTCTGTGGCTGGAGGCAGGTGAAAGGCAACCATACACTGATGTTTCTCTCCCTCTGTGCCTCTCTTCCTTCCTCTTTTTCTGTAAATAATAAATAAAGTCTTAAAAAAAAAAAACTACAAAGCTAGAGTATTTAGAACAGGGTAGTGATATTGGAATAGGACTAGACAAATAGATTAATGGAACAAACATAAAAAATGAAAATAATGAAAAAATGGAGAGAGGAAGGGAAGGAGGGTGGGAGGAAGAAAAGGAAGGAAGGGAGGAAAAAGGAAGGAAGAGAGGGAGGAAAGGAAGGGAGGAAGGAAGGAAGGGAGGAAAGGGGGAAAGGAAGAAGCAGGACTTGTAAATTTAGTAAGAAAGTATAGGTATTATGAGACAGTATTTAAAATTAGAAGTATCTTGAGAGTTACCAATGGTTACCAATGATAACTGCTAATATGGCCTGGCATTTATCAGAGCTATTTATTTACATATCCTCTATAACTTGACTCTGAGCTCTGAAGGCAAGGTTTATGTCTTTATATAGAAATCAAAGCTTTAACATATTGTAAACTCTCAATTAGTATATTTTGGATTAATTTGGAATTGGGACCCTCACCACCATCTCAAAAGGGTATTTCCTTCCTTCCTTCCTTCCTTTCTCTTTCTTTTCTCTTCCTTCTTTGTCTCTCTTGCACTCTCTATCTCCCTCTCTCCCCCTCTTTCTCTCCCTTCTTCCCCCCACCCCTTTTTCCTACAGTTTCAAATCTTTGTCTTTGGTACATGAATTGTGCTTTCCTGTGAAGTTTCTCTTTTGTTCTAGTTCATTATCATTGATTTGCATGTAGTCTGCACTTTCTATTGTATATTCAGAGGAACTCTCTCAAGGAATAGGTTCAAAAAATTTTCTCATAGCTGTTGAAAATTTGTCTGTTTACAACATGGAATAATAGCATATATGTGTGTGTGTGTGTGTGTGTGTGTGTGTGTGTGTGTGTGTGTGTCTAGTGTAAAAATGACCCACTTTCAAGAAAATCTAAATTGAAGTTTCAAGCTCAGTATAAGAGAATAATTAGAACTAATAGAAAGATTTCTAAACTTTACAAAAGGATTCTCAGAGATACTTTAAAAAAGATAAATGATGTGTCTTTGAACATTAAAATTAGCAAAAAATTAACCCAACTTTTAAAGAGCATAGCTCTTGTGTAAATCTAAGTATACATATAATGTCATCTCATTTTAGCTAATAATAACATAGCAAAATTAGCAGACCCCTTCATAGTTTGTCACATACTCAGTGTATTACATCACATCTCTCACAGGAGAGGACTCATGGTGACAAAATAAACAAAAGTCGCTGCTATGGGTTGAACTGTGTCTCATATCTTGAAGTTCTAACCTCCAGTACCTCAGAATGTGACTTTATTTGGAAATAGACTTGTTGCAGATGTTACTAGTTAAGATAAGGTCATAGGGTGGGGCCTCTGATTCATTATGATTGGTGTCCTTATAAACCAGAGAAATTTGGGCAAAGACGTAAATACAGGGAGAATACCATGTGAACATAAAGACAACCACTGCAGCCAAGGAGAGACTCATCGGACAGATCTTTAGCTCACAGCCCTTAGAAGGCACCAACCCTGCTTCCATCTATTTCAAAATTCCAGCCTCCAAGACAGAGACTACACTGCTGTAGTTGCAGCCACTCAGTTGGTGGTACTTACTTACGGCAGCCCTAGCAAATTCACACAGGTGGTTGAAAAAATAATGAAGTGCTAACTGTAGCAGACCCAGGTTCTAGGAATAAAATGATTTCTGGGTCACTTATGGGAGAATCCTTTTCGCTGCTTGCTAAAAATGCATCACAATCTTTAGGGGTAGAACTTAGACATTTGAACTTATTAATAAAACACTTTAGGTGATTTAGTCCTTCCACAAATATTTATTGAGCATATACTTTGTTTCAGAGGCCAGGTGGAACAAGACAGATACATTTGCTGCTTCTAAGTAGAGGAGAGTCCTAGAACTGAGGGAGTAGAACAGACAGGTGGGAAAATACAATTTATTGTAATTGCAAGTGTTGTGATGGAAAATACATTGGTGCTATAGTGGCAGATATTTAGCCCAGTTCAGGGTGGGGATAGAAAGTGCGGGTAAAGTAAGTGGCCAGAAAAGTTTCTGGATGTGATGACAACTTGAACACAGGAATTGAGGAGGGAGTTATCAGGCTGTAAAGACGTACCAAGCAAAGAGCATGATTGAGCATGATTGGGGATTATATAGTAGTATTGGGATTTTACAAGTACAACAATTGACCTCTCATCACTCTTGTTTCTGGAAGCTCCCCAAATTTAGAGCTAGTTCTGATAATCACTCAGTCTGTTGTAAATGTGTTTATATTGATTGTCACCATATTGAAATGGGAAATACAAATTAACAAATAGCTACTGCCCTTAACCCTTTGGTGCTACCCCAGACCCACCTCTCAGTATTGGTTGATGCATGGGCTGTATTTGTCATTAAGTATTAAAAAAAAAATCACTATATTAAAACTTTGTGCAAAATAAACCGTTTAGCACAAGTGGCTCTTCCTTGAGTTGTATGTTATAACAATTCTTCTCTTGCTAGGTTGGTACTTGTTGCATTAAATGGTATTAACTTTCATAGCATGTCTTTAGTTCCTGGTTTTTTGTATTGTAACAGTAACGTGTTCCTTGTTTGTCTGCAACATATACTTTAGAGCATAATATGATTCAGGAAAAGTGAGTTAAAGTAGCTAAGGAAAATAGGGTTGTAAACCCAATCTCACTTCTGAGTCCATGTGTTTAGCCATTGGGAAGTTTTTACATGTAGATAATTATTTATGAAAAGATACTCATATCCGGAACTGTGAGAGAAATTGTACTTTTGAATTACTGCCAAGAATAGAAAAGAATGGCTGATTTAGCTTATAATCTTTAGATTGATTTTTGGCTGGAAAATAGTAGAATATTTGAAAGTAGTGTCGCTTGGTGTATAGTCATCATGTCAGTGGCCAAAAGGACTCTCCATGGACCAGCGAGAGAATAATCACGGTTGATTGATACCTCACATAAAAATCCAAGAGCAAGATAAGTTAATGTAAGTGATCTGGTGTTAATAACTTAAATATAGTACTAAGCAAGATGGAAAATTCACAATCAATCATGAATTCATTTGGTTTCAGAGTGCTAATGGGTATGCATCCATCTAGTCCTTTTGGGACAACTAGTTAGGATATAAACTTTGTTTTCCAGGAATTATATTCATTTTCCCAGGACCTCACCAGCCCTGCCCCATTTGTTTGTGGTTGATGAAATCATAGCATCTGGACTTTTTAGGGGGAAACTTAAAAAAAAAAGCCAACTATTACATCAACTGAGAAAAAAATTATCATAAAAAAGGAGGACAAAAAGGACCATTCTTTATATTTTATGCTATTCCCTTACTCTCATCCCATTTAAAACACTGCATTTTTCTTCTCAGGAAGCCAAAGCTGAATGATAAGAACTCATTAGATCAGATTCAGAGAATTTTCAACTTCCGAGCTCATCTGTTCAAATTGCGTTATTTTGCAGATGAGGATATTAAGGCTGTGATGTTAATGTCTTGGCTAGAGCAACAGAGCTGATTGTTGGCAGGCCTGGGCCTGTTACAGTCGCCCCTGGGCTGCCAGGCCCATGTCCTTCCCACTGAACTGGGGTTTCTCAGTTTATTTTTACTAAATTGGTGACTTTCCTTCCCATATCTTTGCTAAATTAATAAGGAGGTTCTTAGAGTTATAAATCAGGGCCGTGTAAGTTTTATTTCACTCTTCCCTTCTTTTGAAGCCTAGCAAGATAATCCCAAAGATTATAAATGCTAACTCCTAATTTTAGAATAAGACAAATTCCAACAATAAAATCATAATGACCATAGCCAATATTTATTGTACACTTGCCATATGTCAATGCCTGAGGTAATTTACTGTTGTGTAAATGTGACATCAATCCTGAAGTAAGGCAGTAAAATAGACAATATTGCCTTTCCCTATTTACCGATGGAGATATTGAAGTTTAGAGAAGTTACTTCCCCAAGGTCACAAAGTAAGTAAATAACTAAGTAGGAATTTGAACATAGGTATAACTTGCTCCAAATCCTCACTCTTAACCTGTAAAATATGTTGCTCATATCTAGTACTTTGGTTGAGTGGTACCCATCACAAGCTGAGTAGTGAGGGTCACAATAAAAATAATTAACAATAATTGTAATGGTCTGTGCACTACTGTGAACCTACTATAAATCAGGCACAATGCCAAACACATTATAATTGTTAAATATAATCATAAGAACCTTTAACATAGGTAAAATTATCTCCATTTTATCAGCGAAGGACTGAAGCCAAGAAAGTTTTAGTAGCATTTATAGTCATATACCCAGAATTATAACAAGGCTTATTTTTTAACTAAATTCTATCAAACAGCTAAGCTGATGATCTTTGTATTTTCACTCCTTGCATTGGCTTTTCTGAGCCTTTTGTACACATATACTCTTACAACATCAACAGTCAAGTTGTTCATTCTCAATCAAAAATAAATCTTGAAAGCCTGATTATAGTAATAATGCCTGATACCATGTTGGTATAAAGAATATGGTTGTTGTCAACTCATGGATTCAATTCTTAGTGTTTGGCGCCATGCTAGCTAGCACTTTCCTTATGGTGACTTTATTATAGCTGTTCCAATCCATTATTTGTGGATTTGTCTAAACATTCAAATGCTATTCAGATAATATTAAAATGAATCATTCCTGTTTCCCCCCCAAGTTTCAGGGGGATGACTCACTGACATCTCTACCATTTTACTGTGAACTAATATAGGCCTATCATAAAAAAAAAAGGACCATTAAGGGAAATCTTTCAGTTGCCGCAGCTGGGACTCTACAATGCATCTGTAAAATATTGCAGCACAAATTGAGATATTTAAAGAGCCAACAGGGAGGTACAGGAAAGAAGAGGTCACTCTCTGGCATTGACCTTACAGGCATGGCAGGCATCCGTGCTCCAGAAAAGGGGAGAGGAAAAGGGTGACGGCAGATGTTCTGTTCCCCATTTTGCATCAGCTCGGAAAAAGCAACCCAGGGTGTGTCTGCAACAAGAGGATTTGAACAGCTCCTTACTCCTTCCTAACAGCTGCTGGTCCTGTTGAATATTCAGACGTTGTGCAGCTGCTCCCAATCTGTGAGTACATCCAAGTGGCTGCCCCCACTTGGGGCAAGTATGCAAGGCACCTTCAGGAAGGAGATTGTAAACAGCCAGCCTGGGCTTAGGCCTCCTTCACCCAAAGATAATGGTGGAAGTCCCAAATGGGACCACAATGCTTCCCAGGGGTCATTGGCCCCTCAGGATTATGAAATCTTGGCTGCCGAGTTCTTCAGGGAGAGAATTTACTTATTCTCAAATAAATTATTATGGATCTGAGCTTGGCCCTAGCCATCTCCTTCCTGCCTTCAACTCCTGAATTGGACACTAACCTAAAAAAGGCAGCCATAAGACGAGGCTGGATGCCAGGTACCATTTAAAAAGATCAGAGATACGTATGAAACAAATTTACTTCTATAAAAAAAGCAATTGCAATATTGTCTTATATCCCAAAACTAGAAAAATATATTTTTAAAATATATGCTTTTAAAATACCCATTTTGGCTCAGCATAGGAACAGCTTAGAGAAAAATTTGGAGACATATGGAGTGAGTCAGGTTAGTTTTGAGAAGTATTTGTTTATGCATTTACTGAATCAGATCCATCTATAGCTTAAACTATAATGCTTATTTAATAGTAGCTTTACATGAACTTTAAAACCTGTTTAAGAATTACACTGGTGGAAAGCTGCAGACCCTGCCCTTCCATCAGAACTGTTGTTTTACATAAAGGATTTAATAGTTTGGGAGAGGATTATGGGCTTTCTTGGATTCCACATTGTTTCTTAATTGCAATCATCTTTTTCTTTGTCCTTTTTCTTTCTTTTCTTTCTTCTTCTTCTCCTTCTTCTTCTTCTTCTTCTTCTTCTTCTTCTTTTTTTTTTTTTTTTTTTTTTTTTTTTTTTTTTTTTTTTTTTTTTTTTTTTTTTTTTTTTTTTTTTTTTTTTTTTTTTTTTTTTTTTTTTTTTTTTTTTTTTGTACAGTAGGCCCCCATTTTTTCAGGAAATGAATGATGAGGATTATTATTTTTTTTAATTTAAAAGATTTTAATTAATATATTATTCTTATTCTTATTATTAGTTTAGAGAGAAGGGCAGGGAGGGAGGAAGAAAGGGAGAGAAACATTAATGTATGGTTGCCTTTCACCTGCCTCCAGCTACGGACCTGGCTGGAGACCTGGCTTGCAACCTGGTTATGTGCCCTGGCTGGGGAATCAAACCAATGACCTTTTGGTTCGCAGGCCAGTGCCTTCTCCACTGTGCCTCCAGCCAGGGCTGGAAAGGACTTTTTTTTTTTATACTCTTGTTAACTTAAGTTTTTCTGATATTATCTTGTGATTACACATATGGATATTTAAAAAATTTTTACAGACATGCACATACAGTTAATAAAAAAACATGTGTCTATCATTTAAAACAATCTTCTGCCTTTGCTAGTTAAAGGGAAAAAGTCTTCATTTAAAGCAAAGTGTAACAGCGCAAATACCAACATGATCAGAAATGGACCAAGAAAAGAGTAGCATTTATATAAATTTTTCGCAAATGAAATATATCTGTTCTCTATTCTCCATGTATTTTACCTATGGAGCTTCTAGTGTCTTAACAAGGCTATGGAGTAAAACTAGTCAAGTCCAGCAATTAAATTTGGGTAGGCCAGAGTAGAGGATCAAGAAGTTGAATAGGATGGAGCAGCTCAAGGAGCAGGTTTCAGGAACAGGCGGTTGTACATGGGTTTTGCTCACATATGTACGTATACTGTATGTAGGTATTACTCCTGACTATTGATCATGATACATCTCAGTGGAGTCTCCCTTCCCCCTAGTCAGACATTACGCTACTGAGGCACTTCATGCATTGCCTTGTATTTGTTTATCTATTTGTCTCTTCCAGACTCTAAGCTGTTTTATGGCAGTGCTCATGCATTATCCACCAACCATTAAGCTCTGTGCAGGTACTCAATAGTGTTCAATGACTGAAGGAGTGAATGAACACCCATTTGATGGTATACTACATGAGGTTGTCCCCTTGACATTATATGGATGCAACTCAGTATTTTAGTTCAGTGGTTCTGAAACTTAATTGCTTTTAGCAAATATATGGGGGATGGGGAAGAAATGAAGAAAGAAGGGGAAGAATTTAGTTAGGGAACTAGTATTAATGACCCATGGATAGCTGTAATACAACAAATTAATTTAAAACAAGAAATATATGGAAAGTTCATGTATGTGCAGATATGTAGGCTCTACCTTTGAGATTCTATTTTAGTGAGCTTGGAGGAATCTGCATTTTTAACCAGGAACCTGGGGGCCACAATTACAGACTTATTCAGGTTTATAATTTTAAAGCTTTGAGACTTAGTCAACTTCTAAAGTTTAATATCTCATTGTTTTTCAATAATGCAATTATTAAATGACTGACTAAATTCCTCTAATGAAAATTGTAAAAAAATAACTGGGTGGCAAAAAATCAAGTCATTTTTACTGAATATATCTACGTGACCAGCAGTTGTTTTAAATGACTTGTTTGAAACTTGCGTTAAATTACTTTAACCAGTGTTTTTTCCCCACTAATTATAAGATAAAGCTTATTTAGAAAATCACAGAGGTAGAAAAGGGGAGCCGACTGGGCTCCATGGGCTTCGGAAATGACTTACAGAGGCAAAGGAAGGGCCCTTGGAGCTTAAGAAAAAGAAAGGCAGAGAGAGAGAGAGAAGGCACCTGGGGTAAGAAGAGGGGGAAAGACACAGGAGAGAGAAAGAGATAGAGAGAGAGAGAGGGAGGGAGGGAGAGAGAGAGAGAGAGAGAGAGAGAGAGAGGTAGAGAAAGAGAGGGAGGGAGGGAGGAAGGAGGGAGAGAGAGAGAGAGAGAGAGAGAGAGAGAGAGAGAGAGAGAGAGGTGAAGGATGAGTGGGGCTCACCCTGAGGAGAGAAGAGGGTGGGGAAAGGCACGGGGCATGCTCAAGAGAGAGGAAGAACCTGCCTCCTTTAAAAGATTTGCATAATTCTTTTCTACTAAGATAATGTCCTTCAAATGGGAATAATGGCATTAGTGTAATTGCCTCTCTGCATTACCTGGATCAGCTGGACTGGGGAAGACACCTCCTGTTCGCAGAGAGGCACGTCTGCTCTCTGGACCAGCAGCGCAAGATGGAGACCCTCGTGCCCAAAGTGATGTTTCAGGGCCCCCTTGACCTCTTGTTTCACATGCTTCTTGCTCAGCTTGCTGTGAGGACAACCTGGAGTGTCCAATACCTGGACCTGCAGGGTTATTGCTCGTCCCCCTCTTCGCATGAAGCCGTGGAGGTGACAACTGCGGCCCAGATGACACGCTTCGGTCACAGAACATGGAGCGAAGCTGCTGTGGAAGTCAATGCTTCCCAGAAGAACGTTCCCAGCAGAACTTTTCCCGCTCTGAGTCATGCCAAAGAGGGCCAGGTTGATGACCATCTTGTTGGAGTCCGTCATTGGCTGCGGATAGACAGAAGCTCGGGTAAGCAGGGAGGCTGCTAGGCCCACTGCCTCTAAAACTTCTTACCGTACCTGTAGCGCTCCAAGGACCACCTTTCGTTTGCTTTCCCCTTGCTCAGGGTAACTAAAGGGTGGAGAAGTGATTCACCGAAGTGGCCACACCCCAGTGAGGAGGGAAGGTTGAAATATTAGGTGTTGGCGATGG
Organism: Noctilio leporinus; assembly: GCA_004026585.1. Taxonomy (NCBI): domain Eukaryota; kingdom Metazoa; phylum Chordata; class Mammalia; order Chiroptera; family Noctilionidae; genus Noctilio; species Noctilio leporinus. Next base: position 243,800 of record PVIW01000689.1, on the reverse strand, counting down.
GAGAGGAGAGGAAAGTCAAATATAGATAAGGAAGGGGGGAGGAAGCCAGAATTATAGGACAGTGAGAGAGAGAAAATTACATAAAGATAGTGTAAACCATATTAATTCATCAGAGTGGTTGGTGAACTGGTTTAGGGATGGGTGCCGAGGTCCCTAAGTTCAAAGCTAGCAGCAGTATTTGAAAATTATTCACTCTCGAAGGGGAAGTAGGACCAGGGGAAGAAACAGCTCTCCTTGCCTTTGAAACAATGCCCCCAACCTTCCCACCTCCCCACCTCGCCACTGCTGTGGACACAGGTGGCACCTGCAAAGAAGTGACCTTTCCGGACGGACTTCCTGAATGCTTCTCTCCTCTGAAACATGAACAATGCTAAAGAAGACTTATGTTTCTGTTTAATATTTTTTTACAACCAGAAAACATTCTAATAAAGATGAGAACGACTTGTAATTTCTGTTATGAAATAGTTAATAAGTCATATCCATGGCCCACCATGGCAAAAAGTATTGGCTCCTTAACAAAGAAAGTCCACCACGTTGTGCAGCTCGGCTATGAGGGAGGAGAATCTTTGGAGACTCTATTCCATTTATAACACCCTTTAATCATAATTAACCTTCTGTGCGGAACATAAGTGTGTTATAGCATTATAAGTTCCTCTTTCATTTTCATTAGATCAATAAGGCAATGCTACTGGCCAAGTACTAAAAATGCTCAACTACTGATTCAGAAATAAAGGCAGTTCATATTGCATATATATATATTTTGCTTATAACATATATATCCATTATAGAGTTTATATATTTTATATATGTAGAAATGACCTCTGGCTGCTCTTGTCATCTAATGCCCCTCACCACAGACTACCCAGACCCTGATATGAATATTTTGGAGGAATCTCAAACCCCCATCCAAAAAATATTCATTTCTTGGATCCCTCAAAATGACCCCAGCTCAACCATGACATTCAGCTGTACTGCTGGCTGCAATTTAATCATTCAGGTTTTCTTTTTTACTCCTAAATCAGATACATGGTTTTTAAAAATAAAAAATATTAATTATGGAACCCCAACCCAGTTGCTGTATGTTACATACCTTTTCCAATGTTAAAAATGCTTTTCCACAAAGGCTTCTCCCAAGCTGGTACAGGTGTTCTTTGGTATGAACTTTAGCCTTTTAAGATTATTATTCGTACCACTCTGGGACTGATACTGCATGTGTTTTGTTTAGTTAATCTGTTACCAGTATCCTCTCCATGAATGATTAATTGTCTCTCTAATCAGCACTGACTTTTTCATGTCACCTGACAGACCCATAATTTCAATAGGTACTTCCTGAAACTTCTTTAGCCAGGATTAAATTCTTTGTTTTAGGACATTGCTAATATTACCAGTTTATCTGTAGCAACGAAGTAATGAAATACTGATAAGTGTTAAACAGAAACTAGTCATTCAAAAGCAATGGTTATATTTTTCCACTGTAATTGATGAATACCATATTATGACTTTTTCAAAAATTTCAACATATAGATATGTAATATATGTGAAATAAATAGATACTGACTTCGTAACAGCAGTAAGTTCATAAATTCAACAATTCTTAAAGAAAACTTTCTTGGCTATTTCCATAAATTGAAATTTATTATTTTATCCTAATTGATGCAATCACTAGGATAATTTGATCAGTGTATGCAGTTCTCTTATTGATTAATGATATTCAATGAATACAATTAACTACAATGAAGCCAAATAAATTTTGATTAAAATGAGGGCTTTACTTTGCTAGTGAAAGCTTAAATTTGATTTATTTCTACTTCTTAATATATAACCCATATTTTCCCAAAATACTCTCCTGTGTGTAAGATGTAAAAACCTTCATATGTTTATACTCTGCTTCATCTCCTGTTCTCCTCAAAAGATCTGTGAAATGTGCATTTCTGTGTGAAGGCATCATGGAGCCATCTGGGGTGCCTAGTGATTTCATGGGTAGAAAGTTAAAAAGACTTCTTCCTGTGCAAATATGACAAGGGAAACAATGACTGAATTCATTCATCAGACAAGCATGTTCGGCTTTCCTGAATGAAGCAGAAAAAACCTCCCCCAGGTGGCAGTAGCAGCCTGTTTCCTATGTAGTTATCTTGAATGAGAATTTATTTTCGTTTTCATTCTGAAACTATAAACAGACATTCTTCAACTAAGCAATCTACATCAACACGTAATACTTGTGTGGCATGGTCTTTTGAATAAAGGCAAAACTAAGCCTTCTTTCCTGTGTCCCTTATAGAAAGTGGCATATGTACAAGGTTCTTAGGTTTTAAGCCTTCCACTTTGATATTATAGCTTAAATCACTTGCTGAATGCAACATTTGACTGTTTAAAAAAATGAAGCTTAGAGTTCATACGTGTGGTCAAAATCCCAATGAGTCTGCAAAATTTAAAAATAATTTTCAAGAGGTTTAATGGAGATTGTAGATTTGAGTCCACTTAGAGCTCATACAATAAGAGTAAAGTATTAATATTAGATGATATTTAACTTATTGTTAATTACTTTTGAATTAAGGTAAAAAAAAAAACAACTTGAAAAATTACCTCACTTTTTAAAGTAACTTGGCTAAATCAAAGTAGCAGGGATCAAACAGTATACTTTTAACAGCTGATACCAGGATTTCTCTGAGAAAGGGGACTAACTAACTTTATTTGCAGGTAATTTGATCAGCTAGTTAAGTTAGAAAAGGGATCCCAACTGTTAGGGATGGGGAAAGGAGCAAGAAAAGAGTAGGGAGATAAGATCATCAAGGTGTATAGAGTGGTAAGGAGGGAGGAAAGGTGGGTGGGGGGAAGAGGAGGAGACCCCTCATTTGTGAAAATGGCTAAGGGACTATTTTAGAGCAGAGATAGCTAATACTCAATTTGAAGATTTTTGCATTGCTGTGATGTGAAGTTGGCCGCATTCACAGTAACTTTGTGTGAAGATGAATTTTTATTTTTGTTTTTGAATATTGTTAGCATTTTACTTTTATTATATTTTATTTGACAGAAGTGAATGGAAAGACCTGAGGTCCACCCTAGGTTAGCACAGGATGGTTATCACAAAACATGGAGATTGTGAAATGGTTTCTGAACTGAAATAATAAAGGAGATGTAGGAGATTGAAGTTAGAAGGACACTAGTCTCTAGGAATTTGCAAGAATCTTTGGGAGGATATTAGACTTTATAGTATATGAAATGACATTTTGTGACATGAGTAACAATTATATTTCAAATTATACACACACACGCACACACGCGCGCACACACACACACACCATGTTATATTAGTTTTCTAGGAACCATGAAAATTATCATAGACTGAGAGGCTTAAATATCAAATTAATTTTCTCAGAATTCTGGAGGCTGGAAGTCTGAAATTAGGGGAAAGTGGTTTAATCTCCCCTGAAGCCTTTCTCCTTGGCTTCTCAACGGCCAATTCCTTCCTTTGTCTTCACATGATCTTTCCTCTGTGTGTCTGTGTCCACATTTTGTTTTGTATAAGGACACCAGTCATATTGGATTAGGGCCCGTCCTAATGGCCTCATTGTAACTTAATTACCTCTTAAAAGGGCCTATTTCCCAATATAGTCACATTCTGAAGTGCTGGAGGTTAGAAATTCAACATATAAATTGTGGAGAGGCACGTTTCAGCCATAACACACACATTTGTATGTGTGTTTGTGATTATATAAATTATATATAACTGTACTTAGTAAAATTCTTCCTCTATACTTTATTAAACTGAGTTTTAGCATGGATCAGTCTTTCCATAATTTGGTTTAAAGATACTCTCATTTAGACAAATTCCAATTTGCGTTGGCTTGAACTATGAATCACTTATCCATGTGTTATATTTTCAAAATAAAGAAGAGCCTTTAGTAATCATTGGAATCTTTATTTATTACATCTAAATTACCTTAACCTTGGCCAACATGGCTCCACGTCAAGAACACTGATAAACTAGTTAGAGTTGGTGGTGATTTGAGGTCGTCTTAGAATAAGACATCAAGTCTCACCTTTCAAAAATTTTTAGAGAACCCTGGACAGCAGATTAAATTTGGGGAACAGATGGTCCTAATTTGAACATGGTATAAAGGTTCTCAGAGCAATGAAGAATGCCCATGCCTCAGCAGAAATATCGATGGAAATAGGAGACTTTGGTCCAAACTTCATTGGTTTCATGTTTTAAAGACTCTACCAGTCCCATCCCCACACAGGAACACTTATGATGTGTTTTTGTTGATGCTGTGGCTGTTGTTTCTTGGTTGTTTGCTATTTTGTTTCCCTTCTTAGTATTTCTAATTAATTTTTAGAGTAGTAAATATGTGTATTTCCAAGCATTAGGAAATTCAGAAAGGAACAGAGGGGGAAATAGAATCACTTTTAAATCTTTAATACCTAGCACCCATGGGGCAATTTTTCCAACCTATTCATTTCCTCCCCTTATTTACTTCCCTTCTTTAGAACCACTACAGTAATGAGAAGCATTACTAATAGGATTAGGCTCAGTGTGTGTCAAGTCACGAGTACTTGCTGGCAATCAGGATATGGTATTTTGCTATACTACTGCATTTAATCTTCTAACATTGATTTATAACTTTAGCAACTTTATTAATAGTGAGGTTGGTTTATAGCTTTCTATTTTTATCCCATATTTATCAGGCTTTCACATCAGGAATATGCTAACCTTTTCAAATGAATGAGAAAAACTGCTTTCTTTTATGGTGCTCTGCAATAATTCAGATACCTTGGCAATTATACATCCCTAGAAGGTTTGTAGAGACTTTCATGATAATAGTTAGGCCCAGAAACTTCCTGGAAGTCATTCTGGAACAACTTTGAAAATTTCTGTCATGATAATTTGACTCTTCTTGTGCCAATTTTGGTAATCTATATATAATATAATCAATACACACTCTACTCATATTAAAAATTTTTAAGTACAATTGCCTCCATTTCTGGCATTAAGTTCCTCTTCTTGTTCTGAGATACTTAAATATAGGGTTTGGCTTTTTATGTGGCCTGTCCAGAAGGTATCCAGCCATGTAAGGAAAAATAGAAACATTTATTGAAGAAGATTCAAGATACAAGAAACACTGTACTTAAGACAATGACTCTTCTGTCCCCTACAAAGTAGGCACCTTGGGACCTAACACAGTTCTCCTAAAAGACCTCTGTTTTCCTGTTGTATTTTTCTGAATCTCATCGATGGCCTGAAATCTCTTCCCTTTCAAAGGTGATTTCAGTTTTGGGAAAAGCCAGTAGTCATAGAGTGACAAATCTGGGCTGGAGGAAGTCTAAGGCACCTTGATGATTTGATATTTCACCAAGGAACACTGCATGAGGCCTGAGGCATGACTGCATTGTCATGATGAAGCTGCCAGCCACCAGTTAGTCGCCCATAGCTGCAGCCTTCTGAATCATCCAAATAGTTTCTGCGGAGGAATGTTCAAGCTTAATGCAAACCTCAATGCAGATTTGTTGTTCATACGCAGTCATTTTGAATACAATGGCCACACAGTACACATACTCAGTGGCTTCTACCACCTCCCTGACTAGTGCAGTGAAGTTGTCACTGTTCACTCATGTGGATTTCAGTTCACTCTCCTTGTCTGCCAGGTTACATGGATGTCAGGCAAACTGTTCTTGCTATTTTAACAATAGCTGCACTTTTTCCTGATAAACCTCATATACTTAATAAATGTTTGCATGTCCACATGTATGTATGCAATTAACTTTTGCACTTTTATGGTTTGAAGTGAATTTCCATAAACATAAACAAAATTTACAACTGATTCTTCTAGGTCATAATGATTTGACTTATAAAACTAAACTTTTGACCACCAAATCTGAGCCAATTATTGACCAGCAACTTTGTGTCATTATTGAAAAAAATGAATTCATTCTTGGAAGCAAAAGAAAAACAGTAAAGTTTTAATTCTGTAGTTACTAAAGGAAAATTAAATGTTGAGAAAAAGAATGTCATCACAATAAACATATTTACATCAGATTCTCAACATTTGTCAAAAATCTCAATGTTCTCCAGCTTTATTCTTGAAAAGTTTAGCTAAATTTTATTACCCTAATTTAGATTCATTTTAATAAAAACCCTTTATTCATTTTTGAGAAATAAAATAGTGCAAAATTCCATTGAACATATAGTAATATAAAAATAATTTCTTATGTCAAAGATTTTGTTTTAGTCCTTTTACCTAAAAAATAGCATGCACTTAACCTACATGGATAGATGTATTTTATTATCCAAAGGCACAGAAGCTGAAAGTCTCATAATGATTAATAAAGCTATTAACCCCTTGGCTCCTGAGACAAGACACTAGACTGGCTTCAGCTTCTTAGAGACTCTAGGTATGTCATATATATTATTCAATTTCAACATTTATGAGTTGTAAGTTCTAATAATGTCCTAGGAATTTCTAAAAACTTCTCTTATCATGATATAAAGCAGCAATTTTAAACTTTTTCCATCTCATGGCACACATAAACTAATTACTAAAATCCTGCAACACACCAAATATATATATATTTTGCTAATCTGACAAAAAAATAGGTGTAATTTTTATTTAGTCAGACTGGATGTTTAGTGTTGTGTTGGCTGTTATCATTTTTTATTTGACAATATAAGGGAAAGGTCAGTCCCCTGACTAAGTAGTGAGGTATTGCATGTTTTAAAAAATTCTTACAACATACCACTGTGCTGCAACTCACTGGTTAAAAATTGCTGATATTCATGAATGCAATCAATAATAGTTAAAAAGATGCCAAACTTAATTCCATTTTTAGACTTGATATCAAAAAAATCTCCCTTTTTATGGTAAATACATTGTTTTCTCTTTTACAAAATAATTTACAGTCTCAAGTTAAGAAAACAAACTGTACAAGTTAATAAATAATCTATAGTTAATAAATCACTATAACTTCTGTAATATGTTTATAATCTTCCTAGGAACTAGGTTTTCTTTTCCAAATAAAAAAAATGCTAATTTATTTTCCCCTAGCGTTAGTTCTGTTATGGAACCAACTTCCCAGATACTACTGTCACTAGAAGTTGCTTATACCAAAATGTCTGAAATGCTAGATGAACAGAAGATACTACTAATTACTTAAAGACCAAAAACCCTCTAAGTCCCTTAGTATTTTCCCGGTGGATATTGAGGTTTGGTAGGATGTGTGTGTGTTACCTCTTTAATCATGGACTGCAATTATTAACTAGCTATGCAAAAATGTCATTCATAACAGTAGGATAATTGTTGCTAGGCTCTTATCAAAGAGTGTCAGCTACTGAGTGGTATAGTTACTAGTATTAAATTCAGGCCTTGACCATTTCCAGGAGATAAAACATTGGATGGCAAAGCTATATAGCAGACTCTTTTTTAACCTTAAAAGATAAAACAACATCAGAGCACTAAATAAATTTTAGTGGCCTGAGAAAGGAATTTGAGATTTTTAAATTCCTACAATACTGAAATACTGAGAAGAATCAAATGAGTGTTATCCATGGCAGATTTCTATACAATGCATATTCCTAAGAACACATTGTAGAAGGGTAGAGTGATGCAGAAAAGGAAATACCAGTTTTGTATTTATGCAAATATGTACTTGCAATGTTATATGTAAGTTCAGCATAATGTAATAGAAAGCTAAGACTTTTGTAGCACATTGCTCTAGACACTTTAATATACTACTTACACAAGATGAGGCTTTTATTTTATCTTAATATATCTTTGATGACATTTTCAACACCTTTCAGGCACAGAGAGGTTGAGTAATTCACTCATGGTCAAACAGTTGGTAAATGGCAGAGCTGGGGTTATTCTTTTGTTTTCAGAGTGGGATTGTTGGGTCTCATCTGCTCAATTAGTTGCTATTCTTATTTCAGCTTTGCTCTTGGCCAGAACAACAGTGTTGTATGGCAGAGCATGGAGAATGGGAGAAGAGACACTGAAAGAAGGCAAAGGAGCATGCGGAGTTCAATTTATTAATATATGTAAATGGGTACTTTATTTTTATGCTTCTCTCCCTAAAAAGTGCTTTGGGGAAACATTTAAAACATAATATAAGGAAATGATAAATTTTCTAAAAGGAAAATTAAAGTTATCTGAAATTAGTTGAAATTTGGCAATAATGTTGCTTCTGTTTTGGGACTAATTTTATTAATCCAGGCCATTTTAATTATAAAGACCCCCCCCCCCCCCCCCGCGCCAAAAAAAAAAAAAAATTCCAACTGATATGGAGGGATACGATCAGGTCACTGGAAAGAAGTAGGAGGGACAGGAGCCGCAGTTTGGGGAGGCAACGGAAGGCAGCCTAGGACGGGATTGGCTGAGAAACTGAAGCCTCCAGAGCCAATGGGAATAAAAGGGGGCGGGCCCTGGTTCTCCTGCTCTTCTTGCTCAAGGCTGCCTGGGCGACCACGCTGCTACTCCCTGCATTTCCCTGTGGATGGTATGCTGCATGGGAAGGAGCTCTGGGCACAGCCTGGGATCAGGCTGGCCTGGCAGAGGGTGGCAGGTTTATTCCCTGGGTGTCCTAGAGGGAACAGACTCTGAGGCAGAGGCCTGCTATTTTTCCAAAATTGTGCAGCTTTTGTATCTTACGTTGTTTTAGTTTATGGAGCTAAGATAATTAAAACTAATGGGGAATGATAAGAGAGCTCAGGTGTTCAAGAGTTTATCCTTAATTAGTAAGCGCAAGTGATTAAAGCTGTAACTAAAGCGTTAAAAAGGTTAGCTTTCATTGATAGGCCTAAGTGACTAATTCAGGTGGAAAGCTGTTATTCCAAATTTGTGAATAAAGGCTTCTTTGCTTTCTCATCAAACCTTTGCCTCTGGAATTAGCCTGGATGGTGGCAGTGGGCAGTAGGATCCCAGGTGCTATTCGGTAACACAACCACGACAGAAACAAGAGTAGTAATAATACTTGCTGTACTTTATGCGCAATTATTGTGAAATGGGCATATGCTGAGTGGTTTATGTGAATTTTTCATGTACTCATAAAAACTCTGTTGTAGACACAATTATTATCACTTTCTCAATGAGGAAACTGAGGTTCAGGAGAGCAATTCTTCCAAGGCTACACAACTTAGAAGTAGCAACAGGGAAACCCCAGTCCAAGCCTACCCCGGGTCCAGGGACCTTATGTTTATTTATTACCATGAAATGCATATAACTACAAAAGGGAAATATTAAGTGTTTTGCACAAGTATTTTGCTTATGTTCTACTTAATTCTGGCCATACCCAATGACTATCATAAATAACCGTGTTGTTAAAATGTTATACTGACCTTGTATTGTACCTCTGCGATCATGGTCTTGCACAGTTCATCACATCCTGCTTGTCAGCCAAATCTCCATAGAAAGTAACAAGTATGATTTAAAAGTCAGAGGCAGGGTCAGCAAGAGAGTGGGTGGTAAGTTTTAAGAATGGTTTTCAGGTGCTCACCGCATGAGCTAAGTGCAAAAAAGACAAATGCTAAGGTCGATACGTTGTGTGGTCTCTCAGAGATGAGGTCAGTAATGTAACACTGTAGTGGTAAATTTTGAAAAAGAGACATATGATATTTAACTAATTCCTAAAAGGTGAAATTAAATAGGTCTGGATGTGAGCCACTATCTGTGCCAAGCATGATTAAATGAAATTGAAGTCATTGCCTTACAGGATTGCTATAAAATTACTGGGCTAAAAAACAAACTGTAGCCAGCATTATTTGGAGATATTCATCTGAAACATATTGTTGTAAGCTTAGATGTGGTGGAAGAGTTGAATTTGTTCTTCTGGTCAATTTAGGAAGTTATGCTGGAGATTACAAAATAGAAACAAAGATCATGTGTACATAGTCTAATATAGTAAGCTTAATATGGCTAAAGAAATGGCAAGAAGCAGATCACATTTATAAGTGATAAACAGCTTTATGGCCCAAGGTGATTCATTATTGTATGACACTAATTTTTGTATCAGTCCTGATTTATCATATGTTGTTTTTAAGAGCTAAACCAGATACTCTTTAAAGCAATTTCTAAATTCTGTGGTGGACAGAAATTATATTATAATGAAAAGACAGAAGGTAACATTTGGCTATCTTTTGGTTTGGATTGACCAATCTGACTTCAGCCTAAGGGTCTCAAAACTCTATCCATGGATCCTGACAAAGGCATGCGCCCCGCATCTTACTGCATCTCTTTCCCCTGCACTCTGTTTTGATTTCTCTGCATGACCCTTTGAGTTAGACAGGTTCTTCTTCAAGACAGGTACTGTGAGTAATAAACTCTCTTTCAGTTTGTCATGTAATCTGATATTGAGCCGGGACTCACCATCTGGCACCCTGTGCTCTACTTAACAAATGTAACTTTGATAGATTCGTAGCACCGAACTTAGGTAACTACTCATGAGGGATGAAAACGTATGTCCACACAAAAGGTTGTACATGGCAATTTATAGTAATATTATTCATTATAGCCCCGAAATGTAAACAACCCAAGTGTTATCAACTAACTAAGGGATAAATAAATGTGGTATATTTATATAATGGAATACTATTCAGCAATAAAAAACACATGAAGTGCTGAAACATGCTACAGTATGAATGAGCCTTGAAAACATTATGCTAAGTGAAAGAACCCAGTTACACAAGATCACATATTGTTTGATTCCCTTTATGTAAAATGTCCAGAATAAGCAAATCCACAGAGATAGAAAGTAGATTAGCAATTTCCAAGAGGTGAGGTGAGTTGGGAAATGGGAAATGACTGCTAATGAGTATGAAGTATTGTATGGCATGATGAAAATATTTTAAAATTAGTGGTGATGGTTGCACAACTCTGAACATATAAAAATGTGCAATTGCACACTTAAAAGAAAGGATTATTTTATTCATTATTTTTAGAGTGAGAAGGGCAGGGAGGGAAGAAGAAAGGGAGAAAAACAATAATATATAGTTGTCTTTCACCTGCCTCCAGCTGGCTGGAGACCTGGCTTGCAATCTGGTTATCAAACCAGCAACCTTTGGGTTCTCAGGCCGGCACCTATCCACTGAGCCACCAGCCAGGGCCAATTGCACATTTTTAAAAAGTGGGCTTAATGTTATATAAATTATATCTCAATCTGCTATTTAATATTAGTTTTATAAAAAATAATGCTTTTTTTTAGTATTTACTTGGGTAGTCAATTCTAGTCACATCTTCAGTGGGGCCTTTACTACTTTTCTCCCATCCTTCTTTAGGATGTCTTAATGACAGCAGTCTTTTCCTTGTGCACTTACTGTGCTGAGTGAGATCTTAACTTTCTTTTGGGAATAACACATTGTAGCTATTTATACATCTGCACCTGTCTGACTTTAAGCTCTTTCAAGGTAGGGCTATCATGTTATGGATTTTTATACTTTTATTATTGAGCACAGGGCTTAGCACCTAGTGGGGGTACTTGATAAATGTTTACTAAATAAATGGAGATATTAAACACCAATTTCCATACTTCTGTTTCCTTTCCACTTCACTATTAATAAATGATTTTTCATTGTGTTCTTGGTTATCTTTGATCATTTATTATGTACCTTTATTACATTTAAATAGCTAGACTTCTTACCTTACTTTGTTCTGTATGCAATGGTTATTTATTGCTTTACCTTTCATAATTATCCATGATGGTACATACTGAGAGAGTATAATGAACCTTAAAGAGCATTGACTTTAAAACAGAAGCTTTGCATTTGAGTTCTAATTCTGCCACGTACAAGCCCTGGCACTTTGGGCAATTTACACAATATTTTTTGGACCTCAATTTTTTTACATTTATAAAGTGGGGATAATAACAAATTATATTATATTTTTCCTTTACGGCAGTTGAATTAGTATATCATGGAAAGCATGTGCCTTTTATATATGTGTTCAGAAATGTTATAAAATATTGTTGGATATACTACATACCCACACATCCCGATAATGTTCCTTGAACGTAAGTGGGCATATATAACAACAAACACATGTGTGTGGAACACACAAGCCATTTATATTACTTTTTCAGCTACCAGCTAGGAAATATACCCCAATATTTTAACTTTTTAAATTATTTTAATTAATTTGCAAGCTGCATAAAAATATTATCCACAACAATATATCTTTGGTTTTGTTCCCTTTTTAAAGTGAACTTGGGGAAACTGAGGATTTTGGCCCCCTGGTTATATTACTTGTGTATCATAAACAATAACTCAAGGAGTAGAATGAATGCAGTGCTACCATGTTTTATACTAGGAAGCTTTTTAATAAAGAGATATGTTGCATTTTTAATTTTAATTTAATTTTTTTTAAAGATTTTATTTTATTCTTTTTAGAGAGACAGGAAGAGAGAGAGGCAGAAAGGGACAGAAAGGTGTATGGTTGCCTTTCACCCACCTCTAGCTACAGATGGCTGGAGACTTGGCTTGGAACTTGGTTATGTGCCCTGGCTTGGAATCAAACCAGTAACCTTTGGATTCACAGGCTGGCACCTTATCCACTGAGCCACCAGTAAGGGTGCATTTTTTATTTATATGCAAGTGCTGCTATTAGAAAGTGTCCTTAAAAAGTCATTATTATCAAGGAGCTGATCAGTCCGTAAACGAGAACATCAAACCCTGGCCAATGTGCACAGGGGAATCCACTCCACAATGGGATGAAGCATGATCAGATCTTTCACCATGTGGATCTCCCAATGTGTTATCACCATCTTTCATCCTGTGATCTGGAGACATAAATGGACCATGAAACTGGCTCTGTGTGGGAAAGGACTTCTCAGTCTTGTTTTGTTCCCTTATTTGTTAATTTATTTCAAGACCCACCCAAGATGGTAGAACAATACCAGGAGCAGAATTTATTGTTCAGCCACTGAAAAAAAATGATGTTCCAAATCTTAACTTCCATAGGATATTAGAGATAATTCTAAAAATGTGGACTTTTGTCAGTTACTTTAAGCACCTCACAGTCTGGAACTTTCATGTCCCTGAGATGATTAGAAACAAAGATGTCTGAGGAGGAGGAGAGGGGCAAAGGGCTTTGAAGGAAGTTTTCAGAGAAGGGTTCTGAGATCACATCATAGCTTAATGAGAACAAGTACCACAATCAATTACTGAACTTTGCTTACAAAGGCTGTGGTGAAGAGAGGGCAGACATACTTGAGACATTTCTTTGTTTTCTATCTTTTCTTTTTTAAAATTTTATTGTTGTTATATTACATCCATCCCCTTTTTGCTCCCCTCTGTCCCCCTCCCCACACACCCATTCTCCCCAAAGTCAATCCCACCTGTTGTCCATGTCCATGGTTCCTTTATACTAGGTTCTTGTCTAAGCTGCTCCCCTTCCTTGCCTCTGCCTTCCCCCTCCCCCCAACCCCTTTCCCCCTGACCACTGAAGGCCTATTCATTGTATTCATATATTTGGTTCTGTTTTGCTTGTTGTTAGTTTTGCTCATTATTGTCCCGTAATGGGTGAGATCATATGATATTTGTCCTTCACTGACTGGCTTATTTCACTAAGCATGATACTCTCCAGTTCCATCCATGTCGTTGCAAAGGTTAGGAGTTCCTTCTTTCTTTCTGCTGTGTAGTATTCCATTGTGTACCAAAGTTTTTGATCCAATCATCCACTGATGGGCACTTAGGCTGTTTCCAGCACTTGGCTATTGTAAATAGTGCTGCTATGAACATAGGTGTACATAGGTTCTTATGAATTGGTGTTTCAGGATTCTTTGGGTATAGTCCAAATAGTGGAATTGCTGGATCAAAAGACAGTTCCATTTTTAATTTTTTAAGGAAACCCCATACTGTTTTCCACAGTGGCTGCACCAGCCTACATTCCCACCAACAGTGCATGAGGGTTCCCTTTGCCCCGCATCCTCGCCAGCACTTGTTGCTTGTTGATTTGCTGATGATTGCCATTCTGACAGGTGTGAGGTGGTATCTTATTGTGGTTTTAATTTGCATCTCTCTGATGACTACTGATGTTGAGCATTTTTTCATATGCCTCTGGGCCCTTTGTATATCTTCCTCAGTGAGTTGTCTGTTCAAGTCTTAAGGACATACGTCTTTTGTATAAAATTGTTGCTTTGGAATTGTCTGATTCTTAGTAATTGAAGGAATTACTAAGTTGGAATGAAGGTGGTAGGAAAGGAGCTTGCTGTCATTTGAGATCAATTAGGTGCCAGGTACCAGGAGTAGGTATTATTATTCCACTTACAAAAGTTTAGCACGCTCTTATATAACTTGCCTTAATATGTAGTTGGTAAGGTTTTTATTTTTTCTTTTTTTGGTACCCTTGGTTTATGTATATTCAAAATGCCATGTTCTTTCTACTTAATTGGGTCACAATCCAGTAAGAAAGAGATGGCATATACAAATAGGGCAATTGAAGAGAATTAGCACCGGGTCTGTTTATAAAGGTGTGGTCATGGATGAGAAACTGACAAAGATGAGATGGTATCCTGGGGCTAGCATGAGTGACAGGCTGCTTCCATGGAGGGGTTAAAGAAGGGATTGGACATTAGAGGCTAAGTGCTACCTGACAGGAACTGTGATTTTCCATAGGAGGAGGAACAAAATCCCAACACTTGATGACTCAGATGGAAGGGGAAGGAGAGGATAAGTATCCACCCCTCCCCCTTTCTTCTCTCTTGATTCCCATTGCCTGAAGCAAATGAAGTCTGAGGCCAAGGGAGCCTTATTAAGGAAATTGGAAAAGGCCAGTCTTTCTGCAAATGTAGAAGAGTGAAGTATAAAGGTCAGAGGATCTAGAAGGACAAACAAACTAGTATTTAGCACAACATCCCATTATTCACAAGATAAATAGGGTTAGATGGTGGTACAAGGTACTTTCTTTGGACTTTCAGATTATCCGAAGAACTGATCCACAAAGCCTAATGTAATTCATTGAAAAAAGAAAGGGGGAAATTCAACCACTGAAGACATTTGTTTATGTTGCACTTGCAGAAGTCTGGATATCAGGGCTGGCTCAGCTGCTCAGTGATGTCACCTGAGACATCATTTCTCTTTCCATCTGCTCTTTTAACTGTTTTGTGTTGGTTCTTCCTATTTGTGGCTTATCATTGCCAGGTTATGTATAATGTGTCCCACCATAGTCCCAGGTCACAGAACTGTACTTATAGGAAGTTCAGAGCAAAAAGGCAAAGGGTTTCTCTTTATGAAGCTCTGTCTGTCATACATGAAGCAAAATCCTGACAAGAACCCTCAGAAAGACATATCCTTACATCTTATTGGTCAGAACTGGGACATAAGCACACCTGTGCTGCATTGGGATTTGAGAAAGCAAGTGTACAACAAATGGGAATTAAAGCTTTTATTATCAGCTCTTGGCCTCAGCAACTGATAGACAATAGAAAATATCCTACTCACCATTCTGTCACACATATTTCATAAATTAAAGAAAATAGGCGCATAGATGTGAATCAACTTACTTAGAGTCAGATGACTAGTAATGGAAAGAATTGACTTCAGTCCTATACTGTCTGACTTAAAAGCCTATGCCTGAACCTCTGTTATATTAGTACTTCAAGGAGATGAGTTTGCTGGTGAGAATGTAAAGAAAAAACAGCAGAGGACTAAAGCTATGCTATAATCCACATATACTCAATATTCCTTCTCTCCATTTGTCCTTTTCCATTAGCTTAACTACTTGTTTAGATGACCTTGATCTCAAGGCACTATGCACAATGGGAGTTAGAGAGTGAAGTGAAGTATCTCAAACTTTCAGTGGGAATTCCTTTACAAAATGTTTAGTCATTCACTCTCCAATAAATCTGATAAGTATATGGAAAGTTTCCATTTCCCATAGAAGAATCTTAGGCATTGAGCAATGCTGAAACTGGCAATATAGGGCAGAAGTCACAGTGCCTTGGAAAAACTGAACTTTTTAAAAAATCTCTTATGCTTAGGGTCCCAAGAGCCACCTGTTACATTTTTAATGCATTGCCTTTAGATATTCCATATAGAGCTGTCAATTTTATGAAGCCCACTTTTCTCTGAAGCCAGGGAGAATTCGAATATCAAAATCATTTAGTTCTTCTCTCTAGCTTTAAAAAGTACAGTTTTGTTCTCTTGAGAAAAAATATCATTCTTTCTACTTCTAGACTTACTCACATCTGACTTTCTGGAAATCATGTTTTGTATGTTCCAATTTGAAGAACTCATTAAGTAGAAAAGAAGCTCTAAGAGTAATTGCAGCCAACTTATAATTTGTAATATCTTAATTTTTAATCGCACTATAGAAGGAAACAGTATTTTCTGTTTCAAATGTGATGATTGAATAGTGACTTAATGTGCAAATCGACAGTGACTGTCTGGTGATGATTAAAGTAACAGGGTTCTTTAAATTTAATGCCTCCTTTGCAAACTTTGCCAATCACACTAGCATTTTCTGATTTTCCCAGGAGTAGAAGGTGGGAAAGCTTTTGCTCCCCACCATGCCATTGTTTGGTTTAAGAAAAGTAGGTCTTTATGATGGCAATAGTTCTCAGAGGGTGTTTATAAATCTGTTTGGTGCCCTAGAATTATTTGAACCATGATTAATGTTTGTGCATGCTTATCATCCTTGCTACTTTAGTTATATCACCACTTAATAAATCTTATTAAAGCAATGTGATAACTAAGTACTGTTGTAATACCCACTAGTTAGCATTCTCAGCCTTGTTCTTGAATTAATTATTCAAAGCCAAAGTATTCATTTTCTTCAATTTTAGTGTAGCAGATGCCAGAAGTCCTGGATTCTAGCCCTGGTAGTACCATGCTTTTTAAAACAGATCAAAGGACTTCTTTGAATTTGACTTTCCCTAATAAGGAACTTGAGAAATATGGGCTAGATATTTCTGAAGTTATTTTAAGTTTTAGAATTATAATTCCAGTATTATAGAAAGAGAGTGATTATTCAAGTTCAGGCTCAGATATGACCAGAGTTTGGCTTCTTTTAGCTGTAATAAATTGCAGTGTCGAAGATTAATGAGTGTGTATCTAGAGTAGGTATGTGAAGGAAATCCTGATTCCCACAAGGATGTAACTTAGACTCTAAATTGATACCAATGCCTATTAAATAGAAGGAAAAGAGATGTCTTTCTCAATATTGGGAAATGATGGAGGGAAAAGAACCTATAAATTATTTCTTGTGTTTTCTCCCTACCCCCTCTATTGGCCTCCTCTTTCCTGCTCACCCTGCCATCAGCACCATGCCGGTGTATAGGAACTGTCAGCTGCTGGGAGTTAGTGCTGGGGCTGGGGTTTTGCAAATGACCTTACCTTGTTTTGAATTTCTGTTTTCCATCTGCTTTTGGCAAACACTGCTGCGTTTTTAAAAAGTCAATCTCCTTTTAATATAATTGATGAGCATTCCATTCACTTTCCAGTGCAACACTGAGGTCGTTTTATTTTGAGGAACAAGGAAGCCTGACCTCTTTCCCTACAGGTCACCCTGGTCTCTGCTGCCATGCATAAAATAACTGCAATTTACCTTCTCCCCTATCTCCTACCTTTTCTGGTGGCCCCTTTCTCTGGTTTGCAGACCACTTCTCTCTCCTCTCCCCTCCCTCCTCTCTTCTCAATTTCATCTTTGTTATCAAATCAAAGAGGTATGTGAACCCTCACCAATCCACTTGTACAGGACAGAATGTACAGTCAACCCTCTGATTTGAGGATCTTCCTGGCACTGGCCTTTCTGCTTTCTCTCCATAATTAGGAGAGAGAACCAATTTCAGACATTATCTCAGGATTCTGCCTGGAGGGTGTGTGTGTGTGTGTGTGTGTGTTGGAAGGGACCAGGGGGTAGGGTACTGAAAATCTCAGTTTTCAAATAACATGGTTCGTGTCATGGCAGCCAGTTTCAATCTTCAGAAGAGATCCAAAAGTCACCTCCTCGCCTAACAAAAACCATCTTTACCTCCCTCACCACATAAAAAATCACAAGGGTTTTAGGAGCCCTCTGCCAGAAATGGATGAAGATCAAATATATATTCCTTATGATAAATCATAACATCACTAGAGAAGATCTTTCCTGTTTTTCTCCAGAGAGCATATGATAAACTTAGACAGTTTATGGAATAAAACTCTAGTTAGAAATTCAAGAGGCCAAACCGAAGAATTTTATAACTCAAAGGGATAAAACTTCTCAGTTAGAATAGGTCGATTTCTGTGTATTAATTTTTTGACCCCAAAGAAAACAGTTTGCTCTGAGTGGTGAACATTTTCTGTGATATCATTTGCATGGAAGTGAAATGGAAAATGTAAGAAAAGTAAAGACCTGGGAAGTACTTCCTCTTCTCTATATTTTGATCATTGTTCCAATGAAAGTTTTGTTTTACAAATGATCTTATTTTGAATCTATGTTAAAAATTACTTAGTTGAATAACGTGAATATTTAAAGGTAAAACAGATGATGAAGACACGTAAAATAATTTTCTGTATGCATTCTCACTTTTAGTTTCTCTTTCTTGTAAAGTGAACAAATGAAATTAGGAAAATTATAGCCTTAACTGCTATGGCTCAGTGGATTGAGTGCCAGCCTGCTACCTGCGGGGTCGCCAGTTCAATTCCCAGTCAGGGCATAAGCCTAGGTTGCGGGTTGAGTCCCCAGTTGGGGGTGTATAACAGGCAATCACACTTGATATTTCTATTCCTCTTTCTTCCTCATTTCCTCTCTCTCTAAAAATAAAATTTAAAAACATTAAAAGAAAATTGATATATCAGTGTCTTTGCTATGGTTCATGGGTGTTCTTATTTTCTTCCCTTATTTGGGCTTAGATTTGAAACTGTGCTTTCAAAGTCTAAGCTACACACACAAAAAATCATTTTTATTTTCCCATACTTTTTCTAAGGGAAATAAAAAGAACCAGATCACTAATTTATATTTTACATACTAAAATATTTGACTTTTAATCTCAAATATAACTTTATGTGAAATTATTTTAAATCACTTTTTAGAGTGCCTTTTTTCACATGTTCATATGAAAACTAAGATGATACATTCTTTATGGTAATTTGACTTTTAGTTTTGCTTAAATTTAAAGGCTAATTAACCATAGAAGTTATTGATGTTCATAAAATTTTCAGAGAAAATCTTTTTCTTTTTTTTAATTTTTAAAGTTGTGGCAAAATATACTTAAAATGGCTAAGATGGTGAATTTTAAGTGTATGGTTCAGTAATATTAAGTATATTTGTATTGTTGTGTGACCATTACCAGCATCTTTATGTTGCAGAACTGAACTCTACAATTGTTAAATGGTAACTCCCCATTCCCCCTTTCCCCAGCTCTGACAACCACCATTCTATTTTCTGACTATGATTTTGACTAATCTAGGTGCTTCAAATAAGTGGGATTATACAGTATTGTTTTGTAACTGGCTTATTTCACTTGTTATAATGTCTCCAAGGTTCATCCATTTGTAGCATGTGTTAGAATTTCCCTCCCTTTTAAGGATAAATAATATTCCATTGTAATATATACCGCACTTTGTTTACCAACTCAAGTGAACACTTGCATTACTTCTGCACTTCAGCTATTGTTAATAATGCTGCTGTGAATGTGGGGGTACAATATATCTTTGAGACCTATTTTATTTTTGTTTTGTATTTATTTTTTTGAGTGAAATATTTTAATTGCCTTCTCATTTTCTTTTGTTGTATATTCTACTGTTTTATTTGTGATTGCCTTGGGGATTGCATCCTAAGGTTATGACACTTTAATTTGAATTTATACCAATTCAAATTCAGTAGTGTACAAAAACTGTACTCATTGCCAGCTCTGTCCTCACCTCTTTTAGTTACTGGTGTCACAAAGTTATTTGTTTGTGCATTGTGTGTCCAAAATCATAAACTGATCATTGTTTTTAATGGATTTAGCTCTTATATTATGTAGATATAGAAAGTGGAGTCACAAATAATAATTAAAATTACTTGTAATAATTACAATATTGTAATATTTTATAATTTCCCATATACTTATCTTTACTCTGATCTTTATTTCTTCATATGACTTCTGTCTTATCACTTCAACCTGCAAAACTTTCTTTAGGTCTTCTTGCTAGGAAGGCCTAATTGTAAGTAATTCCCTCAGCTTTAGTTTATCTAGAAATATCTTAAATTTTACCTCATTTTTAAAGAACAGATTTGGTAAATATAGACTTCTTAATGGACCATTTTTTTCTTTTAGCATTCTGAGTATGTCCAACTAATGCCTACCAACCTTTGAAGTTTCTGATAAAAAGTGTGTTGGCTTACTGAGGATCTCTTGTGCGGGATGAGTTATTTTTTTGTTACTTTTTTAAGGTTTTTCTCTTTGTTTTTGTCTCTTGGCAGCTTGATTTTAATGTGTCTCTGTATGGGCACATTTCAGCTCATCCTATTGGAAATTTTGAGCTTTTTTTATATTGAATTTGTTAAAAAGGTCTTTCATTTCTTTTTTCTGTAAGATGGCTCTAGTAGCACTTAGTTGTTTTTAAGTTTATTCAAAATAAATTTGTTAGCTTGTATTGTGATAGCTGCCATATCAGTGTGCACTTAAAAAACATCAAATTGGTGAATTTTTGTGTAGCCATTTTAATATTGATGATAGAAGAAACTAAGCAATATTTTTTGGCATATTATGCTTAATTATTTCAAGAAAGGTAAAAATGCAACTGAAACAGGAAATAAAAATTTGTGTTGTGTATGGAGAAGTTTCCGTGACTGATTTAATGTGTCAAAAGTGGTTTGCAAATTTTCGTGCTGGAGATTTCTTGCTAGACAATGCTTCATGATTGGGTAGACCAGTTGAAGTTGATAGCAATCAAATCCAGACATTAATTATGAACAATCAACATTATACCATGAGGGAGATAGCTGACATACTCAAAATATCCAAATCAAGTGCTGAAAAACATTTGCACCAGCTTGGTTATGTTAATCACTTTGATGTTTGGGTTCCATATAAGTTAAGCAAAAAAAAAAAAAAAAATCCCCCAAAACAAAAAACCTTTTTGACCATATTTTCGCATGTGATTCTCTACTTAAACATAACAAAGACATTTTGTTTTTAAAACAAATTGTGACTGGCATGAAAAGTGGATACTTTGCAATAATGTGGAATGAAAGAGATCATTGGGCAAGTGCAATGAACTACCACCAACCACACCAAAGGCCCATCCTCATCCAAAGAAGGTGAGGTTGTGTATATGGTGGGATTGGAAGGGAGTCCTCTATTATGAGCTCCTCACACAAAACAAAACAATTAATTCCAACAAGTACTGCTCCCAATTAGACCAATAGAAAACAGGACTCTATGAAAGACATCTGGAATTAGTAACAGACAACGCATCATCTTCTGTCAGGATAACACAAGACCGCATGTTTCTTTGATGACCTGGCAAAAGCTGTTATGGCTTGGCTGGGAAGTTCTGATTCATTCACTGTATTCACCAGATATTGCACCTTTGGATTTCCATTTATTTCCATCTTTAGAAAATTTTCTCTCTTTTCTCTCTCTTTCTCTTTAATAGGGAATGCTTCACGAATTTACACATCCTGTGCAGGGGCCATGCTAATCTTCTCTGTATTATTCCGATTTCAGTATATGTGCTGCCAAAGAGAGCACTTTATAAAATTCTCTTAATGGAATAAATTTCAATTCCTTGGAAGACTGCAAATGGCATCTAGAACATCGTTTTGCTCAAAAAGATAAACTTTGGGAGGGAAGATGGAATTCTGAAGTTGCCTAATGATGGCAGAAGGTAATGAAACAAAGTTAAAAGTGAAAATAAAAAATTTGTCTTTTATTTTTACTTAAAAACCAAACTATGGCCAACCCAATATTTATATCTTTCACAAATTTGATATGTTTTCTGCCATTATTCCCTCAAGTAATTTCCATTCCCCTTTCTCTTTCTTTTCCTTCTGGGGTTCCCACAATATATATATGCTGATTTGACTGATGGTGTCTCACAGGTCCCTTAGACTCCATTCTTTTTTCTTCAATTTCTTATGTTGACCTTTAAAAACAAAAAAGCCAATTATTTAACCAGCAAAATGGCTTTATTTGGAACTACCAAGGGAATTGCAACTTGGGAAAAGCAATCTAGGGCAAATCATAGGCAAGTCCAAACAACAGAGAAGAGCTAGCTTCTGTGTAGAAAAAAGGAGAAAGTTGGGAAGGGCTGTTTCTCAGATTTTAGGGTGATAATGGCTTCTCATTGGCTGATAATAGCAGTTTTTCATTGGTTGAGCTGTAACCAGGGCCCTAAACTTGAAGGCAACAGCTAGAAAGGTTCAGATGATGATTGCCAAAGGAAGAGGTATTTTGCTGGCATGGAGAAATTTCCTGCAGTAATGTGTCCTCTTCTTTAGGGTCTAGGTGGAGTGCACGAGAGCATCTCCTTCAGAGTTTCACCACTCCATTTTAAATGAGGTTTTCTTTATTCTTAATATTTTCTTTTATTGATTAAGATCTATCCTCAAAAGTATTACTGACCAAGGGGCACATGTTTTAAATATTTCCCTCGGTGCCAAGAAAGACCTTTCCTAGTTATCATGTCTGATGCTTAAGGACAGTACAAAAACTGAACATTGTTGAGGTCACTCACATTTGAGTAAGAAGGGAGGGTAGGAAGGAGAACCTTCAGGCGTTTCCCATCTGAGATTAGTGTTGGACACTAAGCAAACATAACCCTATTGGGTGCACCAATTCTTCAGAGATTTGACAAAGTTTAGCAGAATAATGACCCTGATTAGAACCTCTTACTACAGTGAAATATTTGTGGATTAATTTTGTAAATAAGAGGTATAAACCTCTTATTTTTAACAGAAAGTGAATATATTAATGAGCTGAATATATGCATCAAATTCAATTAAAACTCTAATGTGTGGAAAGTAAGATAAAGCATTATATCTAGAGAAACTTCTAAAGTTTAGATATTAAGTTGTATTTTCAAGGCCTGACTGGTGGCTCAGTGGATCGGCACAGGCCTGTGAACCAAAGGTTGCTGGTTCAATTCCCAGGCAGGTCCCCAGCTGGAGGCAGGTGAAAGGCAACCATACATTGATGTTTTTCTCTCTCTCTGCCTCCCACCTTTCCCCGCTCTCTAAAAGTAATAAGTAAAACCTTAAAACAAAAAGTTGTATTTTTGAGAGTACATGAAATTCTGAAGATAATAGTTAATAGAACCAATAAGTTTAATCATATTGATATTTTATCAATGTCTCTAAGATAACGAAAAACTTTAAATTAGCAGTTGCAAAAAATATATACCTGGACTGTATTAAATCAATTAAAGCCATGTTTTCATGGAGGGAATGGTAATGGAGGACACTGAATAATTTGTGCAAATTATAGTATATTTTGGGAAACCATGGAGAAATTGATAAAAAGGATGAGTAGATTCTCTGAGATTCTGAGCCATGGTTGCTCACTGAGTGTAGGAGAGTTAATAAATATGTTAAGAATCTATTGATAGGTTCCTAAAGCACTGTAGGGTAAACTTAGTTCAATCAACCATTCAGGCAGTAACCACTTAGACATTATCCTTAGAAGAGGATTATCCTTGATGGTCTTCTATCTCTTATATTGATCCAAAACTGCTACTATGTTTTTAACTAACCTGGAATTTCATGAGTTTAGAAGAGTTTGAAATGAATATTTACTTTTTTTTCTGGGATAAACCATATAAAAACAACATCTGAAAACTATCATTAATTTACCTTCCTTCAAAATGAGGGACTATGACTCACAATAAGCCATAGTATCATGGAGCTGTGGTGCCTGCCTACATTAAACCCATGACATGGGAGAAATGTTTCCCTGAGACTTCAGGCTGTTCTGGGGCAATAATTCAAATACAAGTAAATGACTGCCCTGAAGTGGGAAGAGGAGATACATGAGAAGGTCTTAAGGTGGTTTGTATTCCCTCCTGATCTCAACCATTGCTTGTCATCTTGTGTTCCACTGTTCATATGCATGCATAGGGTTATTAACTTAATCCAGTTTCATTTTTACTCTCACCCTTAAAAAATGTCATTCATATTGCTATCTTATATTCTCCCTACTGAAATTTAAAAACATTTTTTGTTTGGTTCTCATCAAAGAAGAATAGCTAATTAAAAGTTTCTGTGCAAAAAGCGATTAAATTTGATTTTCCATGGTAGATAATGGAGTGTGACTTTGTTTTCATTCATGTCTTGACCAACAGGAATTTCCTGCCTATTTCATAAGGATGTTGAAAGGATTCACCAATTAGTGTACATAAGATTCTTTAAGCTCCATAGAAGAAAGAAATTATAGATAAACAAAATTTCATAAGAAATAAAAATTAAGAAGAGAATGTCTTCTTTTACCATGTTTACATTGTCAATCAATTTTAGATGTCAAAGTTATGGGCTCTACTTTTATGTTTCTGAATAAAGCTCTCTAGAAAGTAGAAATGGTGGATTAAGCAAATGTGAGATAAACCCTGTAGCTTTCTGTACCCTTCATTGGTAACATTCATATAAATTTCAATGTTATTTTAAGTGATACACAAAGATTTTCTTTCTTAGGCATAATTCAGTTTCATTTCTTGGCTATTATAAGAAATACTATCTCAGATATATAAAATCGGAAACATGTGCTTTAGAACCAAAAGTATTACTGTTTTATAAGGTCAGCCCCAAAGACTGCATAAAGCTTGGTTAATTTAAAATGAAATAGAGGCAGATGTTGTAAGAAATGCACTATATAAGCTTTCATTTAAGGTTATACTTTATTTCCCTTATTAATTTTAATTGTGTTTTTTGAGAAAAATAATTTGTTATAAAAATAAAACCTGTAATCATACTAAAATAGACAGTGCGTGAATTCATAAAACTCAATTGTAGTTTTTCCCTTCCTTATACAAAAGAGTATGAAACATTTATTTTCCTGCAATAGGGGTTGTGATACAATGCTTTCTTATCTTTACAGTAGACTTCAAAAAGAATTAAAGACTAAGAATTATATTTCAAACCTTAAGACTTCAATACTTCTTTGATAAACCTAAGGCAGCTACATTATTTTTTATATGTTTAGTACACTCTTTCCCACTATTTGCAGCTCAGAATTTAATTACAAACACACCAAAGGCAAGGGCTAGTGTGACACATTATTTAGACAATTCTTCAGTCAGATTTTGAAAGTGGATTGGTATCAACATTTTCTTGACTTAAGATTTGTCTCAAATCCTTCATTTTCCATTTTGTTTTCTCTTTATTTCTTTAAAAATTAGTTTCCACAGTTTGTGGCTCTTTTCTCTGGGCTTAACTGCTGCTGGAATAAAGAACACATACCAGCTATTTCAAAGGTACCACGATCAATCTAAAACAAGATTGTGATAGAAATGAGGTTAATATGTCCTAATTGGGGACTATCTTAGGGGAAATTTTCAAATGCGTCAAGTAAAAAGAAAATCTCTGAGTCACTTAAACATAAAAACTAATAACTCAGCATGTGGGTTTAGTAATTGAGTTACTAGGCAAAACTAAGAAAAACATTGCATAGAAGTACATAATCTAATTGAGAGTCACACCCAGTAAATTTATTTATTCAGAATATAACTGAGGGACTTGAGCCTAAAAAGGCAGCCCTTCTGAGCAGCCAGGATACCTCTACCTTGGGCAGATTCCATAGATTCTCTATGCTTCCTCAGCTATTAATGAGGGTATAAATATAAAGCACATAGTAAAAATGCACAATGAATATTTTCATTTTTGAAAAATTTTCTTGATTTTAGTGCTATTGTATGATTGTGATGTACTATATGAAGCCCAGATAGCCATCTCAAAATAGTTTTTAGAATTTCTTACAATGAGAAGGTGTTTCTTTTACTTTTTTTCCCTAAATATTTATGTATTCATTTTTTAGAGAGAAGAGAAGGGAGGGAGAAAGAGAGGGTAAGAAACATCAATGTGTGGTTGCCTCTGGCCTGCAACCCAGGCATGTGTCCTGACTGGGACTTGAACCATGGCCATTTGGTTTGCAGGCTGGCACTCAATCCACTGAGTCACACTGGCCAGGGCAGGTATTTCTTTTATAACTAGAACAAGTAAATATTAATATAACTTCTATATGGATGTAGAAGATTCAGTTAAAAATTTTTTGTTAGTCATTTAATTATCATGGGGAGGCCCCAAAAATTGGAGTAGCTACATACACAGATTAATTTTAATATTTTGAAAAATGTTTACTGGGATATGAGTGATGATGTAATTCACAACACTATTATTACACTCTGCATATGTTGCATTATTATCTATGATATGCTTACCTTGTGTTAAGAACTGATTCCTCCTAGCATAATATTTTGAAATATATGCCTGGGTTGCAGGCCAGGTGCCTGTTTGGGGGAGTACGAGAAGCAGCTGATTGTTTCTCTTGCACATTGATGTTTCTTTCCCTCTCTTTCTCCCTTCCCCCACTTTCCCTGCTTTCTAAAAATAAATAAATAACTACAAACCTTAAAAAAGGAAATATTTCAATTAAAATAGTCAATCAACAACAAATAGGCCATGAACACTTTAACATTCTATTCAACATGTTTTATGTAGAAATATAATCCAACACAGAAGGTGGTCTGTGGCTTAGCCTAGATTGCTTAAATGCTCATGAGATGACAGTGTGTTCAAATCTAGCAAAGCGATCAAAAACACAAGTTAGAATATATTACAGTGATTATGTAGAGTATAATTATGCCCTGAGTCAAATCAAGACACACAGATGATATGTTTTCTCAAATAATGTTTTAGTAAGTCTAGAATGGGTTGTTGAATATAATTATTGAAGTACATTAGATTCCACAATCTTATCCCATTTTTGTATTTATGATTCCCACATTCCTAAACTGTGTGGTCAAGAAAGCAATTGCTCCTTTACCTCTTCCTGATTTTGGGTGCAAAATCATTGTTTACTCTGTTCCTGATTACTTTGGGTAGTTGTAATCAGTCCATCTTGGGTGCCCTTTTTGTTTTCTTAGCTGTAGTAAATGCTTTCCTTAAAAAAAAAAAAAAAAAAAAAAAAGCATCAAACTGAGTCATTGAATATAAGTTAAGCTATTTTGGCAAGAGTTTGAACTTCAAGGGTATTTGAATTGATTTTCTGAAATAGGTGATAACTTTAATTTCTTATCTTCATAAGAAAAATATACTTCAAATATCTTATTTTAAACCATTAAAATGTAAACATAAGTGTAGTTGCCTATTATATTTCATGCACTATTCTAAATACTAAGAAATTTAGCAATGAAGAAAATTGCCAAAAATCTCTGCTCTAGTGGAGACTGCATACTAATAGAAAATAAATGAGTTTGAAGTTTAGGTCAATAAGCAAGACAGTTAATTTGGAAATATGTAAATTGTATTAAAAAGCAGGGATGATCACCCCCACTCTTTCGTAAATGCTGCTGATAGATTCAGGAAAAAGAGGATAAGCAATTGAGCGATGATTTAGCGTCATGGAGGTTGCATAGTCAGGATTCTCCACAGGAACAAAACAAATAGGATCTATCTATCTATCTATCATTTATCATCATCTATCATCTATCTATTTATCTACTGCCTATAATCTACCTACCTACCTATATATCGAGAGATTTAAGTAATTGGCTCCCAGAATTGAAGGGACTGGCAAGTTCAAATCAGCAGAGTAGGCCAGCAGGTGGGAAGCCCCGGAAAGAATTGATGTTGTAGTCTTGAATCCAAAGGCAGTTTGAAGCACAGGATTCTTTTTTCTCAGGGAACCTCAGCCTTTTCTTTTAAGATCTTCAATTGATTAGATGAAGACTACCCACATTATGGAGGGTAATCTAATTTACTCAAAACCTCCTGATGTAAATTTAATTGCAGTTAAAAATTACTTTTGCATAAACATATTCACAGCATCTGGTATTAGCCTAATAACTAGGTACCAAACCTGACCAAGTTGGTGTATAAAATTAACCATCACAGAAGCCATTGATAAAACTCAGAAATTTCTATGGAGTACTATTCATTACTATATCCCTATATCTTAGCATTATATTTAGTTGTATTTCTACTTATTTTTCCCTTTAATATTATATCATCATTTGAATGAAGTTAGATAAAACATGCCAAAAGGAAAAAAATACTTCAAGAAACATTTAAAAATTTTGGTTGGAAAAACATATAGCACTTGAAGAGTTATTGAAATTATTCAAAAATTGGTTAATCAAAAACTACAAAAATATTCTATAGTTACATGTGATGAAAAATTCATAATACAAATGATCAAATACTTCTAACATACTTTAAACAGATGAATTTTATATATTTTTTGGTTATGTTCTTATACTACCTGTAAGAGTATAGAACTTCCTTTTATATGTCCTCTATCTAAACACCTTAAAAATAAAAATAGTAACTATTGATATATTCCCAAATTCTGGAGAAATAACTCAATAAAATGCATAGACAATTAAGTGTTTTCATTGGTGACATCTAGCAGATTTAATTTTGTTGTCCTAATATTAAGATTTTGCTAGAGTTGTCAAGTGACTAGATGGAGAAATTCCACTTTTACCCCTCTAAGTAATTATTTTCTGATAACATCTGAATCCCCAAAGTCTGATTCTTTTTCATTAAGTGACTAGTTTCCTAATACCATTTGGCTTTTTATATTCCAAGAGCTGGGCCTTCCACAACAATTTTCAGATTTTTAAAAGGTCTTAAAAGCAACATGACACTGTTTATTTCCTTTCTTAATTTAATTATACTTGGTTGAATTGCCTGACTAATTGGCACAACATTGATTGTTTTACTATATCATAGAGCATAAGAATGTTTATGAATTACCATTAAAATTTCTAAATTAGCTAGACTGAAGGTATGTGGTGAGGTAAAAATAGAACACTTCAAACACTACAGCTCTTATTACAGCTTAGCTTTATGCTATAATTTGAGTATAAGCACAGGATTTTTTTTCCCCTATGCAATGTTGCTCAACAAATTATAATTTTTGTTTCTACTAAAACAATGATTTTATATACTTTGAAATTTATTCTGAATATATGATTCAGAATAAAGTTCTACTTACAAATCATCAGTTCAAAGGAAAATCAGTACATCAATTGGTCATTTCTGAGAAAAGATAATTTTGACTCTAAAATCTATGCATTATTAATATTAGGTTAGCCATTTTGTATTGAGATAATGCATAGCATTTTTTTCCCAAAATTTAAATTTGTCACTTAATATCCCTTGATAATACTGTTTTAAGATTTTTAATAAAACATAGCAAAGAAGAAAACCCCATGTATATTCCCTTTTTCTTCTGAAAAAAAAATCAAAGGTTTTCCCAGTTGTCTTTGCCAAGATTTTCAGTATTTAGGATTATTTCTTGTTGCACAATATTTAGCACATATAGCCATGAAAGAGAAGTTATTGATTGAATGTATGAGTAATTGAACAAATAAGTACATTAGTAAATGATTTCATTAAATTTTAAATTGGCTTTAAACTTCTTGATAGTCAAGACAAAGTGAAAACATGGTAGGCTATGAAATTTTCAATTCCTTAATAGAAGAAAGAATATCAAGTACAATTCCTTCATTTTTTTTTTTTTTTTTGTTTGTTTGTTTGTTTCCATCTGCTTAAATTTCCCCCTTCCCTCTCAAGTCAGTAGCACATGAAAATCTCTTCCTGTGTAAAGGCTATTCTACTGAAGACTTAAACCCTGTCCCCTATGGTGCGGTTTCAGCATAGCAGGGATTCTATTAAAATGTAACCTGGATAATAGCATTACTCTGATCAAAATCTTTAAATGGTTTTCTTTTCATCCAGAAACCAAAACCAAAATCAAAACCAAAGACAAAGTTGGAACCATAGGCCTTACAATGTGTTATAATCTCTGCCCCCTGCTGTATCCTCTGTCCATTATGTTTCTTCTCTTTACCTTATTTCTCCCATGCTGCACCTAGCTCATTCTGCTTGAATCACATTGACCTACCTTGAACATGCTAAGCCAATCATTCTATCAGTGAGGCTTTTCCCACAGGTATCCATAGATTTCTCCACTTTCTTCAGGTTTCTACTGGAATGAAACTTCACTAGTTTTAAGTTTCTTTGTTAATAGCCTTATATAAAATAACAGCCCCTCTCTGGTCAATCTATATTCTATTTACCTCCTTTACTTTTTCCACAGCAGCAACTACTATCTGTATCTTTAATTTATTCCCCTTTTCTTAAGCATAGAAAAACATTAAGATCTTTTCCATATCTTCCTGAGGAATCTATGAACTCATTTAAGTAGTAGCTCACTTGCAGTTGCTTTGCCAGATGTGGTGCAATATGTTGCTAGAAAATATTAATAAGGCTTAAGTGAGTAGTATATGGTTATTGATTTGGCACATGCATTGTCTTATATTTTGATTAAAAAAGAGAATCAGAAGAATTTTTATTTATGTGAAATTGACAAAATATTTATGCCCAGCCAGGGCACATAACCAGGTTGCAAGCCAGGCCTCCAGCCAGGTCTGTGGCTGGAAGTAGGTGAAAGGCAACCATACATTGATGTTTCTCTCCCTCTCTGCCTCTCTCCCTTCCCCTCTCTCTGAAAACAATAAATAAAATATAAAATAAAATAAAATAAAATAAAATTTGTCCTAAAATACACTGTTATAAATTATTCCAAAGAGATGTGGATTACCAGGATATCTCATGGAACACTTATATAAGGATGAGTATGAGATAAATAGCAGTACTTTATACACACACACACATACACACACATATACACACATATGTATGTAGACATATACACACATATACACATATTATCACTTCAGTGATAATTATAGGGGTCTAATGTTCAGAAACATGTTAATATGCTCTCCAAATTAAGACAAGTTTCTTTATCTTGCATCTCCTATGCATTCTGGAAGCAGCACACTTTGCACATAGAAATATTGTTGGGACCATGTATCAGGTGGCATTGAGTGTCACCAGCTTTCAGTGGGACCAGTATAGCACTCCAGGCTATGGTTCAGACAGCCCTGTTGCCTGGGCTGTGCGATCCAATGGGCTCTATAATGTTGGAAGTGGTAATATTGAAAAAATAGGCTGTTTGGAGTTTACGGAAAGATGTAGTTGGAGAATCATAATGCAGGTGTCTGGGATTCTGGGGCATAGCCATGTCATTCATAAAAGAATTATATACTTTTTGAAAAGTAACTTCTAGCATATTACTTGGCCCAAGCAGAGACAAAATACTTGAGCACGGTGTGCCTAGTGACCTTATGTTCAAAACTACCTGTTATAAGCTATGTGGCGTCAGACTTACAAATTCATAAAGTTAAGTCCAACAGCAGTCTATTGTGAGGTGGAAATGGCACATCTGGGATCAAGGGCTAGAGGTCACAAACACACTGCATGTGAGCTGGGAGCTCAGATCCCCATGTCACTCATTATAGTTGCTCCAAGGCCCCTCCCTCAGATCACACCCACTTAGAAAGTCCTGTGTGACTAAGGAGGATAAGGAAAAAGCTGGAGCGTTGTTAATGGATGAATAATAGTGACTGCATCACAGCCACATTCATGAGGAGGTCTTACAAGAGTGAAGAAAGAAAATTTTCCCAGTGTGTGGAACTGTGAGTGGAATATGGAGTCATTCATTTTGTGTGAAAGCAGGTGTCCCGAGGGTCTTGGCCAATGAATGGTCTGGCCAGCTGGCCAACAACCTAGTAGGAAAATGACTAGAAAGTTAACGTTAAGAAGAAGCAGACGGATAATTGGGAGTGGATGAGAAGTGTGAAGATTTTTCTATCATAAGTTAATATCTGGAGAAGAGCATTTACCATGAAGAAAGCACTAAACAACCAGTTGACAGAATGATTTAGCTTTTTGCCATTAGCCAGACTCTGTCAAAGGCCACATAAGAACTTGCATGAAGGACACATGAATGGAGTGACCTACTGTATTTCATCTGTTCTAAGATGCCCATTTTCTATAGTTTAGCATAACTGAAACTGAAATGCCTCTTATGCTCAATGTACTTAACAAGCATTATGACATGATTCAACTGGCACCACTTTTTCCTTTTTCCTTGTACTTCAAATCTGGTCTTACAATGAATTGAAAGGTTTTTTTTTTCGCTTTCTCGGCTTGTCTTATGATTGACAGATGTCTGTGATTTGATGAAATATAATCATCACTGTATATTTTCTGGGTTAACAACCTGTCATTTAAATTTACATATTAAACAAAATTTGCTGGGATTTTTCTTATTCTAATATGTACAAGCCATATTTTTAAACATTATGTATTATTTGAACATTGAACTGATTTTTCCACATATTTGAAGTTCTTGTGTCTGTCTTACAACAGTGCAACCACTCCAATGATTATTAAAATAGTATCACTAGTATAGAGTGTTGCATTTTGGCTTCCAAATCTGTCATAGTTATTCAATAAATGTTTCACTCAAGCCCTCGCTCGAATCATTTAATTATTTTCTCCAAAAGAGAAGCAGATTTCCTGTTGTTTGCTAGAAAACTCATTTTGGCTTCTGACAATATGAGGATATGATGAAAAGGGATAGTTGTATTCCTAATGAGTTGAGATATGTGAAGTTGGCTTTAAAACTATTATTTCAAACTTTATGGTAAAGAGAAGTAGGATATTTTCTTTTTTATACATTCTGTCTTTCATTATGACTACTGGGTCCATTTGTGGTTTAACCCAAAATAAGAAAGGGCATTTTATCCCCAAACAGCTATCTCATACTTCAGCATATAGATCTGAGGTGAAATTAACCATTCCAATCTGCACAGAAGATACATTCACAGTTTGGTTATTAGAAACCGTGGACTTTTACTCTTATATCATCTACTTTGAACAGAAGATAAATCATCCCATTGAAAGAATCCGTTTTCCCAAAGTTATGTAGCAAACCAGTGACAGAACAGTACATATGTAATTCCACTGCTTCTCCCGCCTTCTAGTTTCTTCCAACTCAGTAATCACATTTATAAACCACTGTCTTCTCCCAAGGTAGAACTCATATGGTAACCGACAATTCCCATTGTCTTTTTAAAAAGTGCAGGCAAAAAATGGTTACAAAAGAGCAAACAAAAGAGGAAATTAAAATATTACAGGAAATCTCTGATAAATTAACCTTTTGTATAATAAATGTTCCTTACTTGAAAGATAAAAATGATAGCACAACAGAATATTTAAAATACTAATTGAAAAGAGGGGATATTAATCCAAATTATTCAAGTTTAGCAAAATTAGACTAATTTTCAGTTTATGTAGAGGCTGAAGAAGGAAATACCTACATATGTTTTGTTAGTTATATTTTCCTTAAATTGTTTTAGAATTTTGGCAGATTGAGCTTTTTAAAAGTCGGCAAATTCTTCAAATTTAGTAAAAGGAATAAGGATGGGTACAGAGAGTAGAGTGAAAAAAGAGAATAGTGTATATAAGAACCAAAACACATATCTGAGCAGTAGAGGAAGATTATCTTAAAGACCAGAGGGAATCAAAAAAGAAAATGTTTTGTGCCAAAAGTTTGCAAGTTTAGGTCCAGATGAAAAACTATGCACATAAAAATAGAATTTTGCATTAAAGGGACAATGTACTACTGGCTGAAAGGGAGATAAGATGTTACCTTTTCTGGAAAACTCAGAATAATTTCTAAAGAACTGTGTCGCTCTGAAATAGAACACAATGGAACAAATATGTTGGCGGTGCTTAGTGAATTCTGTCTCATTGCTACTCAAACACATTTCCCCCTTTCAATAGACATGATGGAGGTACACATTTTAGGGCATCTGCTGGAGCAGAATGTCTTCTCCCTGGCACTGTTGACATTTCAGGCCCTATAACCCTTTGTTGTGGGGGGTTTATTATTCATGACCATATCACATTCATGAACATCCTTGTTTTGATTATATACAGACAGTCTCTAAAGAATGAGAAATGTCGCCAAATATAGTTAGTAGTTTTCACAAAGAATTTGGGGGCTGCCTTGTATCATGTAGATGTTTAACAGCATCCCTGGTCTCTACCTTCTAGATACTAGAAACAGTGTCTACAATTGTGACTACCGAAATGTCTCCACATGCTGCCTGAGAGTGAGGCCAAAGTCACGCCTGGGTGACGATCACTAAGCTGGAGGTAAGTCTAACAAAAATGAGTGTATTTATTAGTTTTAAGAAAAAAAATTTCCATCATCCTCAATTCTATGCATTTTCTTCTGGAAATGGAAACATATAAAAGCCCCTGTAGTCATTACTGTGTAGCTGCTCAAGCATGGAATCTAAGAGCCCTAAGTTCATGCAGGAGGGAACTGGAGAGCCTTGAAATGGTGGGAGTTGGGTCATGGACACATCTAAGGGAGAAGCTCGTTTATGCAATTTCTTGCTGCTGGTGTTGCTAGCATCCTTCAGTGCTCCTTGGCTTACAGATGCATCACTGTGCCTCCATTTTTCATGATATTTTTCTCTCTCTCCTTTTCCTCACCCCCTGCCCCAAGGACATTACTTTTATTAAATTGGGGCCTACTCTAATTGAATATGGCCTCACCTTAACTTGATTATATTTGCAGAGACTTTCTTTCCAAATAAAGTCACATTACAAGCACCAGGAGTTAAAACTTCAGAACTTCAACATCTTTTGAGGGGACAGAATTCAACCTATACAATAGGATCCAAAGGGCAGAGATTTGTTCTCAATTGGTTCCAAGAGAAACAGTCACTGGGGAGGCACCAAAAACATTAGTCAAAGGCCTGGTCCCATTGAGGAAATGCTTAGGTAATGAAAAGAGGAAAAGAGGCAATGCTGAAGCCTCCTTCCATTGTGGGATCTCTGGGCATTAAAAGATATAAATCAAATATGACTTAAAGGAGTATTTTGTACTTTGTGACCTTGGTGTATATATGAGCAGCTATTGTGAAAGTTGTAGAATGACAGAATCTCTGTCCTGTTTACGATTGGTGATGGCAGATAAAGGATACAAAGGTAACAGAGGGACATTTAGCTGGGGTAGTTTGAGGAGATTTTTAAAAAAAGTTTATAATGAGAAAGGGAGGGAGGAAGGGAGACCCTGGCCAAGCAAGCCATCCAATGGATATGCTGCAGGGAAGCAGCTTGAACTAATAAATATCTTGATCTTTTTCTTCTATCCCTCCTGCCAGTGCTATCCAAATGGTCAAACACAACCAAAAGTCAGAACACAACCTGTTGATATAGTGTATACACATCAGACCTCTGCTCCTAGCTCCCCGTCCACCCACACTCCCATCAAGCAAGTGTATAAGTAAGTTTAAGTGGGCGAAGAACAGATCTGAGTCCAAATGAAATATATCAGTTGCATACAAAATTCTAGCAAATATATCCTCTTCTCTATTAAGTAAAATTCAATTTTTATTGATCTGGATGTTATTTTGAACTTTTGTTTGAAGGGGGTCTCCTGCTTTGTTAATTTATTTACTAACCTCTGAATAAACACAAGCCTGCATCTCAAATAAAGACAAGATAATAACTAGGAGTCAGGAGACTTTGGTTCTGGTCCTAGCTTCACAGGTAACTTGAGGAGATATATTCATGGAAGTCACTTGATTTTTTTTTTTTCTATAAAATTAGGGAATTGGGTATCAGTTTGAGCTACATTACTTTATTGCCTCTAAGTCCCTTTACTTGGGATTTATTATTCATGATCATATCACATTCATGAACATATTTGCCTTGATTATATATTAAAAAAAAAAAGAAGAGAAAAAGAGTAATGAACAAAACCTATCAATTTGTTAGACTGTCTATAAAGAATAAGAAATGTAGCCAAATATAGTTAATAGTTTTTACAAAGAGCTTGGAGAAATGTATTCCAAAACCTTGGCTTTGTAAATGGCTCAGGTTTCCTGACCTTAGAACACTGCCACATGCCATTTTCTCTTTTGCAGAAGTTCCTTTTTTGGCTAACTTCTGTTCTTCTCTCTGGTCGCAGCTTAGTCTTCAGTCAGAAAAGTATTCCTTGACCCTTCTCACCCCTTCCCACCTCTTAAATAAGGTGCCTTCAGTGATTTTCAGTCTTAGAATCTATTTCTTTTCATTTATTGCACTGTCTATAATTTGTAGTTATACGTTTGTTTGAATTTTTTTCATCTCCTGTTTTTTCTATTTGACTGTACATTAGTGGTGGCAGAGATTGTATCTGGATATATTTTAATTTTGTCTCCTTAGTGCTTATTATAGTGCCTTACCAAAGTTAATCAATTTTCAAATGGTCAAATAAATAAACTGAGCTATGTTGTCACTGGACCTGTAATTACCATATTGTGAGGAAGACTTGGAGCTTGTCAATATCCTTTTATAACTTATGGGCCCTGATCAGGTGGCTCAGTTGGTTACAGCATCACCCTGCTACACCAAGGTTGTGGGTTTGATACCCAGTCAGGGCACATATAAGAGTCAACTGATGAATGCACAAATAAACAAAACAACAAATCAATGTTTTTCTCTTTCTCTCTCCTTCTCTCTATCTAAAATCAATGAAAAAATATGGTATATTTATTGCCTAGGAACAGCTATTAGGAGGCTGTTCCTAAGGCTGAAAAGTGGCCAACTTCCCTTGCCTTAGGGCCTGAGTGCCAAGAAGATAAAATATGTAAATCACATAGCCCTGGCTGGTGGCACAGTTGATAAGGTTCCAGCCTGCAAACCCAAAGGTCGCTAGTTCAATTCCCAGCCAGGGCACATAACCAGGTTGCAAGCCAGGTCTCCAGCCAGGTCAGTAGCGGGAGGCAGGTGAAAGGCAACTATATATTGATGTCTCTCTCCCTTTCTGCCTCTCTCCCTTCCTCTCTCTCCGAAAATAATAAATAAAATCTTAAAAAAGGAAAAATAAAAAATATTTTAAAAAGTATGTAAAGCACATCGATAGAAGAAGAATGTTAAAAGTAATAAAACAAGGAAAATAAAATGATGATACAATAATAACATAAATAAGACTACTCTCAAGAGTATGATTCTAAACCAGGGCCTCTCAAGCTCTGCACTAGTGGTATTATTTTGGACCAGATAATTCTTTGATGTGGTGAATGCCCTGTGCATTGTAGGATGTTTAGCGGTATTTTTTTTTTGGCTTCTATCCAGTCAGTTCCAGTAATGCCCCTCTAGTGTGACAACCACAATTATCTCCAGACATTGCTAAATGTCTTTTGGGAGGCAAAACTGCCTCAATTGAGAACCACTACATCTCAGAGTTAATAAACAAAATATCAAACCAAACTAAACAAAGCCCAATAGCCCTTACGCTACACTTTACCATTTCCCTGTCCCAAGAGCTTTAAAAAACCTCATAAGGCACATTAGTGTTCTCTTTACTTTATGCACAAGAAAAGGAAAGAGGACAAGCTAAGTGGTAATTTCAATGTCACCATGTGAGAGGCAGAGGGAGAATGATGAATCTGGGCCTTTTAATTCCAAAGCTTATGCTGTTCCCACAAATCTATTTTGCTACCTTAGTAGAAACACCCCTAGAAGGAAGGACTCCAGAGCAGAGATGGGCCCCAGCCCCTGGAGACAGAAAGGACACTGGGAGGTCAGTGGCCTGTAGCTATGCTGCACACCATCACTCCCAGGGCTGAGTGTCACCCCAGGGGTCCCAGGCACAGAGGTTTAATTTGGGATGCCTGGTGGCTGTCACCAGAGCTCTCCCAACAGCATATTTCCAAGCCTGAAAAGAGAATTTCCAGAGCTTCCCTGGGTTCATCTTTTATAGGAGACACCAAGAAGAAAGCAATTCTATTTTCTTTTTTAGTATACATGAAAACTTCTTAAATTAACTTTACTGGGTGATCTTGGTTAATGAAATTATATAGGTTTCAAGTGTACAATTTTATAACATACCATCTGTATATTGACTTGTGTGTTTCCAACCCAAAGTCAGGTCTTCTTCCGTCACCATCAGTGTACATTTGTATCGACACTGTAACTTGTAGCAGCAGAGCTGGAAATTTCAGTGGTTGATATGTTTTTAAAAACATTAAATTTGTTTTATTTCTACTTAATTAGGAATGGTTTGGGGAGGAGTCAGGAGAGAAGAAACAGAATCATAGGAGAAACACACATGGCCAGAACCAAGAGAGATGGAAATGAAGAAAGAGAGAGACAAAGACAAACAAAAAGAGGCACTAGACACACACCGGGAGTCACGGAGAGGCTCATGCAGATGGAGAAGAATAGACAGATACAGAGAGATGGACACATAGACACACTCGGAGTTGGAAGGGAAATGAGAAATGGGACTTTTGGGGGTGGGGTGGAAGCTGAGGAATGAGAAAGGGCCCTGGAATGCAGGGACATCAGGGGATGTGAAAGACAGGAGGAGATGGATTAATCCACTCTCCAGGAACTTGACCAGGTTATTGACCTGATTTCAGTAATGCTGCAGGCTTTACTGTTACACATATTGGGGATCATTTCCCTCATCCAGAAAAAACTGTGGGTCTGTACAATGTGCTGAAAAAACTTTCAAACTTACCCAGATAATAATCCCTTGAGGACACAAGCCATGAAGACCCCCCGTTTCCCTCTTTTTCACTTTTCTGTCCCTTTCTCTAGTTCCCCCTGGCCCAGGAAATCCAAGAGCAGCTGACTTAGTGTTTATCAGGAAAGGTTCAGTCCAGGTTAGGCCGACTGCAAGCAGCTGTGTGCAGCCTGGGCGGGGGTGGGATATCTCTGAGCTACATGTCTGGAAAGACCTAAAGCATTTGCTCCCCTAGGACCACTCAGACCATTGTAGACTTCGAGATTGACGCACACAGCACTGAGGTAGCTACTATCCAGTTTATAGCATCACAATCACACTGGAAACCTGACTAGGCTGGGAAGGGCTTTAGGGCCTGATCCACATAATATTTGATACCTCCCTCTGGATCCGAAAGCCCCAATGTCAACATTTAGGATCCAAATATTTTTTTAACTTGCTTTCAGCTGACAGCGAGCCAGCCATCAGAGGTTCGGCCAAACTGTACTGCACACAGCTGCCAGTTGGACCACAGAATAGTTAACCTACAGGTGAGAAACTAAGTGGACATTGAAGATGGAGGAAGTAGTTGTTTCTCATAGTCTATGATAAAAATAATTTCTGAATCTGTGGTTTATGGCATTCATCCCATGTGATTTGCGCCTCCTCTCAGTCAGTGAAGGCTAAACTCAAAATATCATGTGAGAATTGTGAGGAGAATGATTGCCATTTGAGAAAGAAGTTTCAGGTTAAATCATGACAGTTCACTGTTCTATGAAGTCCTAGAACTAGAAGTACCTTAGTGATTTTCTAGTCTAGTTGCTTATTTGATTCAGAAGGGAACCCAGGACTGTAGAGGTGAAGGGACTTGTCTAAGAGCATGCAATAACAGGCTCCCTATCTTCACCCTATACTATTCCAATTTAAGCTCTATAAATAAATAGTAATATTTTAAATAGAAATTGGTCTTTTAGAGAATTTCCAATTAATAGTCAATGCAGAGTGAATGTTTAACAAACAGTGAGAATTAGAGGGAGTTCTGAGAAGCTGTACCTCGCTTCTAGCACTGCATGTGTAGAATATTTATTGAATGAAACAAATGGGGTCAAATTATTAACACTCGTCGGAAGGTTCTCATTACATGAAACAACCATGAAATGATTTACTTGTGACAGGGCTTGTGAGCCATTGTAAAATGGTATTTTTCTTTTATAATTAAGACTAATGGATCCCTGGTTAGTTTGGCTCAGTGGATTGAATGCTGGCCTGTGAATTGAAGGATCACCATTTTGATTTCTGTCAGGGCAAACGCCTGGGTTGTGGACCATGTCCCCACTTGGGGACCTGTGAGAGGCAACTGATCAATGCATCTCTCGTACATTGATATTTCCCTTTCTTTCTCCCTTTCTGCTCCTCTCTCTCTGAAAACAAACAAACAAACAGATAGAAAATTCATTATACCAATGCAATGCTAGAGATACATGATGCTCAACAGATGAAAAGGCAGGGATCATGTGTAAGTGCTGAATAAAGTGCACGCTCTTAGGAAACATGAAGCTCTTCTACTGGCCTTGCAAAGTAAAGCAGGTCCTACTTCCCGAGTCTCTTTATTTTGGATTTTCTTACCATATTAAAAAAAAAAGTTCCTCTTTCCTGTAAAATT
This sequence comes from Noctilio leporinus, assembly GCA_004026585.1. Lineage (NCBI taxonomy): Eukaryota > Metazoa > Chordata > Mammalia > Chiroptera > Noctilionidae > Noctilio > Noctilio leporinus. The sequence continues at coordinate 203,614 of PVIW01000689.1, read as the reverse complement.
TTATAGAAATGTTAGGTTACTTGAGGAGAATTACCTTCTTTCCAGCCTGTTACTTAAATAGAATTTTTCATCAAACATTGCTATCAGTAAAATTGGGCAGGGGTAGTGTTCCTTCTAGCAGTTGAAGCACCATTGAAAGCTTGAATGAACCATATCATGTGTCACCTTTTTCAGGTAACTAGATTCTCTGGGGACTAGAGTAGAAAAGGTTTAATAGGATCTCAACCTCTCAGATCTCCTTGTATTTCATTGTACCCTGACCATAAATCATACAAAATTTCACCAAATCAACTTATTTCTCAGCTGTGCTTGTATCTTAAGCCTTTATTCTTACCTGGCAAACTGCTGTGCAAGGATCTACCTGTGGTCCTAGGTACCTGAGCATTGATGCTGCTGTTTTGTTTACAGCTCTCAAAATGTCATCATTTCCCTGAGGCAACATTACCCTGGCTTTTTGACATATTGGAAGAAGATATTGTAAATCAGCTATTTGAACATCTCTGTTTTGGGCTATAAATTGCTAAGCGAAGATAGAAGGCTAAGGATTTCCCCTTATGATTGCTTTCTGTGTTGATACAAACCAAAATAGTGTTTTCTGGGGTCATTTTTGGTGAGTTATAATAAATGATAATTTCAGTTTAATAAACCTCAAATGTGAAAATAGTTTTTAAGGTAATTCAGAAGAAATTAATTTAACCATATACTAAAAAAAGTAAAAATTTTAATAGATTGATAAAATTACAGATTCCTCATGGAATATCATACTGTTTAGCAATGTATACTTTGGAGATTCTCATCTTAAGTCTTAAAAACACATTTTTAAAAGCATATGAATGTTCTAGAGTTTTTAAAGCATTGCTTTTTGTTTATATAGTACACAAATTAAACTTGAAAAAGACTTTACCATGTACTTAAACATAACCTTTTAAGAAAAGTACTTGTGCATCAACAGATGAGAAATGTGACTCAGAAAAGTTAAGGGACTTATCTCAAGACACACAACTTAGAAGAAACAGGATAAGACTTAAATCTTCTAATTCAAGTCCTGAAGACCTTAAAACTGTGTAAAAAGATATTTTCTAGCATATTGTTTCTGAAATGCTGGATACCTCAGCAACCATCCAATGCTTTTTGGGTTCACATTGAAAGGAAAGATGTATTTGTCAAGTTATGTAGTGCTGATAAATATAATACTTTTTATGAAAATTGCATTTATGAACTCATAGACTGAGATCAGAAGATAAATATGAAAGTAATGTATCTTTTGACCCTTTAAATATATTGCTTATAAATCATCTCAGAAGGTAAAAATTGATTTAAGGTAAAAAAAGATTATGCACCTTATTTGTGTTACTCATGCCATTGCTTACTAACAACTCTACCTAACTAAAATTGGCTGTCATAATCTAGAACTGTTCTCAATTAGTGGAGTAGTATTGATAAGTTAAAAAAGTTCTGAGTGAAATAAGATTAAGCTGAAAACATATTCAAGAATTACTGTTTTAAAATATTATCAGTCCACTGCCTGCAATTACTATACTGTTTCATCTTTTTGCTACTGCCATTTTCTCAAATCGTTGCCATCTGGCAGTTTTTGTTCCCAGTTACCTCTTCTCTGCCCTTCTCATTAGTCTGTTACCAAACAGCTATGCGGGGTTCTGCCGCCCACTGCCCATCAATTATGGAACCAGAGATTTTGATGAAAAAGGAGTCTTTTATTTAAAGGCTATCCAGTTCTGGAAGAATAATGATCTTCTGCCTCAAAGCCCATTTCCTTCAAAATACTTAAAGCCACCCTCCACCCCCTTTGCCAGATTGGTTGAAGCCTGCGCCTGGAATTTCTTCTCCTATGAATAAATTACTGTCCTTTGGGATACACAGGTGGCTGTAGCATGATTATCCAGGCTGCTTAGTTGGTTTCCCGTCGCAGTGAGGCTCCAGGCTTCTTGTAGAGTCTGTGCCCACCAGGTCCTATTTCTCCGCCGGAAGCCTGAGCTCCCTAGCCTGTGTTGGCTGGCCAGTGTGTCTGCCTGCTTGGTGCCACCACACTGCGCTGCTCCAGGTGCTTGCATTACAGGTGCTTCTCTTGAGGGGAGGAACATGGGGTTTGTGTCCTGGATATGCAGTCTCCAGAGCCCGCTGACCCAGGAACGCTCTTGGGCCACTGACCTCCACCTGGGCTAACTAGGGGAAGGAGAAAAGGGCCCAGCCTCCTTTTAAATCTTCCATCCCCCAACCCTGCACATAGTGGGAGTATTCAACTTGCAGGCCAATCCAGGCTAAAGTCCACCATGTGTGTCATCCTGCAGGGCACATGTGTCAGGCCGCAGTGCATCCTGCCCCTCTTTCTGCTGACAGGATCCCTGAGAGGTAGAAGGGTTTCTAGTCATGGGTAAGGGCACAGCCTATTTGCTTAATGCCCACATCTCTTTGCCCAGGCTACAAATGCTGGTACACCAGGCTGGTCCACACACCACACTAGCTGTTTACTGTTGAGCAGCCTCCTCCTATGGCCCCTCCTTCTCCCGGGAAGGCAGGCTCTTTCATGCTGCCTGGGGATTCTATCTCTGACTCTACTCTGGACTCCTGTCAGGGCAGCCTTTGGTGTCACCTTGGGGTTTCTTCCTGCCACCCCATCGATCTAGCCAGATCCTCTGGTCACAAGTCCACTGTAGGGACTCTCAAATTTTAGCACATTTCAGAATCATCTAGAGGGCTTGATTGAACACAGGCTGCCTGGATCCACCTATGGAATTTTTGATTTGGTAGGCCTGCCCAAGAAGTAGTATTTGAAGTTGGTTCCCTGGATATACTAATGGTGCAGATCCAGGGTCCACATTTTGAACCACCTTTTCTGTATGTTTCTGGCCATTTTCATTTCTTCAGTTTGCCTTTTGGTACCTAGGGGAGAAAAAGTCTTTTATAAAATAACTCTTCTCTCCATTTCAATATCCACAGGAAGAGTTTCATTCATTCATTTGCCCTCAGGTGACATCATCACTCTTTCACAGAGGAAAGAGATTCTCTGTTAGGCCATTTATAACGTAAGCTACATCCTACCAAGATTGTAGGATGTACTTCCCTGCCTTCTGGGAAGGAGAAAGACATGAAAGAACAGTTCCTCCTTCTTTGAAGAAGTGTTTCTAAACAAAATCAAATGAGAGAGACATGTCCAGGATCTTTCATGCTCGCATGACTTTTACCTTTGTACAATCACAGTTATATGATTATATCTTGTTCTCACTATGGCTAGATGACGTGTTATGCAGGCTGAAAGCTGTTGAAATTATTGGAGTGATTCCTCCTAGTGCCCACCCTCATAGTAATTTAGCTTCTTTGGAAATAAAGTGAATAAGGCAAATCAGGCTTAAACTCACACTGGTAGAGCTGGCATAAGTCCTATCCAAACATCGAAGTGTTTTTTTCCTTTGGTTATAGAAAGTCTTATCGATTGTTATATTGAAAAGACTCTTGGCTTCTGATTTTCATATGTTTTCTCTTGAATTTATATAAAGGCCAAGTTTCTATAAAGGGTATTTTCTTTGACTCTACTAACTGAGCATCAATCATATGCCAGATAGTGGAATCAATGTTCAGGAGACATGGCTCCTGACCTTGGGAACTTACATAAAATGTGGACATGGCAGGGCAACATTAGACATTTTTCTACAGAATTAGAGCTACCCAGGGAAAGCGTTTTTCATCACACACTCTATAGAAGATTCTTTGGCGGAGGCCCTTTCATGAGGGATTAGCCTTCAGATGCATTCTCCTGCCTCTCACCAGATGTGTGTTTCTTTTAAAAACACTCAAATAATTCAATAGTTTATATAGAGAAATAACTTCATAGGAGTAGAAGATCCTTTCTCTGTCCCAAGGATTGATTTTTTCTATGAAACACTTAGTCATAAGAGGTCAATATCCATATGTTCCTGTGGATGCTCAGAGTACTGTGACAGAGGTTTCAAATGGGAACCATAATACAGGCCAGGGCAGCAGTTCTGGTAAAAATAAACAAATAGTAATATAGACAAAATAATTCCTTCTTCTAGCCCTTGCTTGCATTTGTTGACCTGTCAGCTGTATTCACCATATACTGGCCTTGAGCTCATTAATCTTTGGACACGTTAATTATCACTGCTTTGACTGACTCCTTGGGATATATTACATGCTGTAAACAGTTCTGGTATTCTTTACAAGCACGTATTCCGAAGGACCCCTTGGGTTCCAGTACATTGCTTTTCCTTACCAAACACTTGTTTTTTGCAAACCGTAAGCATGACCATTTTCCTAATACCACTCTCCTGTGTATGATGATGATAAAGACACATACCCATGGGGGAAATAGAGTGTCTTTCTTCCATCCCGCATTACTACACTCTAATAGGTAAATCCTGGGTCTTTTTTGTACACTGTCAAGAGAGTCTTATTGCCTCTCTGGAAGAGAGACAACCCTTTGGACTTATTTAGTCCCCTAATTAATATTGCATCTGTAAGGTATAGATCTACTCTGTTCCAACCACTTGAGTCCTCAATGTATTAAAAACCAACTATATCACCTGTGACTACACTGAGGCATTTTCTTCCATCTCAAGCTCACAGTGTGTACTGATGGGCAAGCAGCCTGAAAGGAGAAGTGTGGGGGATGCTAACATGGTCCACATTTGTTAACAGGAACCTCCTTCTGGTGAATGAGGGAAGCTTAATCCCATGGAAGTATGGTTTCAATTTCTCATTGAAATTACAATCAAACAAGTTGCCAGCACACATTTTTCAGTGTCAGATGTTTCCCTTATGGTAGATTTGGAGTACCCTTGGGCCAGCTTATAAACTTTATCCTCTGCCAGTGTTGCTACAGACTCTTCTCTTTGTTTTCAAATTAATTTAGTCTTTTGCTCCAAGAGGTGGATACATTTGATATACAGTAGTACCTGACAGGAAAATGTCTCTTCAACACTGAGTTTTTTCAGGACTCTGATGGAAAGGATGACACATTACTGGCTCTTCTTCAGCTCTCTGTAGGGAACTCAGTATGATAAAAATCACAAGAGCCAAGGGCCTGCAATTTCCTGATTTTCTAGCACTTATTAAAATCGTATTTATCAAGGATGACTCTTGGCTGCTGGTAGAACTGGCTCTCCTGGAAGGCTGCTGGTTTTAGAGCTCTGCTTTGGGAGCAGGGGATCCTGTGAGCATTGTCGGACGAAGCCGACTTAGGAATGACTGTACTGCTTTCAGATTCATGAAACCACAGACTTACTTCTCAGGAGAGCTAAACCCAAGTTGGAAATCATTCACCTCCTTTTCTTTGAGCAAGCAGCATCAGTGGGAACAAGCAAAGTATAATAAAGACCAGTTGTTTTGATCTCTGGTCCCAGAACTCTGTCCCTAATGGGTGCGAATCTATATCAAAGAAACTATGATGACACTGGGAATGGACCATGTTTTTGTTCTCAGTTTATCTTCAAGCAAAAGTGTGATGGAATTGATTTGGCTTAAAGCACTGGCCTTGTGAATCTCTCGGCAAATGCCAAATGTTACCATCTGGACCAAATCATTTCTTTCTATGTCTTTGTAGGTGTTATTTTCTAAGGTGACTACCTCTGCTTTAATGGGACAGGAGGTGAGTCCTAGAAACAGGAATGGTGTAACTACTATTGATTTTATGTTTTGCTGCAGGAAGATGGTCTTAGTAAGTACTTAATGCTGCATATAAAAAAGACCCATACAAAGCAAAAGAAATACGGTATAAGTTAACGTGATTTTGGAATGGGGAACTTGGAGTAACAAGGCCTATGCTCAGTTCCTGAAATAGAGTGAGGCAGAAGTAAGACATCTTTGAATTTGGGTATTCCTTCTCACGTATAATTAGACCTCATCATAATACCCTGAATCTTAGGAGTGGAAGGGACCTTGAGCTATTAACATCTCTACCCATTACATCTATCTTTTAAATTTATTTGTTCTTCACTATTACTAGAAAAAATCACTATGTAAAAAAATTGGGAAGTGAACAAAAAACTAGTAGGATGAAAAAGATGCGATTCATTCCTTCAAAGAAATATGCTATTTTCAAGGAAAGCTAAAGCCTTTCAACAAAAAAATTTTTCACACCCTGTGCTGGATATTGGGAATATAGAGATGTAAAAGCATAATTTTCCCCCTGTCTTCTAGGATTATTTTTTTTATTTACCAGAGAGATAGGTAGGTAAGTAGTTTAATATTGTGATAAATACTTGTTGAGTGGAAAGTCTTTGGAAATAGTATAGGGTTGGTGGCAGGGGAGATTTCTTAGAGGAAATGGCATATAGATTGAGTTCTCCACATAAATAATGACATGGAAAAATGATCGTAATATGTATAGTCTGAGGGTTGGGAGTGAAAGGCAGATGCCATGTAGTATTGAGAAAGAAGTGAATTTAAAGGACCTGGGGCACAATTCTGAACACCATATTACCTAAGTATAAATGGAAGACTGTTTCTTAACATTGGTTTATTATTCAGTTTCTCTCAGATATTCATGAAGAAGACTTGTCAAGAGCTTGTTTAAAATTCACCACTCTTAATCTTGTGCTCAGTCTCTAAAATACTAGAGGAGTACTATTACCATCTCTACCACCACCATTACTGTCACCTCTAGAAACAACCATAAATACCATTTTTATCATTATCACCATCTCCACTACTAGCACTGTTTACCATAATACCACCACCATCACCATTACTATCACCACCCAAATAACCACAAAAACCATTACCACCATTGCTACCAGACTATTACACTACCGCCACCATCACCACAATCACTACCACTACCATATTATCATTGCCACCAGCAACTGCAGCTAACACTGTCACATTACTATTACCACCACGGTCACCCCTATAACCTCCACCACCAGTAGCATCATTATCATTACAACCATCACGGTCACCTTTAGCACTACAACTGACTCCATCACCCCTACCACCACCAGCACTGCCATCACCACTCCCAATCTTGTTCCTAATATAATTTTTATAGAGCTTTTCAGGCATCTCAATGGCTATACATGCCCTAGGTCAGAGTTCTTGCTTTCATTTCATGGGTAGTATTGATAGCCAATGTTAATGCCAACTAAATGGGGCACTTTAATAAAAGCCCTTTTCACGATGATGAAAGAGAATTCTCCAGGCTCACAGAGCACTGTTGAATTTTTGTAACTTATTCCCCTAGTGAACAAGTAGCAATAGCACATCCTGGTGTTGGACATACCTTTTGAAGGTACATTACCACATGGGTCCTCAATATTTAAGAGCTATTTGAAATGTATTCCCTAGAAAAGTAGATGAAATGACATATTTATTACTCACCAATAATATTGATAATATATGTCTACAACACTCAGCTTTACCCTAGAAGCCTGTTCTTTGCTGCTGAGGCTGAGAATAAGAATACATATAAAATTAATCTTCTTATAAGAAGGTAAGAGTTCCTTGGTTAAAGTTCTTATATATTTAAAGGTTGCTGATGAAGCTTAAATCAGACAGAAGTATGCCCAGGACAGTGTTGATGATGGAGACAGAATAATAAATGGATGAGGATACTGGCTTTCAAAACATGTTGATGTGGTTGAATTCTAGGACATTTAAAAAAAATTTAAGTTGGAGCAATTTTTCTCTGAGACAAAATATGAGAAAAATAATTATACAATTTACATGCATGATAAAAACATAATCATGGGCACCTATGGAAGGAAAAGCTGCTAAACTAGCATAATTGTTCTTCCCACATTTTCTGTAGAAAATTTGTCTGCCTTTTCAATTGTTTTGTCATTTGCTAGTGCTTGTTCATGTCACTCAATAAAGATCTGTCTCTTCAGACAACTAAGCCACACTACTGAATGAATGCTAACTCTTGAGGATGCCATGAAGACTATGCAGATACTCTGTGCAAAGTATCTGCTTTGCACTTTGTCACCTATTGAAAACAATAGTAAGGTCGTGATATTTCAATAGCAAGTAGTGACATTACAGAGGGATTGTGCTACAAAAGGTGTATGTACCTGTCCCAATGAAAGCACCTGAAATAGATATCTAAATCAAATTTGGCCTCATAAATGGAATGGTTAGAAAAGGTGGCATGGATTAAACATCATCTATTCTGTCACTTGAAGGATAGGAATGATTTTGCTAGCACAAGGAAGGTGGGAAGATAGGGAACGAGAAAAGGATATTTTTGGCAAAGGGAATAGTGTATGCAAAGACAGGAGTATAAAATAAAATATAGTCTTTTTCTGAGAACTGCTAAAGAGATCAATATGGTGAGATATCACAGTAGATAAATAAATCAAGAACTTAAAATTTCAAAAGTTCCTGCCTGGAACCTTGCTAGCAGGGTTTTACTAGTGTTTCATTTTTAACAGAATGACTTCATGGAGTTAAAAAACAAACAACCAAACAACCAAAAAAACACCAGCTATTAATCCTAACCTGATTCAGAGGGTACAGAATGCAAGCTTCAAAGGAATAATTTTGTGTGTGTGTGTGTATAGAATTTGATTATAAAGAATTCTCAAGTTGTATTCAACTTTTTATAGAATGAGAATATTTTTATTTTTCCTTTTGTTCTTTTTAATTAAAATCATACTTTTTGGTTTTTAAGAACAGGAAATTTGGAAAGTGATTAATTCATATTATGGTCTAATTATTTTAAGGTATGTGGAAGGAAAATGTAGACAAAAAAGAAAATACGACATCATAGTTTTTGTCATAGGAGGTGGAGAGGATGGATAGGAAGAGTCTAATTTGTTCATAAAGCTGTGTCTAGCCATGTGCTACTTTATGAAGTAAATCATGTAAAATTTACCCCGAGAGTCACAGGAATTAATCTTACTTGTGATGGAAGCTTCAACAGAGGCTTTAAGAACAATTGTTATATTTAAACATAGATGTAGGGAAATTTTTTGAAGGCATTTTCACTCATTTTTTATTCTTTGGCTCCAAAATGCCTCATATATTCATTCATTTCAACAATTATTTTTTGAGCCATGAGTAAACATGTAAATATGAAAGAATCTTCTCTCTGTAAGAGTTTATAGTCCAGTGGGAGAAACTGTATCTGTTATCTATCTATCTCTATCATTATCTATCTATCTATCATCTTTCATCATCATCTATCTATCTATCTTTTAAAATAAAGTTACCATATACAAAAGTGCAGAGAGCAATGTGGAAGGAGGGCTGACCTAGATCTGTCTGGATAAGGGTGGGGACCAAAGAAAGTTTAAAATGTGAAGCCCTAGCTAAACCTTAAAGCAAATATTTGTAAGGCATGTAAGACAGAGAATTTAGTTACTAAAGCTAAATGAGTGGCTGTGGAGTCAGACCCTCAACTTGGGAAGGGCTGGCTGGCTTTCACAATTTTGGCCTTAAGTTTCACCTTTAAATCAGGCAAACTTTCAACATTGTTCTGAGAGCTCTCTCTTTTTAACCCTTAGACCTAAGTGTGGGCATACCAACTAACTCTTTATTTCTTACATCCCTGCAGACATAAGGGAGCAATAATTAGGGTTTCCTAAAAAGGAGGCCATGGTAATGGCTTTTCAGATTAGGGCATAACCAATGATTAAAAATTGAATAGTCTGTCTCATCAGACACCTTGCTCCTTGGAGACCACTCAGCCTGTCCTATCCTTATGTGTTCCAGGTAGAAAGCATATGCAGAGCCTTAATCTTTTTATTCTAAGCTTCAGTGAAGTTTTCTTTAATCCTAATTTTGTGTCTAATTGTCTTAGAGGATGAAGGAAAGTGAGCTGTGTTCAAGTTTGCAAGAAAGCAGTATCCTTTCCGTCTAAAAAGGAAGATTCATCTTTATCAATATTGCATTACAGCATATTTCTTTTGCTGAGTGTGATGATGCTGGGTGACTTAACTTATTCCAATTTCCCTAGCAACCACCAATTTGTTCTTCTTTTCTAAAATTTTATTATTTAAAAAGTACATATGCATACATATATACACATATGTTTGTGCGTGGAATCATACAGTATATAATTGAGGGGGGTAATCTTTTTCATAACATAAATTCTAAAGTTTTGCCCAAATTGCACCAATAGCTTTTCCTTTTTTATTGCTGCATAGTATCATATGGCACATGCATTATGTGTGTAAACCAAAATTAATTTTAGATTGTAATAAAGAATTTAAAAAGTATGTATTTGAGCAAAAAAGGAGCTGAAGCCCAGGAAACAGATTCAGGTAGCAACCTAAGTTGTGTTCCAGAGTGACAAAGGGGAGGTCACCTTGTAACCCAGAAGTTCTCAGTTAGGTCTGTTTTATGTAAATGAGGTATCCAAATCTTGCAGTTCTGATTAGACAGGAAAGGTCCCAGTCTCTTGGAGGAAAGCCAAACCTGGGTTTCCCAGAAGTAGTTGACTCAAACAGTGTAAATAAGCAGTGAATAGTGCCGGAATCTGAGTTTTCTGAGGGAGTACAAAAGTCAGCAAATGGCTGCTAGGCTCTTATTTATAAAATGTGGGCCCCATTGATCATGGGGAGTCCCTCTCATCAGATAAATTCCTTCCTGTGGTCCCTATCAAATGAATTTTTCTTCTCGGGGCTCACACGTGGTATGTGGGGTAATGGTTATTGCATTTCGTTTAACCATTCATACATAACATGGCATCAGCTACTGTGTGAGATTTGGATGCAGGATCTTGGCATGAAACAAGTCCTGGCAAAATTTGTTCTGCAGCTCCTGCTACTGGCGCAGAAGGAACATCACGCTGTAGTTGCTAATGACTTGATTCAAACTGCTACCAATGAACACAAAGTAGGCCCCTACTTTGAAGAGGACTGAGGCGTCATTGTCCTATGTACAGTTTCTTGTATTTGTATCTTCTCCAAGAAATGTCTCTGTTTTTCATAGCAAATGGCTGGATGCTTTCTGGACAAACTTTCCTATATGTAGTTCATTTTTTTTGAAGTGATTTTAAATAGGGTTGTTTTAAACTTTGACTTTTTATAATTTTTGTTAGTACATACTTAGAAATGTATTTACATTTTTGTTTGTAGGTTTTGTATCATGCAGCCTTACTAAAAAAGTTGTTTCTTTTTTGTTTTTGGTGGCATTGTTGAAATCTTCTATGTAGACAACCATATTATGTTCAGATAGGAATATTTCATCCCTTTCCTTTTAGATTGTGTTCATTTTATTTTCTTGCCTAATTTGAGTGGCTAGAATTTTCAGTATTATGTTAAACAAAAGTAGTAAAACAGACATATGCTCTTTGTTTCTGATTTTAATAAAAGTGATGAAACACATATGCCCTTTGTTCCTGATTTTAGGAGAAAACACTCAATTTTTAACTATTAAGTGTGATGTAGGTTTTAAAGGTGCTGTTTATCAAGTTAGTTTTTCATTCTTGACTTTCTGGGATCTTTTTTGATATGTGAAGTTTGGATTTTGTTAAATGGTTTTTCAGCATCAGTTGATATGATCATATGACTTTTCTTATTGAGCTTGCTATAAAGGTGGATTTCAGTGATTAATTTTTGATTGTTGAACAACACTTGAATGCCTGCAATAAATCCCCTTTTGGTCATGGTGTATAAGTTTCTCTATACATCGCTGGATGTAGTTTGCTAATATTTTTTTTATTTTTAAAAATTTGATTTATTATTTTCAGATAGAAGGGAAGGGAAAGAGGCAGGGAGGGAGAAAGACATCAATGTATGGTTTCCTTTCACCTGTCTCCAGCCGTGGACCTGGCTGGAGACTTGGCTTGCAACCTGGCTATGTGCCCTGGCTGGGGAATTGAATCAGCAACCTTTGGGTTTGCAGGATGGCACCTTCTCCACTATGCCACCAGCCAGGGCTTAGTTTGCTAATATTTTGCTAAAAAGCTTTATGCCTAAGTTCACAAGACATGCCAATCAGTAATTTTCTTTTTTTTTTTTTAAAGTTCATATCATAATTTTACAAGTTCTTTTCTTATAAAATGAATTGGGAAGTGTTCTTTCTTCTATTCTCTAGATGACATTGTATAAAATTGGTGTTTAATTGCTTTTTAAAGTCTCTAATGAGTTCACCTGAGCTGGAGATTACTTTCTTGACAACTTAAAAAACATTTCTTTTTAAAGATTTTATTTATTATTTTTAGAGAGAGGGGAAGGGAGAGAGGCAGAGAGGGAGAGAGACATCAATGTATACTTGCCTTTCATCTGCCTCCAGCTATGGACCTGGATGAAGACCTGGCTTTCAACCTGGTTATATGCCCTGGCTGGAAATTGAACCAGTGACCTTTGGGTTCGCAAGCCAGTGCCTTATCCACTGTGCCACCAGCTAGGTTTTGACAACTTTTAAATTACACATTAAGTATATCTAATGGTTTTAGGCCTACTCAAATATGTCTTTCCTCTTGGATTACTTTTAGTAGTTTGTGGTTTTTAAAGAATTAGTCTATTTACTATAAGCTGTTAATTTTATGAGCACAAGGTCTTTCATAATATTTCCTCATTATTCTTTTGGTAGGTGCTGGCTTTATAGTGATAACTTTCATATCTTCTCTCATTTAATTTTGCCAGCCTTGCTAAAGGTATATCAATTTTTATGATATTTTTAAAGAAAGTAGCTTTCCTGGCTGGTAGCACAGTGGATAAGGCACCAGTCTGTGAACCCAAAGGTCAATTCCCAGCCAGGGCACATAACCAGGTTACAAGCCAGGTCTCTAGCCAGGTCCGTGGATGGAGGCAGATGAAAGGCAACCATACATCATTGTTTCTCTCCCTCTCTGCCTCTCTCCCTTCCTCTCTCTCTGGAAATAATGAATAAAATCTTAAAAATTAAAAAAAAAAAGATAAGAAAGTAGCTTTGTTTCACCAATTATCTCTATTATTTTAATTTTTGATTTCATTGATTTTTTAATTTTACTTTTAATATTTCATTCCTCTTACTTGTTTCAGCTTTATTTTTCTTGTCTAGCTTTTTGAGTTATAAACTTAGATTGTTGACGTACAATTTTTGTTTGTTTTTAATGTTAGTGTTTAATATTAGAAATATCTTTCTTGGTGCTGCTGCTTTAGATCCATTCTACATATTCTTATGTGTTGTATTTTCATTTTTATTCAGTGCTCTGCATTTTTAGAAACTTTTTTATTTTGATGCTTTCTCTTTGACCTATGAGTTATTTAGATGTGCTGTTTGACTTCCACAGGTTAGAGTTTTTCTTTTAATCTTTAGTTATTGGTTTCTAGTTTGATTCTATTGTGGTAAGAAAATACATTCTGTATTATTTAAATTAAAAAAAATTGTGGTTTGTTTTATGGCAGAGGAGATGGTCTATCTTGGTAACAGAAAGCCTGCATTTGAATCCTGGTATCATATTTTGAAGTTGTGTTCTAACTGGCTGTTAGGAACATGCTCACATCTTAGTTCAGAGAACTTGTCCTGAATGTGGTTGAACCAGAGATGGTGCCAAAATAGATGCTGGAGGTATATAAAGGAGTTTCATATCAATCAGTTATTTGAAGGAGTAAGTCAGAGGGAGAAAAAGTAATTACATAGTGGAGTCATGTTGTCATCATTCATAACTATAAAGCTGCACTAGAGAAAGGCAAAAGAAGAAGAGACAAGCCTAGGTCAAAGGCAAATAGGGTAGTATTGGGGGAGGGGGTGGAGGCAGGGTAGTAAAAAGGCTCAGCTGTTTTGGGAAAAGTAATCAAAGAGTCAAAGGTAATTCAGAGACAGTTCAGTAAAAGTGCCACACTCAAAACCAGTGACTAGTAAATAGCTAAGGGTAAAAGGCAGGCTTTCTAATTTTATGTTTGTTTGTTTTTTTCTCACTACCTCTCCAAATAAAGAAAAATAAACAAGTAAGATAAGATATGAAACATATTGAAAAAGAAGAATGTCCCCCCCCCCATATTGTTAAAAAATTTAAAACAAATTTTGTTAAGTTTAGCAAGGCTACCATTGTCCTCCTTTAGTAGCTAAAGTAGTTCTTGGTGCTATGAACAGAATGAGACTGAAATCTTGGTGATTTAACACCTTTCTTTTTTTGTCCATATAAAGCCAATCAGAAGTGGTGGTTTTAGAGGGTGTTCTATATCTCATACAGTTATTTAGGGACCCAGGCTGAGCAATGGTAGTTTTTTAATCCATGACTTCCAAGTCCTTCTGGGACTCTTGCTGGTGAATTGGGGAAATGAGTGAAAGCATACGATCACATAGAATGTGTCCAAGGGGCAAGCCTGGAAGTTACGTACATTAAGTCATCCACATTGCATTGATTGAAATCAATCAGATGGTAATATTCAAATGTAAAGAAGACTGGAAAGTGTACCCTAGTTTTGTGAGTAGGAAAAAAAGTGAAATAATTTGGTGAACAGCTACCTGATTTTTATCACACATTATTTATCCTGAATCTCCTTGTACACTGAAGCTTTGTTACATATGGTCATTCAACAAGTATTGTCATATCCCTTGATTTTGTAAGTCATTTTGTAATAAATGACTTTGTTGGCACTCCTAAAGACTATGAATGAGATTTTTAGTCTTCTGCCATAGCTTAAAGTTTTAAAAGAAGTCCTTGGCTGTGCTGGCAATAGTGAGTGATATCCAACTCATAATTAATATGGCAAGTTTCACTTAGGGATGCAACACTTCCTCAGTTATGTGTATACTTTCCTTTTGCAATATCATATCTGGGTAGAGAAAGTAAAAACCTTCTTCAGTGAAAGTGATTTGGAACTATTGCATAAATAATGTTTCACAAAATGTTCTTATAGAATGCTAGTACTTGGATATAGTCCAAAAGAAAAAAAAATATTTTTTTACCTATAAAAGTTTAGGAAAAAGAAAACTCAAACCCATCCCTTGAGTATTCACAATACATGTGAACATATTAAAGATTCTAAATAATCCTGCCATAAATACACCTACTTAGCTTTCCTAACACTTGTCAGGAATTGCTGTAGTACTGTACACCACTGGGATCCACCTATGGGCAAATCCAATTGGATTTTCACTGCAATCAAGCATTCTAGTTGTGAATGCTATTTTGTATACAGAAATATTTTATTAACTGGCAGAAAAGTACTTTTCATATTAATAATATTGTGTTGTAGCATTTTAAAGATAGGTAGAACAAAATAGAGCTAGCTATATGAACCCTTTTTATTCTTATTCCCTTCTTCATTTATCAGAAACCTTAGTACCAGTAGAGTAAACATTACTATTTCAGGTAGTTTTCCTTCCTCTTCCATTAAGAAGATCTTACATTATGTAGCTATTGTTCTTTTTTTCCCTTACACTGTCAACTTTACTGTATGGATTTTGGAAGTCCCTTTATATACTACTACTATTTCTTTATTTCCCATAGAAATATTTTTACTCTGGTGTTCACTTCTCTCCAAGTATATAATCTCAGGCCCTTCCTTCTACTTCCAATTATTCATTTTTATTTTTATTTTTCACATTCTGAAGCTGAACCAGAGACCAAGTATGAGAATATGCCTGACATTGAGGTTGGAGGCATTTTTAACGGGGATGGAGAAGCCTCTTTTGGAAGATGGGGACAATTTACAATATCATGAAAGAATGGTAGATGCCACCACAAGATGGCACTCATTTGTTTTCAATTTATAATGATGAATTTTATAGTGGTATAGAAAACAAAAATAGGACTTTGATTACAGTTCAAAAATGACCATACTTACTTTATATGTTATCATTTTTATTATGTTTTGCACATATGCAAAAGTTATGTCTATAAAAGTTTAGGGATATGATATCATGAGGGTATGTCTGCCAAACATTATAATGTTTCAAGTAAGTTGAAATTTATTATCTATTTCATTAGATACTTTTATGAGGGAAATTGCTCTTGCTTTTTACTACTTACCTCCTTTTCAAAACAGTTATCAGTGAACTCCATAGATATGTGAACTGATACTGTAACGTTGAGATTCATTGACTGATTTTGCACCAGTCCATACTTTCTCCTACAAAATGGCAGGCTCTTCCTTTTCCCGAAGGCTATGAATCAGTGCTATTTGTGCAGATAAACTACCATCAATCTTCAGACAACAGTTTATTTTTAAAATGACTCTTAAAGAAAAACAAACAAACAAACAAAAAAACAGTTCTGCTGGCATTGCTGGAGTATTTTTTATTCTGATTAAACCTAATAATTTTGGATTAAAACCATAGAAATGAAGATACTTGGGTTTCATTATGGTAATATTGGTTTGGCCCTCAGGAAATCCCAAAGAAAATCTGGTGTTTTAGGGGAGGATCTATAAATTGCATTATTATTTGCTTTAGTAAAGTAAATCTTAAATTATCCAAGGCTGTGCTTCTAATATATAGCTATGAGCCACATGAGGCCATTTAAAATTATTAAAGGTAAATAAAATTAAATACCTAATTCCTTAGTCACACTAGCCGCATTTTAACTCTTTAATGGTCAGATACCAATAGGGGCTACTGTGTTGGAGAAAACAGATTATAGATTTCCGTCATCCTGAAGTTATTTTGGACAGTGCTAATCTGGGGCTATTATTATTTCCAGTTCATATATGGAGGACAAAAAACTAACTGCATTCTTGATCATTAGCCACTTTAATTTATGTAAACCAGCCTTAGTTGCTTGGTTATCAGATGCTTTTCTGAATAGCAGTGTAATCCGCTGGAAAGAATATTGGCTACCAAGTTTGAATAACTGAGGTTTGGCCCAACCAGAAACTCATGATTATGAGAAAAGAATTTAACTTAAGTTTTTATAATCTATGTAAAATCAAGGTATGAAATAGGGCAGAAAAGAGCAGGCCTACCTGCTATCATCAGAAAGGTCTGCTTATAAGATTGGCCCTTGGTTGGCACCTGCGGACTTGGGTTTTAGGAGCGTCCCACCATTCCCTCATAAGAGTGGCTTGCTGTGCCAAATATAATTCTGAATATCTGCATTCCTTCTAGGAGTGTGGGATTTGTGTACATGCCAGGTAAAGAGTGTGCAAATGACTAGTCCCATATAAAATCCTTGCAGCTGAGCCTCGCAAGTTTTCCTGGTGGCCAACATTTTGTATTTGTTGTCCCAACTGGTTTCTGGAGGGATTTAACTATATTCTTGTGATTTCACTAGGAGGTGACTCAGGAAGCTCATGCCTATTTTCCCCTAGACTTCACTCCATGTGCCTTTCCTTTTGTTGACACTGCATTGTATCCTTTTGTTGTAGTAAGTCATAAGACTACATGCTAAGTTCTGGGAGCCCTTCCAGCAAATCACCAAACCTGAGGATGATATTGGGGGCCTCGCAATTATGTTGAAAGGGAAATATGAGGTAAAAATCTTAGAAATAAGTTTGATTTCCAGATAAGTTTGCATCCTTGCATATTATTACTGGCAATTGTAGTGAATCTGGCAAATAAAAAAAAATCACACAAAAGTATTAAAAAATGTAAATGCTAAAATTATTTTAAATTAAACTACAAAATCTATAGATGCCTGAATAAATTATGTCTAAAACATATAAGACATAATTGTTGTGATTGTGCTGATATTAATTGGGAACACTTTGAATTCCAATAAAATACTGAGATTAGGAAAGACATAACCTGGTGAAAAACAAAGGACCCTTTGCCTTTCTTGTGGTTTTGTGTATGTATATCCTCAAAAAAATTCCAGACCTGTTTGGAAGTGTAAGCTGAAATACCCAAGGTAAGAATTTCAGTGAAACAGAATAGGATCAAGTTTAAAGAACCTGGAGAGTCATCTTAACACAAGTCCCTGGATGTGAATCTGTCTTTCCACACAGCTTTCAGTGACTCCGATCTGACACATTTGGTTGGGTCTTGGCAGCAGCTGAGGAATATGGCCTTAGCTTCATCATCTGTACACAAACATGAAAATCTATCTTCCTCTTTGTTGTACAATTCAGTCATCACCAAATTCCAAATGTCAACTCACCCGTTCTCTCATCTCCACCACCCATTTTCCATATCAGGGTCCTGGGGAGAATAAATGCTTGGTTTCCTACAAAGGTGTCTTACAATAGTGTTTGGGCCATCTTTCTTCCTTCTTCCTTTCTTTTGGTCTATCAGACTCCTTACCTGGACAATCAGTTTTGGAAGGTTTGAATCAAAACACCCTTGTATTTCAAAGTATTTGAATATCTAAGTTCATATAAAAATTGTTTCTAGAGAATGCTCAAAAGTTGTCCTCATGACCACATGATCATTTAAAAATATTATTAAATAAAGGTGGAAAAGGAAAACAAGGCTACAACCTTATGTAGTATAAAATAGTATAGAAATTAAGACTGTAGAAGTGTGGAACCAGACTGCTTAGGTCCAAATTTCATCCTCTCCTGTATTTCTGTTGGGCCCTTGGAAGTTTTCCTAACCACTTTATGCTTTGATTCCCTCATATATAAGATGGGATAACAGCACCTCCCTTGTTGAGATATTATGAAGATTAACTATATCATATACATATAAATTCTGTAAGAACACCTGTGTTACATAAATACAGGGATTATCTAATTGATCACATGCAAACTGGGATGCATTTGAAGATGAAAGGGGAAATTATAAATAATTATTCTAGAACACAGGTAAGGTAATTCAAGTGTTTGGTGTTATTATTTTTAAACTTTACTTGAAAATAAACAAGGTTACAAGAAACTGGGTCTTATACAGATGGCATACTCATCAATATAAATTTATAAACTTTCTGGCTTATAAAACTGCAGAATATGATTTTAAAAATATAAAATATGCCCCTATGAGATAGAACTCCAAAAAATGATTCAGTTGGGTCCTGGGAGCACACACGGAACTGTCCATCTTTGTCAGAGATTGGAGAGGCAATGCTTTGGAGTACAGGAAGACCTCTTCCCACTTTTATGGAGGTACATGTTTCAAAGCATGGACTGTGAGGGCCTACAAAATCTTTTTGGAAGGTGAAATTACAGTAGACTTATGATGCATCAGCCAATTGGGCCACTAAGGACAGCGAAGCAGACGTGAGGTGGCTCACATAATTTGCCAAGCATTCTGACCTTGCTTCTTTTTGTGTGGGTAGTTATGTTTTCTCTGAAATTATTTTGTAGCCTTCAAGTCATACATGATAACTCAAACAATCTGCCTTGTCACCTAATAAATATTGTTTCCTTCCAAAGTTTCCAGCCTGAATGCCATTTATGTGTACTTCATTCTGGTTATTATTTAACAGTAACAGCAAATATTTCTGCTTTCTCTGTAGCTGTCCCATCTAAGTACAAACCCTTCCTTTGGCACTTGACAGAAGAGAAAGAGAGCTTTTTCTTAGGTTGTATAATTCTTCAAAATGTGTTCCCTTTCAGGAACAAAGATGATGGATGACAATGAGACAGGCAGGGAATAACAGTCCCAGAACTGAAAGAAGAGTTGACAAGTGTATCAAGGCTGCATAATCAAACACATGCCATGCTCTGCTATGTTAACAGAGCCAAGCAACACACCTATTATGTTAGGTCTCTTTCTTGTTTTAATTTTTTGTTTCTAATATAACAGATGAGCTACAGAAGGAAACAAACAAACAAACAAAGCTAATGACAAAGCAGGGGTCCAAAGGTGGCTAATGTTTGAAGATGAGAACATGAAAAATAGGAAAGTCGAATCCCAGAAAAAGAGTAGAGAAACAATAACTTTATGAGATTTCAAAACCCATGGATTAACAAAAATGTGAATTAAAAAATAGAAATTTTAATCATCATTCATTAACATTTCTTAAGATAACAATTCTGATGTTCTGGGAGAAGGGGCAAATGGGGAAGGGGAGATGGGGCCATCTGCAATAGTGTTAACAATAAAAATAAAAATTCTGATATTAACTGATAACCTAGGCTATGTGTGTATCTATAAACTAAAACCCATTATAGCCCACATTCAGGTATATTGCAGGTCAAATCATGCTCTATTCTTGGCAAACAGAAACTATAGTAATTAAAAGTGTAATATAACACAATTTATAATGTTAGCCATATACCATAACTTGATGTTGATTGAGCATCTACTATATGCCAGGTATACAATAGATGCTTTTCCATATGGCTTACATGTATTTTTGCATTGGAACCTCACACTATCCCTATGAAATAGGTATCATTATCGTCTCTGAGACACAGGGAAGTTAATTTGCATGCCCGTGCTCTCACAGCTGGTAAGTGGAAAGGCAAAGGTTCAACCTACAGAGCCTATGCTTATGACTCTTGTTCAATTCTGACCCTCAGCATCATTACCAGAAAAAGGTACAACTCTGAACACATGTCTTAGATAAATGTTAAATACTTTCAATTCATGGCATGCCAAAAGCATGTAAAGGCAGAAGTCCACAAAATCCTGCTTTTGTTGAAATGATTTAGAGGTCTGATGTAAAATTAAAGTAATTTTTAATTTTTTGAGTGTTTATATATTGTTTGTGTCAGCTAGAAATAAAACTGAGTATTCAGTATCAGAACCAAAGCCAACTAAATTGAAGATGCCAGAAATAACTAAAAGCTCAGAATGAATTATACCAATTCTTTAGAGTACTCTAGGGTATTTATAGAGGATGTTGCAGCTCAGTTCTCAAGGCACTAAACACTGTGTAAGTCATCAAATAAATAAATGTAGCACAGCATAATCTTTATTCGGTGCTGTTTGAAAAATGGTTTTCTTTCTGAGAAGCAGCAAGCCTTTTACATTTGACATCAGATTGTAATCTGTTGCTTTATGATGACTTGTACTATGTAGGTTTATAGAATAAAAGGTGTACAGTTAGATAAGCAGATCTTTTAGTTGATTTGATGGTCTGAAACAGTGGATTTAGAACTTTTCTTTTTTTCAAAAAGATTTTACTTATTATTTTTAAAGATAGAGGAAGGGAGGAAGGCAGAGAGGAAGAGAGACATCAATGTTTGGTTGCCTTTCACCTGCCTCCAGCTGGGGACCTGGCTGAAGACCTGGCTTGCAACCTGGTATGTGCCCTGGCTGGGAAATGGAACCAGTGACCTTTCAGAACCTTTTCTTTAATGCAGTCTTATCCCTCACTCCAGTGAATATCACAAGTAAAGCAGAGCTGCTCAAGGAAGAGAGGAAAGGGTAAGGACTGGAGCTCCAGGAGCTGGGTCTCCTATTGACCTGAACACTTAGGTAGCCCACGGGCCTATCTTAGGGTTCCCCACAGAACAGTTTGAAAATAGAACCCATAAAAATGGTTATAAACAAAATTAAACTTTAAGAGGATTATACAATTTAAGGAGATAAAATTTTAACTGCCTTTAGGACTCAATTTCACTGGATTTCTACATATTCCCAAATTGAAGCTCTGTGTTACTATGTAGGGTATCAAAAAAAAAAAAAAAAAAAAAAAAAAAAAAATCAAAAACCTTTGTTAGTTTAACTTCATTTTGAAGAAATGTTATTACCATGCCAGTTTTGATAAACATTACTTAAGCTAATCTTCAGTACCACCATCTTCTTTTTCTTTCTTCCCCCTTTTTTTTTTTTTTAAAGATTTTATTCATTTATATTTAGAGAGAGGGGAAGGGAGAGAGAAAGAGAGGGAAACATCAACGTGTGGTTGCCTCTTGCATGCCCCCAACTGGGTACCTGACTTGGCCTGGAACCCAAGCATGTGCCATGATGGAATTTATTTACAGGTCAGTGCTCAATTCACTGAGCCACATCAGCTAGGGCTGTGTCACATCTTCATCTGCATTTAATGGAAGGTCAGTAAAGATGGTCAGCTAGAAACCTGTAGAAGTGCTTTTGCACCTCTGGCTCCTCATGGCTTGAACTGTGAGACTTGTATAGTCTTTTAGGACTTTGATTTCCTAATATAAACATAGAAGATCATACACTGTCTTCATTTAAAAGTTAATAAAAAGGTTTTGTTTTTCAAAGAAAGCAATTACTGAAGATGAATTTTAATTAAATACAGTATCAATTTTTAAAATAGTTTATAAGTGAATCCAACTGTGATTATGCTTTTTAATATCTATGAAGAGCATGTAGAGATGGTGCAAGTTTAGCGGACAGGACTTTATTTTTTTAGTTGCAATGATTTATAGTGACAACCACAGATTTGATAACATGAGTGTAAGTCAGAATAATAGGGCAGGGTGGTGTTAGGAACCCAGCAGGATGTCCTGTTGTTCCAAAATTGAGGTTAAGTATCTGCAACAAAGAACAAAAGATGAGTATTCCACGTCTCAAGTTCAAAATTCAGAAGTGCTGTCATATTCCTGTGATGTGCTGGAAAAAATTAACCTTTGCTCAGTTTTGCCACGTTATTGTGAGGATTAAATTAGTTAAAACAGTAAAGTGCTGAGAGCAGTATTTGCCACATAGTTAGAGCTCAATAAAATTTAGCGATTATTTGGATTCTCAGTATCAGTTTTCCTCAGGTTATTATGGGTTGATTAGAAGACAATTGCGTTATAAAGTTGGTGACAACAGTGACGTTTTGATATTTTTTAATATTCTCCCTAGTACTTAATAACATGATTTTTAAAAGTGTTAGCTCAATATATTTTTCACACAAAAAAGACAGTTTTGGCATTTAGTAACCTGAGTTTTAAGATGTAACAATCAATTCTCTTAAGCTGTATTTCAAGGAGCTAAACAGTTATAAATGTTATGCAATAGCCTAAGGAACAAGCTTAGTGATATGTACATATGACATATGTATGTTTATGTACATATATCTATACACAAGGATTATACATACATACATTCAATCACTCAAAAAATGGTAAATTTACTCTTTTTAGTCACACATGATGCATTTCAAAAAATGAATCTTCCATCAGGCTAAAATAAATTCTCAATGTATTTCAAATAATAGATACACTGAAATTATTATTGCTGAACATAAAGCAATATGACTGAAACCAATAAGAAAACCACAGAAAAAAATGTCCATATGTTTAGCAAATAAAAACACACTTCTAAATAATTAATTGGTTAAAGACAAAATTAAGAAAATTAAAAGAAAGGTGCTTTACAAATCAGAACTTGTGATATGTACTTACACAATGTGAACCCAATATAAGTAGAAAGAAGGAAAAATGATAAAAGAGCATAAATTAACAAATAGAACGCAATTATAATGATCAACGCGACCAACAACCAATTCAAAGCAGAAAAGTGCTAATCAATTAGATTAACATCTAGAAAACTGATCAAGTAAAGGAAATACAGGGCAAAAACAAATATGAGAAAAATGAAGTAAAAAGTACAGCTACCATCCTCTGTACCTCCCAAACCCCCAAAAGAATATTATGATCAATTTTATGACTCAATTTAAATAAGTTGGATGGCTTAAAATGAAATTTGCCAAAATTGATTCAAGAAAAATTTAAAGTAAACCTTAGTAGGCCAATAACCATTAAAACATTCTTTAGTAACCACAATTCAAGCCCACCTACCTTCTCCTCACAAAGGCACTAACCCTAGAGAATTTTACTGAGGAGTTTAGCAAAGCTGTAACTTATGCCATGTTTCCAGAGAATGGCAGAAAGGCAGAAGACTTACCTGATCCATTTTTGTGAAACTAGTACAATTTGATTACTTTGATATTCAAATTCAAATTGTATAAAGAGCGTAGAATAAGAATACAAAAACTAATCTTATAAATCTAGATAAAAATTATATAATTTGTGTTTTCATCTGGTCAATCTTGCCAGAGAATTGTAAGGTAAATTGAGCCTAGTAGCAACATTGCCGAATGATATTGATTTTAGTATAGATGAATTTTTCAACAATAGAAAACATTCATGTAATCAGCATATTAACAGATAAAATGTGATAAAAATATACTACAATCATCTCAGTTGATGCAAGCTATTAGTAAACAAGGAATGGCCAGGAAATATGATTAGTTTTCCTCAAAATCACTGCTATTATCAATACTATTCATGTTGTATTAGTGGTTTTAACAATTACAACAAGAAAAGGAAAGATTTAAGAGATGTATGAATTATATACAACAAGACAAAATTATAATTTTCAGGCAATATGGTTTTCTATTAAACAAATGCAAAAGACTCTCCAGACAAACTATGAAAAATAATAAGGCATAAGCAGTGGTATGATGGTTAAAATTTAACAGCTACATCTAAACATGTTTAACCTATTTATAACAACTGATTACTGCCAATTTGGTTCATAGTCCCAGCCCCTCTCCACATAAATTCCTTTTCAACACATAATAATGGGCAAAGGGTATGAAGATGTAGTCCAGAAAACAGAAAACTAAAATGACAGTCAAGTTTGAAAATTTTAGTAATAAAATTCAAGTAAAATAATAATGAAATACAATTTTATAGCCATTTATTAGCGGCAGTTTTAACAGCTGAAAGGTTGAGATATAATACATTAATACAAAAAGTTTGTTTTCCTCTGAGAATCTCTTTAGTTTTTCTTTTCCTTTCTTTCTTTTCTTTTTTAAAAAAGATTTTATTCATTATTTTTAGAGAGAAGGATAGGGAGGGAGGAAGAAAGGGAGAGAAACATCAATGTATGGTTGTCTTTCACCTGCCTCCAGCTGTCTTTAGTTTTTCAAGTCTAAGTAAAATCCAGAATAAAGTATTAAAACCGTATGCTGTTTTAGAGTAAGCTTTGACAAAAGGACAATTGTCAGCTTATTTTAAAATGAATTAAAATAAAAAGGAACTGAAACAAAATCAATTTGCAATGCGTTAATGATCGTATGATCATTATGATCATTAATTTGTTCCATGTTTCATACACACACACACACACACACACACACAAAGAACCCATAAGCATCTGATGTACTGAGTAATCCATTGTATAATAGAAAGTATTTTCCAAATATCACATTTTTTCAATTAAGACTTTTTGTGCTTTTTCCTTTATACATACATTAGGGAGAATTTTATGTGCCTTTATTCTCTCTTGGACAGGTCTCTGCTGTGTTTAGTGGTTATTTTCAGTAGTACTGAGAGTAACATGCTTTGATGAGCCAAAATCTCAAAAGCTGAGTTATTGAGAGTTGGCTTCAAAATGAGGATTTTTAAAACTTGAATAATGGCCAACAATTGCAACTTTGGAGAGCTGCTCATGGGATTTCCCTCACACTGTTCTATCATTGACAGGCATTGTTCCTCTTAGATAGCCCAGCTGTGTCTTATGCACTCATTCACTCAAGGGGCACTTGCAACATTCATTTCCTAGTCTTAAAGGAGGACCTTATTAGATATCAGAGGCTAACTTGAAGCCCAGAAAGTAGTGACCTTTCTCTGCTAAAAATTTAATGTGTCCTGATTGTTCAAACTTCATCTCTCTTTTGTGATCCTTACTAGGGAATGGAGCTTCACAGATTTCGTGATTTACCACTCTGAGAAGCTCTGGCTGAACACCATGGTCAAAATCACTCAGAGGTGAAGAGAGGTAAAGAATAAGGATGGCTGCCAAGAGGAGAATATGAGATTGTAATCTGTAAAGATTTAGGTAGTGTTAAGGACAACAGGGAGGTGTGCCCTATCTTAATATGCTGTATTTTCTGGGATGTTACTTATATCTTAACTCCTTCTGACAAAATCAGATTGTTTCTTCTTATGCAGAAAAGAATTTGTTGACTGATCTCAATCCTGAAGAAAATGAGCATAACTATTTCTTTTTAGTCTTTCCTAAAATCTGATGTTGAGTGAAATGAGAAAGAACCACTGCTAATAAAAAATGCATATTTTACCATCATGTTTGCTAATTCTTAGAGGGCGACAGGACATGTAGGAAGATAAAGACACAAAGGGAGAAGCGAGTAGATCTTAAATGTTCTATCACAAGATAAAACACTTGTTAACTATGTATGGTGATGAGTGTTAACTAGATTACTTTGGTGATCATTTCACAAAATATACAAATCATTACATGCTATATGTAAATTATACCTACATTAAAGAAAGAAAAAGATTGAGGTAGAGCAACATGAGACATGTGAGGGTCAGGAGAAGGCAAGGTCTGGAGAAGCAGAGGAGGAGAAGGGAGCAAAAATGAGAACCTGAGAGACACCCTGTGCTAGTGCATACATGTGGACACAGCTCAAAGATTCTGCAACTTTTTTTGTTTTCCAGCTAAATTGAATGTTTTAGTCTTCATCATGGTTTGTCAAGTATTTTAAGCTTAAGTAGTTAGACTACTTCAGTTGTTTTAATACTCTGAATCCGAGTCATTGGATGGCTAACATGACCCAAGTAGGTCAAGCATTTAGCTATTCCAGGGACTGAACAAGTGAGTGATGTGGTGGATGAGGCAGACTCATACTGTAATTTGTTATTTCAGAGAGGCAGACTCATACTGTAATTTGTTATTTCAGAGAGAGAAAGCTTAAACAATTCTCTTTGGAAACCCAAAAAGGATTGGATAAACTTGTGTTAAATGATAGGATAATAATGTTACATTACTGGGTAGTTAGTCCTAAGAAGAATCTCCCACACATGGAAGGTAAAAAAGATGAGTTAGCCAGCCTAAATATGTTCCTAGGTCCATCTTTCTAAAGTAGACAAACAGCCTCCATATGTTGGACTTGAGGGAATTAATTGCATCTTTTGCCTGGCACAATGGGAGAGGAATCAGAAAATTGTCATGTCAGCTTTATTAAAGGTAGAACTAGATTGACAAACGTAGCTTGAATGTGACCTGCCTGGCTTTCTAATATTTTTCCCCAGAAGTCTGTGAGGATTGACCTGGCGGGAAGGCCTCCAGTGCTGTAACTTATAGCACTATGTCGAGCCAGGAAGCCCCGGGCAGGGACACAAGAGGGAGGCCTCCCATGTATGTGCAGTGACTCATCATGTTAATTCAACCACTCCAGAAATATGGATCAGTGAATATCAGACTCTTCTACATGTCAAATAGATAAATTACTGCTCTTCCTGTGAGGGGAACAAATGAAATCAGGAAGGACGTATAGATGCTTCTAATCAATGCTTCTTAGACCAGCAGAAGCCCTTATGGACTACTAGGAAAAAAGTGAGGGAGAGGAAATGACTTCCTTTAGGTACACATTGACCATACCCTTATTATACTCATAATCTTAGTAAAATAATCCATGCAGATATGGGAAGTTTTGACTCAGCCTTTGGAGGTGCTGATAAGAGGTTCCTAGTTTACTACAGAGAAAAATGTGAGACAATGGACCTAGGGCAACAGAATGGGAATTTGTATCTGTGGAGCATCCACTTAGTCATATACCACTCTAGGCTTTTAATATCATCAAGTGTGAGGTTTCTCAAAAAAGAGAGGAGATGTAAGGCTAAGTCATTTTTCTATCAAATACAGTATGATGATATTTCCACTATATCACTCTGTTACTATAGATAACACTGTCACCTTTGGGCAAAGCCTCTGAGAAGATAGCATCTGGTTACCATTGGAAGGATGGGAGCCCTGCTAAAATTATTCACAAAAGCCAAATACCAGAAACAATCTAAAAGCTCATCAACTGACAAATGGATAAACAAAGTGTGCTATATCAATACAATAGGATACTATTCATTCAACAATAAAAAAGAATTAACTATGATACATACAGCGACACAGATGAACCTAAAAAATTATGCTAAGTGGAAGAAGCCAGACATAAAATACCAGATATTATATGACTTAACTTATATAAAATCAAATGTATGGAGGTGGAAAGAAGATTAGTGGTTGCCTGGGATGGACTGATTGCAAACGAGGGAACTCTTGGAGATGAAAGAAATATTTTAAAATTGGATTGTGGTAATGACTGTAAACTATAAATTCACTAAAAACAGGTGAATTACACATTTAAAACAAGGACATTTCAGGGTATATAAATTATAATTCAACAAAGTTTTAAAAAATTATTTTTTGTAAAGGAGGAATAAATTGTGAGTGCCCTCTATTTTCTTAGCTCAATGAATATTTCTATTAAAGGTTGCTTGAGAATTCTTCAGACCTACTTTTCTAACAATACAGTAAGCATGGTATCTAAGACTGTGTATGAAAGAGAATAGAAAATACTTCTTTTAAATGTATTGCTCTCATAGGAATGTTGGATAGTTATTGCTTCAGTAAATGTTGAGGAAGCTGAAGGGTCTGGGTTTCTACTCATAGAAGGAGAGACCAGGGTACCCTTCTAAGACCAGCTTCCCTCCAACCAAACATGCAGAAATCACTCTGAGTTGGATGGTGGGAGAAACAACTATGTGTGTGGCTCTTCCTTTCCTCTATGCATTTCTAAGTTAATAACAACAAGCACTTATTGTAACTGCCTTGGGATAAGCGCTTCCCAACTGTTACCTCACGTATCCACACAATGGTT
Source organism: Noctilio leporinus (assembly GCA_004026585.1). Lineage (NCBI taxonomy): Eukaryota > Metazoa > Chordata > Mammalia > Chiroptera > Noctilionidae > Noctilio > Noctilio leporinus. The sequence goes on along the minus strand of PVIW01000689.1, from coordinate 175,296 downwards.
GTAGCTTGATGGAGATTGATAGTGGGGAAGACTCATCAGCTGCTCACCAAACCTGGTTTTCCTTTACCCTGGCACACAGTGAGACCAGCTGTCCCAGCACCCTTGTAGTTAGGGGTGACTACAAGACCAAGCCCTGGGTTCACTGGTCAGTGAAATAGGGACAGAAATGATTGTGCTGTTTCCAGACCCAGCTCATTAATTACTTCCCACATGTAAGCTTCCTGGTTTTCTGTCATCTGCTGGTTGGATGTCCATGCCCAGGGAGACCCCAGCAGCCAAGAGCTAAAAAAATGGCAAAGCTCTTGTAAAACCAACTTGAGCTCCTAAATCGCTTCTTGTGGAGATAGACCCCACTGGTGAGAAATATTTTCGTCAGACTTTACACAAATCAAAAGGAATTTTTTTTTTTTTTTCATTTTAGAGTAGTTTCACAACTTAGGGTCTATTAGAACATCTTGCATTATGTTAACAAGAACACTCCTCTTATCTTCCTTTTAACAGAGAAATATGTTGAGATTTAGGGAGAACAAGTGACTTGCTTATTCAAGCATTAAGGAGGTGTCAGAGTCACCAGCTGCGCCCAATCTGTCTGGCATGAATTCTCTCATTCACCACCCTGCTTCTTCTTCTTCTGAGCCTGAGTGATATGTCAACAAACATTGAATATCCAGAATCCATCCATTTCCTAATACCACATAACACCTAACACCAGCTTTGTTAAAGGTTCACCAACAATTTCCTGAATTATTGTACTGTCTACTCCTGACCTTGCTCACTGTTAGTCTATCATTAATCAGAGTGACCCAATCCAAACACTGGGCTAATCAAGTCACTCCTTTGCTCAAAATCTTCTGAAGGGCTCCCATGTCTCTCAGAGTAGGAGCTGTGGTCCTTCCAATCATCACTCATGTTAAGTCCACTGGTCAGGTGTCCTCTCATCTCTCTTACTACCTCCTGTATCCACACCTCCTTACCCTTACATCCTTGTCTGCTTTATTCCAGTCATGTCAGCCTTTTTGCTATTTCTTTATATTCACTTTTGTAACGGATAGTTACATGATTTGCTTCCTTATTTCCTTTTAAGTTTTTATTTAAATTTCCACTTTTTAGAGAGGGCTTCTGTAACCATCCTTTTAAAATCATAACTCCTTTTTCCTGAGGTATTTCCTATCCCTTTATCCTGTCATATACATTTTTAGTAGCATTTAATACATTGAACATATTCTGTAATTCACTTCAAACAATTTTTGGTTTATTATCTGATTACTTTTACTGGAATTACATGAGAGCAGAGATTTTTAATCCTTAAAGTATTTTTAAAAATTATATTATCAGTAATATCTACAAAGGTGACTGCAACAGAATATTTTCAGCTCCTTAAATACATGTGGAGTGCTTAAACTACAGGAAAAGGATGGAGTTATTAAAGTCTTTGTGTGCTATGTGGAAGGTCTTCCAAACCAGGAGGAATCTAGCTGCTAAAACATTAATGGAAATATATTAGTTTGGAGAATGTTACATGTAAGAAATCCTTTCACAGATGGTACTATAAATGATTGGAAAGAAAAAAACTGATAGGCCACTTTGGTGGTTAAGGAAGGTGAGTTCAATGAACAGTCCACAGTTCAATGAGTAGAAGCCCATTTCGCAAGGGAAGTGGGCCAGGTTAACCTCTGCACTGAGGATGAGAACATTGCCTAATTACCCCGGGGAGCAGTGTGGAAGCCACAGCTGCCACAAACTGTCTTCCTTCTTTGATGTTACCATGTGCAAGGCTCAGTCTCTCTTGTAAATAAATATGCATTCATTGACTCACCAGATATTTATTTAGCACCTACCTTGGCAGGATCTGGGTGCGGGAAGTACAGCTGCAGATGAGAAAAGTCCTATTTTCATGGAGCCTGCATTCTGGTGGAGAAAGGCAGATTATAAGTAAAACAAATAAGTAATATTTAAGAGATTGATATAGGCTATGAAATAGAGTAATATGCTGCAAAATAGGATGAGGGAGATAAAGAAGCACTAGGGCAGAGGATAGGGGAGGACAGCCAGGAAGAGGATGGAGCCCTTTGCCACGGAGATCCAGTAAGGGCTTGTCGGAAGATAGCCCATTTGAATGAAAGTTTAAACCTTAAGAAGGAGACAGCCACATGCAGATCTGAAGGAAGAGCATGGCAGGGCAAGGAAGTACAAATTCCATGAGAGACAGAGGAGTGAGCTTGGCAGAAACAAAGAGCAGAAAGAAGGCATGAGTGACGAATGCGGTGGAAAAAGGAGAGGTGGGTTTGGAGATGCTCTCTTGGAGGCTGGAAAGAGTAGAGTTTTAAAGCATTGTAGGGAGACTGTATTTAATTCTAATGGCCACAGGGAGACTTTGGAGAGTTTAAATGCAGGATACTTGAAGACTGTCATCTTTAAGCAGTGCCAAAACAGACTATTGAAAGTGGCCTCATATCTCAGTCCAACATTATGGGCAGAGCCCCACACTTGACTCACAGGAGATAAGTTGTAGGAATCTAGGCCAGGCCTTAAATTTATTCATTGGTGGGGAGAAACTATTATCACAACTTTGAAATATTGGCACAGTGACTATAAGACCTGGGATCATTCTTTTCTAAGGGATGTTTCAATGACTCACTGGAATGATATTAAAAGTCAGTATTTAATTTTTAAAAACAATCTGCTTAAAACAGCCTATCAAAAAAACCCAAATGGTTCACTTGATACATAGTACTTGGCATAAAATGACTAGACAATTTTCTTTTAAAAATAAAGCACTTTAATAATGTACAGAAATCATTATTGTACTTAAAATCCAAAAGAAGATAGTCTGTCGTTAAGAAGGCAAGTCCAAATGGCATAGTGTGACAGAGAAATACTTTATGAGCTATCTGACAAAAAGTCTTGATCTTACGATAACACACAAGGCAATGCCACCGAAGAATATACATTGATAAAAGAGCAAGGGAAAGTTTCAATTGATCAAATGTCACATGACTTTGAGGAACTAGGAGGATGATCAGTACTCTGAGGGTAGAATATCAAAAGGAGTTTATAAACAGATCAATCTCTTAGTCTCTGAGGAAGCAATGAGCATGTCTGTAATAATCATGTTTGATGGGTCTTATATGAGCAGAGTGTATTATCAAGTCTGGAAAGTTACTTTACAAGCCTCCAAGACAGAGATGCCTTTGTATTTCTTCCCCACAGAATGGTACTGTGGGAGAGGTGTGGAGGAGAGTCTGAAGAATAAGAAAAATAAGACCCAAGTATTATATATAAAAATTTAATCCAAAAATGAGTAGGCATATGACAGTCTCAAATTAGCATGGGTGTAATGGTTCTGTCAGAAATATAATTGAGTTATCATTTGAGCTACTGATAGCTCAAAATTAAACAGGTTTGTTGTTTGTATATTTGGGGATGAGTCATGTTCTTTTTTAAAGCTGTATTAATGGAAAAGTTGTCATCTATTTATTAAGTCAATATTTATTAGGCCCTTGAGGACACATGCTTCTTTTTTCATCTTTACATGTTATACCCTAAAGTATGTCCATTGTCTGGCACATGGTAGGGATTCAATCATTATTTATTGAGATAAATGTTAAAAATAAGTTAAGCATATGTCTCTATATTCCACCCTTAAAAATTCAGAAATAATGAGTTATAATGCAGAAATACTTAGCAAGCTAAGTTAACTTTAGTCAATACATTTGCAGTGTTAGTGCTAGGGAGGAATTATGCAGGCAGTATTGAAGATAGTATGGAATAGGCAACTAGTTCAAGCTGATCCCTACTTTCAGAAGGTAGAGATGAAGGCAAGGATATTATAGGAGTGGTAAGAATCATGAGCAAAGGTAATGCATTGAGGAACCTTGTGATATACTTTGGGAAGAGTAGAGTCTGGTTTAGATGAAAAATAGCCTCAGAGCAGAGAAAGGTTGGTAGAGTGGGAAGAATAAGAACTTGGGAGTCACATAAAATCCCCACAATGCTGTCATTTTGGAGAAACAACATAATGTTTATGATCATTAGTTTCCTCATGATGAAAGAGAACATCATGTTGATGTTCTTTCCTTTTCTATGTCCTTCTAAATGACTGCTAAGTGCTTACAGTCACTGAGGCCAACATTGTTCTATGCACATTAATTTTATCAATTTAAATACCTGTGTGCCTCACTTAACATTTATTACCTTATTCACCCCTTACAATGAGTCTATGATGTAGATATTGTGGGAATAAAATAGAATAATGCAATGCAGAGCTTGGCTTATAGCTTATTCTCAGATCAATGTGCTTCTTCCCTCTTCTCATCACTTTTGTTGTAAGTAAATCGTGGGAGCTGAGCCTGGAAAGGAAACTTGAGCCAAACTGCAGAGGAATCTTGCTATTAGTACTTTATTCAGCCAACAACTTTTGGTCTTTGAATATTTTGGAGCTGGGAAGTGACATGTTTATAGCTATGATTTCCCTTTACAAACAATCTGGTCCTGTGGGTTGGATTTTTTTCTCATTGCTTCATCAGCTTTTTGAGAGATTACATTTTCAAGGCAAGCTGCAAATTTATCAGACATTCTTTAGAGGAATAAAAACATCCTTGGATGACTAGAGGGTCTCAGTAGCATCCTTGAGATTTTCTTATTAACATGTCAAGTTCACTTATCCACAGTGATAGAGATGGTGAAGCCAAATGTACTTTCTTGATTTTCATACTCTTTTGCCCTGAGAAATATTAGGATACTCCCTTCACTAGCTATTGTCTACCTCATTCAGCTGAGAAGCTTTATTTCTTTCATTCTTGGCTATCAAATATCAGCTTAAAGCCCTCTTTAAGTAGCTCTGCTATTTTTCTAGATGGTACCAATTAACACTGACTTATTTTATTTTATTTCATTTTATTTTATTTTCAGAGGAATTTTAGTTTCCTTTACCCAACAGAGACCACTGGATGAACATTTCAAAATCTCTCAAAATGTCTTCTACATCTCTTCTTAATCTCTTTTATTTCATCCTTTTATTCTTGCTATGTGCACAGACCACTGACTAAATTAATAATAATAATAATAAATCAAAATAAATACCATCATTACAGGCTAAACTTCTTCATAAACCTCAGGTAAATTCAAGGCTAGAATTTACAGACTTTCAATTTTTTAAGTATGCTCTCTTAAAGGATTTGTTTATCCTAATTATTATTTGCACCATTGTATTCAAGGATTCTAAACTTGATTAAAATTTTAAAATATATTTAAAACTACAGTACATCACAAGACTGATGAAAGCTCATGAATAACCTTTTTTAGGGCAATATGAAGCAGAAAAAGAGGAATCATAATTTGGGGTTTGAAGATAGACTAGTTCTTTCACTACATTTTAGAATGCACCCAATATAGTAAGATTGTTGGAAGGCAGGTTATAAAAAGAAGAAAAAAGTCCTGATCTTATTCTTTAAGGTTATTGTTCCTACAAACAGATCATTATACAAAGGAAATACATCACATGTATTCCCAAATGCTGTTTCCATAACTGAGTGTACACTAGTGGTAGTGAATGGCTACATAATCGAACATTTTTGCTTCAGTCCATATAAATGGGAGGCAGTGAAATTTAATGGAAAATATTGGACTCTTCATGCCCGGAGTTTGCTTGTTTACTCTCTCTCACTGTTGTAAGCTTCATGAAGAGACTGACTATGCATTTCTAAATCTGTGCCTGACATTGTGCTTGGCACATAAAAGCCACTCACACTATTATGTGGTTGCTTAGGAATGACTTTGAGTTGAGAGACCAAAATTTTAGTCCAATGCTTCCCAAGCTACCTGTGGATAACTAATTTGGGTTTTTTACTTTTCAATCTGTCTCATATGACTCCTTTTTAGAAACTACAAAAAAAGATCAATTACTAGAAAATAAAAGGTGAAGACAAATAAATACAAGCTTGAATTGTTTTATTATTAGATGAAATAGAAATTAAACTTCCCTGCCAGATTACCTCCAAAAGTTTCTAAATGCTTTTTTCTTAAATCCTTAAGATTAAAGAAAAATCTTGTTGAGAGCAAGTAAAAGAAAGTTTCCAAAAGAGCTGCTGTCAGGGAACCACGTACTTTTTAGTACTTAGTTGGCTGCTAATAAAATTGGGGGTTCTCTTTCAAACACTCGGAGTCTGCTGGGTTGTATGTCAATTGGAGAACAGAGCTGCCTTTGCAGGGCTGGTGCCTCGCCAGGCCCTGCTGTGTTCTTATAAGTCCAATCAGAACTTCTGAAGGTGGGGTCTGAAGGGGGAGCAAATGTCAGGCCCAGGGCTCAGTTCATTGTCTCCTAGTCCGAAATGGATTCACAAAGCATTTATCCTGGGACCAAGGCTGCCATAGCTCTGCAACTGCCCATTCACTACCCCGATCTTTTAAAATTCATGAACAATTTTCTCATAGGAGTTATTTTCCCCTATTTTGAAATAGTTTATATTTCTCTTCCTCCTTTATACTTTCTTCGTAGCACTTAGCTATAACATATTACGTAGTTTGCTAGTCTTATTTATAATCATTTTAATTCCTCTCCCTGAAAGTAAGCTGTTGTTTCAATCTTTCCTCTTCATTAATGTGAAAAAAAAAAAAAGCCTAAAATTGTGTTTGACACATGACAGTAAAGTAGTTTTTTTGAATAATGGATAAATGCATCTCAACTCATGTATATTGCCTCTTCATAATTTAGTAAAGACTCTTGCATGTTTAATACTTTAACATTTTAAAATACTCTATTTTCTTTGTGGTTTTACAATGGTTTTGGTGAGAAATTCAACATTGCAGGTAATTTTAACATACCTTTGAAACTCATTCAATTTGGCTATTTATATTCTAGCTGTATTTTTTCCTAATATATCAAAGAAGCTTTTAGTACATGTCAAATTCAAAACTTTTTTTCTTCAATATCATAGTCTGGACTTATCTGAGTACAAGATATACCATCAAATTAATTTTTAATGTAAAAAATGTGGTTTAAAATATTCCTATAAGTCAAAAATAATATCCTTTCATATTTTCCCTTTAAAAAACTACCTTCTAGCTGAAAAATGAGCATGAGAAATTTCAGCTCTAAAGATGTATTTGTGTATCTTTTTTCTCTTATGAGAAAAAGTCAAGTACCAATTTTCAGATATTTTTCAAGTTTTTCTCAAACCACAACTATACCATAACACTATAGTACTGTCATCAATAAAACCAAACTGGATTGTATAATACCACATTTATAATATGTTGAGAAAAGGCTCTAAATTTTGTTATTTATGTCCAATAGTCTTTACTTTTTCATTCAGAAAATTCAGACAATGCCACTAATTACAATACAAATCTGCCTTATGATATTACGCACTACAGAGAAAAAGAAATGCAAATATATTTAAACATATACCAACATTTATATTTAACTTTTGGCCATATGTACCTTAATAATTTGAAAAACCCAGATTTCCATATGTTTTTGTTCTTTTCTACTCCCATCTTGGCTAGTCAGCTTTTTCAATGATTCCTTCTATAGTTCTTGATTTTTCATTTTGGTATTCATATGTTTAATACAATTTTTATGTTTAGCTATGACTTCGACTTTTCTATAGAAGGGAAATGTGTTTTATCATGGAAGTTTTAAGGGTTCTAAGAAAAACATCAAAAGGTAGGGCATAGGTGGGACCACATTTTCTCTCTTCCAGTGTTTCTGCCTGCACATGCTCAAAAAGTAGAAACTTTTGTCTTTCTATAACTCATGAAAAGTGAAACCTAACCTTTTCTTCTACTTGCTTATCTCTCCCTACCACCACCCTCCCAAAGAAAACTGACTTAATTGATTGGTGAAATTGAGAAGAATGCCACTGCATTTGCTTGGCTTAAATACACCTCCTTGTGTACCATCTGAGATCTATTTGCCTTGAGGAAGAGTGAGTTTTTTCCTCGGCTCCTCCAAAGGTAAAGGTCCTTGGTACAGGGCCTAAGAGCAGAGACCAGAGCCTCGTGGGTAAATTCTTGGGAGGCATTTCTGCTCTTAAGATCCTAACTCTCTTTTGGAGGAATAGTCCTGATTTGTAGATTTTGGAGATGAGAGAGAGAGAAAGGAAAAAAAAAAAAAAAAAAAAAAAAAAAAAAAAAAAAAAAAAAAAAAAAAAAAAAAAAAAAAAAAAAAAAAAAAAAAAAAAAGAAAAAAGAAAAGAAAAGAAAAAGAAAAAAGAAAGACTACTTCTGGCAATAGATCAAGATGCTTTCTTTAAACCTAATATTACCAATTATAAGCAATACTTTGACAATGTCTATATGTCTATTTAACTAAACAATTGTCAGACTGAACACTGTATCTATTCTTAGTCAATTCAATGCAGAGAGAAACATGAAGTTGGGATAAATGGTCATCCTCACATCATAACAGTGAGTAGACTTTAATAGGTGAATATCAGGAAGGAGGTATTCTAGATGTAGGGGATGATATGAGTAAATGTGGGCAGGGTGATTGTCCACTTCTGCAGTGTGAGTTAATAAGTCTTTTATTATATGGCTAGAATTTAGGATGCTTTGAGGGGCTTTAATGGAAAAAATATTGGATAAATTTGGATGGGAATAAATGTTAGTTGATATTCTATGCAGGAAAGAACCATGAAAAATTTTCAACCTATATGGTTAGATAGTAAAAGGATAAAAAAGACATGGGTAGTGTAAAGAAAAATATAGGGGCAGGAATAGGAATTATAAGGGAAGGTTGGAGGGAAGAGAAACAGGAAAAAATTAGACCAGGTATCCTATCCAATTGAAAAGCAATATCCCTGGCTGGTGGCACAGTGGATAAGGTACCAGCCTGCAAACCCAAAGGTCACTGGTTTGCTGCCCCAGTCAGGGAACATAACCAGGTTGCAAGTCAGGTTTCCAGCCAGGTCCTTAGCTGAAGGCAGGTGAAAGGCAACCATACATTGATGTCTCTCTCCCTTCCCCTCTCTCTAAAAATAATAAATACAATCTTTTAAAAAATCTGAACTGATGTAGTCAGAATAGAAAAAGTATATATTTGGTACATATTTTAGAGATAGATCAATAGAATTTACCTGTTGACTAAATGAGGAAGAGACAGAAGCAGATTTTGACATTTTTAATCATATAAATTGAGAAAATTATAATTTAATTAATCTTGGTAAAGAATACATATATTGTTTATATACACACACATATATATATACACACACACATCTATATACTATTTTTACCTTCCTTTTTCCTTTTGTATCCCTTTCTTTTCTTTTCTGTTTTCCCACTCTTCCTTTTCATAGTTTTATAGCACTCTAAAACATGAGCTAAGTGCATGTTTTTATTTAATCCTTTAGTTTTCACAATGATCAAATGAAGGAAAAAATTTTTATTTAATTTATTGCTTGATTGATTAATTAACTCAAGGCTCAGAGAGCTTGTGTAACTTGTTCAAGGTTACCAACTGGCAAGTGTGGACACTTGGGTTGAAACCCAGATCAGTTTAAACCTGGAGATTATGTTCTTCTTAAACAAGATGAACCCAAAGAGTCCCATAATAAGATATCATCATTAAAATGCCAAGGGTTAAAGACAAAGAGAGAATCTTAAAATCAGCAAGAGAAAAGCAGTTAGTTGCCTACAGGGGAGTGCCCAAGCTAGAAGGGATTAGCAAGAACTATTCAAAGTGATAAAAAACAAGGACCTATAACCAAGATTACTCTACCCAGAAAAGCTATCATTTAGGGTAGAAGGGTAGCAAATGTGAAAGACCCACAGACATGGACAAGGAGGTGAGGAATTAACTGTGGGAACAAAAAGGGGGTGGGGACAGGGGAGAACAATGAGTGAAAATGAAATAATTGTAATACAGCAATAATAAATCAATTTAAAAAAAGAATAGAAGGGTAGATAAAGAGCTTCCTGGACAAGGAAAAATGAAAGGAGTTTATCATCACCAAACCATTGTTATATGAAAGGTTAAAGTGACTTATTTAAGAAAAGGATAAAAAATATAAACAATCAAATAGCAATATATATCTATCAATTTAAAAACAAAAAAATAATGCGTAGAATAGAAACAGAATCATAGATACAGAGAACATTTTGATGGTTGTCAGATGGGAAAGTGTCAGCAGAATGGATAAAAAAGATGAAGGAATTACAAGGTACACATCGGTAGCTACAGAATAGTCATGGGATATAAAGCACAGCATAGGAACTAGAATAGCCAAACAACATGTATGCATGACCCATGGACATGGACAAGGGTGTGTGGATGGCCTGAAGGAGTGAGGGGGCCTGAGTGGAGGTGGGCAAATGGGGAAAAACTGGAACACCTGTAATAGCATAATTAATAAAATGTAATAAATAAAGATCAAGTTTTTCATCTTTAAAAAAAAGGCCTGTTTTTTCCCACAATACTTCTGATACAAAACGTGTGATTTTCCATACCAAGAAATTGGCCAGTTCTATGTGTGCACCAATAGGATGTCTTTCAATTTAATTCATTCTAAAACTAACCACTCAGAATTAGCATAGACACCACAGGTTAAGGACTCAATTGCATAAAATGCCAAATGCCCCATTTCAAATGCCAACCTCCTGCCTCTAGATTACTTATACTTCTGTCCTGCTTGACTACAAATTTGGAGTTCCTGTAATTCCCACCCTAGCTTGAGAATTTGCTGTAATGGCTCACAAAACTCATCCTGAACAGGGAGAAAATACAGTTCTGCTGTTTAAGTCACCAAGTCTGTGGCACTTGGTGTGGCGACCCTCGCAAAGTGTACTATGCTGTGCTATGAAACTAGGAACTTAGTTTCAAAGAAATTAATACTCCTGTTGCTGTTAGTGGTTATTTCTAGACTGAGCATGTGAAACAAATCTGGTTTAGCTCCTGACAAAATAGACCAGGTTCTTGAACAGTTTCAGCTGGGATACAGGTTTTGTGACTTGCTGGGTGAGGGAGATAGGCAGCTCCAGGTCTCTGACCTATGACATCAGTTTTGATTATTGAAGCCATGGGCAGAGACCTATTAATATTTAAGTATATGACATCTTTTCTTTGATGTGTGGAGAGAGGAAAAAGGCACTTAGAAAGACTTTGGCTTTTCTTATCTGGTTTTATAACCATGTCTATGATGATAAGCAAAGCTATTTGGAAATAATGAACATATAAAAGCGAACCAGCAACATGTATTCTTTCACAAGAACTGATAAAGATGCCTGAAAAGCACACAAAAATGTTCCTTTTAATGTTTTTAGAAGAACAGCTTAAGGTTGTTTCAAGATCCAAATACAACAGACTCTACTTCTTTACAAGTGGTTTAATCCCATGGGTAGTGTGGTTATAATCCAGATGACTCTCTTGAGGGGCAGAGAGAAACGATGCCAGTATTTTTTGTGTTGAAAGGAGAAACAGATCATACTCTGTGTGTTGATAAATAGTTCAACACACACAGCCAAAAAAATGAACATTATGTACATTGCAGAGCTAGCTTTTTTTCAGGAAAAAATGAGGGAAAGGAGTTGTGGTTATTGTTATTTCTCTGTTCTGACCCCTCACTTGGTGAGATGGCAAGAATAAAAAGAATATGTCAGAATTCAAAATGTAACATTGAAAGAAAAAGTTTGGAATATGATAAACATCTAGGTATGGAGCTTAATTTCCTTTTAAAAAATTCCTGCTTTTAAATGAAAAATTGAGAATGGCTTCAGAAATTATTAGAAGCAAAACTTTGGTGGTCCTATTTAGATGACTTATGAAAAGAAAATGGAAGTAGAAACAAAAGCTTAGAAGAAAGTTCATTTTGTTCAGGATGATTTTATACTTGATAAGTGACTTTGGGAAGGATCTATTTGCAGAAGGGCTCACTCTAACAGTGAGTAGAAAGTACAGGATAGTGGGATTTGTAGATAATAAAAGTATACCACATACATGGGAAAGCTTCTGGGGAACTCAGATATATATAAATTCTCTGGGGAGTTTAAGATTATCCAATCATGGACTCTAGCCTTCCCCTCTTCCTCTCTTATTCTTTCGTGGTATGAGTCATTCATTAGTAATAAGGGGACACAAACACATTTCCTATAGACATAATCTTTGTTAGGTTGTAGAAGGATCAGTGGTAACATTTTTTCCCCTCTTAGCCCTAAAAATGGTCTGTTCAACAGACTGACAGAGACCAGAGAGGAGGGGTAGTGGTAGAGAGAAACAAGGGAGGAGAGAAGGGGAAGGGTTTAGTTGAGGAGCTAATGTGAAAAACCTAAGGACAAGGACAACAAGGTGGAGATTGACTGTGGAAGAGGGGATGGAATGGGGAGACAGAGGAGGGAAATGGGGGAAAAATGAAACAATTGTAATACAACAACAATAAAATTTAAAAAAGGAAAGAAATCAAAATTAGCCCTAATGTGCCTTTAATCAATATAAATGTCAAAGTACAATTTTAAAAAATCCTGGTTCTTCAGCTTACAAACACTGGTCAAAGTGTTTGTAATAGCTATCTTTTAAAAAATAAAAGTATCTTTATGTTTATAAAAAAAAAAATTGCCTGTTCCAGATTGGGCCAAGTGAAATTTTTATTTTCTCACATAAGTGAAAACACTATTTCTTAAACACAGCAAAGCCCATTTGAATCGGGTCACATAGCAATTTATTTTATCAAACAGATTTTAATTTTTTCCAGATTTAAAAAATTTCCACATATTCTGAATTTTATAGGTCAAATTCTGTCCTCAGTCATGCACTTGCTGCTAACAGCACACACATAACTGAGGGCAGAGTTTGGGTTTTAGAGCCGAAAGTGTCTGAAGTTCTGATTTTTTTTCTTGGGAAAACACAGACTTTAATCTATGAAATAAAAAATATCTTCAAAATATTGACATCACTTGTCCGAAGTTTCTTTCAAGCACTGATTAGTAAATCTTCCATACCCTGGTGTAATCACTCTTTATCTTTTTTTGTAATGAGATAATATACGAATGACCTATTGTTTGCTTGGAGCCATAGAGCAAGACAATAATAAAATTAACATTAAAATTAAGCATTCTGAGTCTGTGCTTTATGATGATAGCTGGGACTATTCACTGACATAACATGATTGTGTAACAAATTTGTTATTTTTTATTGGTACTTCTTTTGCTCCAAATAATAATGGCTTTATTATATTTTCCTAATTATAAAGATGATATTGAAAATAATTTACATAGTACATAAAAGTGTCGGGAATAAGATAATTACTTGAATTCTCACCATTATAAGTGGATCATTTACATTCTGTTGAATATTCTTTTAGAAATGTCATTTGACTTTTTCTCTAGTTTTATATTGATATAATGTTAAGCATGTTATAACCAGCCTTTTGAATAAGGGAAATATTGGAAATCATTTTACATCAAGGAATACAATCCACCTCTTTTTAAGGCCTACATAATATTCCACTTGACTATCAAGTCTTTAGCCAATCAATTATTTTAACAAAAAGAAATGTGCTTCATTGCTCTAAAATGTTAATATGGATGCATTTGTTTATTGTAATTAATAGCTGGAACTCTTCTCTTTTTGCTGTGCCAAAGATTCAGATCTTCAGTAAATCAGTTTGTTCTTTTTAAAAACCGTAACCTTGAGTTGCATATCCATAGAACTATACTCAGACAGGCAACTTGAAAATGTGAATAACAGAGTTATGTGAAATCCCCAGAAAATGATTAAATTCATTGTATAAGTAACCTCTTACCATTACTCAACTTGAATCAAAGGATCTTTTAAAAATGTCACAGATGATATAAATCTGAGTTTTAGCTCCATCCTTTTTTTTTTTTTTTTTTGGCCAATCCTTAGATTAGAATAAGAAATGGAATGGAAAATCTTGGGTAATGTATACTTTGGGCAAATAATTGCTAAGAACTGAATTTAGAGTGGAGTGTTTATATATACAGTATAGTGTTTGAATAATTGAGAGAAACTCCCTGCAGGCTCTACATATTACCATTCTATTCTTTGATCTTCCCAGTTCTCACCTTCTAAAATCCTTTCACTCTATCCCCTCATGAGAACTCAGATCCATTATCAACCCTTGGATTTTTACCTTTTAGATTTTATACTCTGTAGCCTACTCAAGGCATTGCTTGAGCATTATTACATTCTCCCTCTTTCATTATCAAATGTTTCCTTTTCACTGAATTATAGTCATCATATACAAGTTTTTCTTTTATCTTAAAAAATATTCCTCTTAATCTGTTTTCCATCCCACCTACCAACCTATTTCTTGGCTCCCTGATTTTAATTCTTACTTTCCCTTTTAACACAATCTAACCAGTCTTTTGCTCTCATGAATCCAAAAGTTATTCTTGGGATCACCAGTGATCTCCATGATTTTTAAAATATTGGTCAATTCTCAATCCTCGTCTTACTTGACCTGTCAGTTTCTTTTAACACATTTGGTCACTTCCTTTTCCTTAATAAACTTTCCTCACTTGGTTTCCAGAAAGCTCCTCTTTTAGCTTTCTTCTCCTATTGCTGATTGCTCATTTTCAGTCTCCTTGGCTAGATCCTCTTCTTCCTGACTTAATTTTGGAATATTAAATTATTCTCTCTTTTTTCTCCCTCCTCTTTATTTATAATCATTGGCTAAAATGTTTTCTATGTGATAATTACTCTCATAGTCACACTTTTAGGATTTATCTGTCTTCCAGATTTAACATTCATGCATCCAGCAATATTTCTACTTGGATGTCCCTCTCAAATCCAACCTGTCTTAACAGTGAACTCCTAATTTTCCTCACCGTTCACAATCCTGCTTCACTAATCTTAGTTCTACTCCTACTGCTGCTGATGACAACTAGTCAACCATTTTTGACTACTTTTGTTCTTTCAAGCCTCACATCTAACCTTTCAGGAGAGTTTGTAAGCTCTGATTAAAATATGTACATACTCAGAATCTGCCCTTCTCTCACCTCCTTCATGGAGTCACTAGATTTCCTAATTAGGATCCTTGTTATTTTTGTCTCCTTAGTGTCTCCTGTCAACAGAAGCCAGAGTGAGCCTCTTAAAACTTGAATCATATCATGGCACTCCTTTCCTTAAAATATGAAATAGCTCCCTAACTTACTTAAGGTAAAAACTATAGCCTATATAACAATTACAAAATTAAGACCCTTTGTTTCCTTTCTGACTTCTTTTCTGACTCCTCTCTCCCTTGTTCAGCCTCCTGTCATTACCTGGGGCTCCTTAATATTTTTCAGGCACTTTGCCACCTTGAGATCTTTCCTTTGAATATTCCTTTTACCAGAAAAGTTCTTCTTCAACATACCTGCTTGGATAAACTTCCATCTCCTCCAATCTTTGACTAAATTTCAGTTTTTAACAGATTGTTGGTCAACAATTTTATACAAAATCTAATGCAAGTGCAGATAGGAATTAACTAATATAGCAAACTACATCTAGCCTACCATGACCACCTTATTTAATACTTCAGCTCTCCCATCTTTGACATTCCTTACTTCTCTTATCCTGCTCTGCTGTGTGTGTTCCATAGCATTTATTATCTTTGAACATACAATGTTTACTTAAAATATACTTATTATTTGTTTTCTCTGCCCCCAGTCCAATATAATTCTTGAATATATTCTTGAGGACAGAAATCTTTATTATGAGCTGTGGAGTTACAGGTAATTTTCCCATTATTAAAATTATAAATAAAATAACTAAGCAAATAACACCACACAATGAATCACCAATGATGAGACTATGTCATTGACAATAGATTGTAGTTAATTTAATTTTATGCACTTGAAATTCAGGAAAAAGAAAATAAAGCAGATCAGGAAGAATCAGGGTATTAAGGAAGAAAATTGGGATCAAAGAAAACTTAGTGTAAACTTAGTGTTTTCAGTTTACAAATTTTTATACTCTTTTAAAAATTATTTTTATTGTTATTCTATTGGAGTTGTCCCACTTTTTTCCTCTTTGTCTGACTCTGCTCATCCCACTCCCTGCTCCCACAGTCAGTTCCCACACTGTTGTCCATGTCCATGGGTTATTCACACATGTTCTTTTCTCTCCTCCTTCTTTCTACCATTATCCGCTCCTTCCTTCTTTCTGGTCACTTTCAGTCTGTTTCATGTTCCCAGGCCTGTGGTTCTATTATGTTCATTAGATTTGTCTTTTAGGTGAGATCATATGCTGTTGCATCCATGCTGTTGCAAAAGATCATTCTTTCCTTCTTTCTGCTGTGTAGTATTCCATTGTGTAAATGCACCACAGTTGGTTTGGTTTTTTTTGATTCACTTATTTACTGTTGGGCACTTAGACTCTTTCCAGCACTTGGTTATTGTAAATAGTACTGCTATGAACATAGAGGTACAAAAGTCCTTTTGAATTGGTGTTTTGGAATTTTTAGGGTATATTCCCACAGCAGAATTGCTGGTCAAAAGGAGTTCTATTTTTAGTTTTTTGAGGAAATTCCATACTGTTTTCCACAGTGGCTTTCAAAATGAAAAGGAAACTAGCTGTATGGGAGAACATATTAGGAAATGATATATCAGATAAGGATTTGATCTCCAAAATATATCAAGAACTCATATGACTCAATACCAGGAAGATAAATAATCCAATCACAAAATGGGCAAAAAACCTGAACAGACAATTCTCCAAGGAGGACATACAAAGGGCCCATAGACATATGAAAGAATGTTCAACATCACTAGCCATCAGAGAGATACAAATTAAAACCACAATGAGATACCACCTCACACCTGTCAGAATGGCAATCATCAACAAATCAACAAACAAGTGCTGGTGAGGATGTGGAGAAAGGGGAACCCTAGTATACTGTTGGTGGTAATAAACTTTCCTACTCTTTAAGATTTTGGAAGAAGAGTGAAAATGAGGCTATAACTGTTGGTGTTTGAATCTTGATTTAAGATTGCTTAAGGATTGTGCTAATTTAGGGATAAAAAGGGAAATTTTTTGGCATTGAAATATAAATGTATACATCATTGGCTCATCCCATTACTGCTTCTGAAATTCTCTTCAGCTGTAGCTGATTAGCAACTAAAAATGTCAAGGTTTATTTTGAGAATATTGAAGACTATTCTAGGGCCTTGAAATAATTACTTTCTCAAGGCCTCATTAAGGAATAGAGCATATACAAAGCTATAAGACGTGGCTAATCAAGAAAGGAAAATGCTTTTGAGCATCTTATTCAGTGAAGTAAATTAGTGTGCTTTGTTTTGATTGGTTAACCAAATGTTGAAAGTATAGCAGATTACTTTTGGAAGGAATGATAATTTTTCCAGCAGGGGGAAAATATTTTCCACATACAGTTATTTTGTTGTGAAGACTATAGTTGCTTATGTCCACTGATTTGATGATAATTATTTGTAGTAAAAGAAAGTAGTCTTTAAGAGCTTATTCTTACTTTATTTTAGCATTTGATGAAGCAGCTAATGATTGAAAATAAAATATCTTAAGGTGTATTAGTTTAAATGTTGGCCATAAAGAAAAATTTATAAAAATGAAGGTAAACACCTTTTTATTGAGCTATAAAATATACGATAGTATACTATACCATTTGTTGGGATTGGTGGGACCACAAATAAAATACCTCTTTTCTCTTCATAAGGATAGACCAAATAAAGAATCAGATTGAAATGCCAGTTTTATTAGTAGTCACAATCTGGTCTGAAGAATGCACTTAGTTATAGGGCCTCAATCAATTTTCTAAGACTTGGCCACTGTTAGCCACACTTACATGTCCACATCCACCAATCAATCAGCTCTATTGATTAAGGCTAACCGAATGGTCAGTACAGGTAAAGCGCCCTTAGCAGGAAAGGGGTAATGGAGGACATAGTCCCATTTTCACCATCTTCAGTAACACATACTACTCATCACATAAGGGTGATATATTGTGATAACAGTCATGCCGCGTGTTTCAAAATGTGTGTGTTGGTGGGGAAAGGAGAATGAGGATTATTACATCTCAGATGTTTCTACTTCTGTTTTTCAGATAATTACGCAGAATTGCAAACCAGAGACTCATACATTGCTGCCAAGCATACTGCTGTGAATTGATGTTCATGAGTTGATGGCTCAGTCCTAGCTGAAGGAGAAAGAGGGAAATGAGGCAGTGCTTTTATTAATTAGCAGAGGCCAAAAAAGTGATGAAATCCACCTCCTTTGCTGAGGGTGGTACTGCTGCCATCTACTGGATGGTGAATAGAAGAAACCCATCCAGGAAGGAGTCAGTTTACCTTCCTTCTATGTACTTAGGAGGCATTGCTCAGTGCCAAGGTGAGGGCATCTGAAGATAGTGATCACGTTCTCTGCTCTCTGAGAGCTGGAAATTCAACAGGGAAAGGAGACCCCCTGTAGGGGCTATAATTGGGAGGGCCATGTCATGGTGGGGTGGGATTCACTGCTCTGGGGAAAGTCAGGGTAAGATTCACAGGAGAGGTAATCTGGATTTATATCTGAAGCAGAAGTAAAGTCCAACAGGAAAAGATGGAGAGGAGAGAATTCTAAGTGGGCACTGTTCCAACCAAACAACTTAATTCTACTGGTCCATGAAAAGTCTAGTGGAACTTCTTACTCTTTTTAGAAATAATCTTCTCTTATTTCTCTTTTACGATCACCCCCACCTCCAGTTTATAATTGTTCTCACTTGCTGATCAGAACTTTTTCTAATCCTGATCAGATGAAATGTCACCCTGACAGTGGAAATCACAGGTATGGTATAACCATAAAGACATGTTCCTTCCTCATAGTCCCCAATTGGGTAGCTCCTATGCTCAACCCTAAAAAACATGAAATTTCATTTCAATGAAGTTTTTGGTCTGTGGTTTGCCAAAGCATAAGTTTATGAAGCTGAGTATTACAAATTCCATTTTAATAAGATATTGTTTTTGTCCTAAGCAAACTTTAAATACCACAAATAAAGCTTTCACCAGTTTAGAAATCATCTATAACTTGTAAGTATAATTAAGCTTAAAATGACGCTAAAATTTCACAGGATCCTTGTTCAACACTTGTGATTTTACATTCTATGTCTCTGGTCCTCAAATCATGGCCAGCTGAATATCTCTGTGTTATAAGCTGTCATGTGCTAAAGACCCAGCAAGTTAGAAAGTAATAACTTTTGATGTGGCAACACAAACTAAAATGTGGCTAACTGAAATGATTGCCAACATTAGTTTGACATATGACATGTGGTACTTTCAGGTTGCTGCTCTTCCTGAATTTTATTTGACTTTCCTGTGGTTGTCAAAATGGATTGCTTTCATTGTTGGTGTCAGTGGAGTTTGATTCGTGTGGGACTTGAGTGATAAACCTGTCAAATACAATGAAGTTTGTGATTCCATTGGGTCCTATCATAAAAATCAATTTTGAACCCTGCCAAATGTAGTGAAATTGGCTGATTCTGGGACTAGGGTTTATTGCATGGATTTTGGATAATGTCTGAACATATGAATTTTTTTAAAGCTCTTGGTTCAAATATGTTTGTGGCTAAGATGCCTTCAGTAAAGGGTTTGTAATAGTAAATAAATACAATAAAAAACAAGTTTAAACAAACACTTTACATTTATTTATCCACTTTAGTTTGAAATACTCTATTTTTCACCCAACGCTACAAATTTTCTCCCACCACAACCTCTTCTTTTGAAATCCAAAATGTTCTTATCATTAATTTAGAAGATGTGTAAAGCCAGGCCACAGAAGATAAATGAGAAAGTGTAAGGAAATGAGCCAAACTGGAAGCAATGCCAGCATCCAGGATGATGTGAGATTCTGGACAGAGGCACTGGTTTGAAGATGCAACAGACTAAAGTGTTGACAAATTCTTGTTGCTATTGTTATGTAACACACACAATATTTTCTTGCTTTGGGTACCTTACAATTTACCTGAGGAGATATAGCCTGTTCAGATGAAAATAAATGCCAATGTACATCGCAGGTGCTGGGCCAGTAAGTGCAGTAGGCAGCAGGTGTACAATGTCAAAGGCTTATTGGCTGAGAACAGATTATGAAAAGAATGAGGTAACCCTCATTCAGGTCTTCCTTTTACATTTTCATTTTTAGGTTATAAAATGTTATATATAAGTGTGGGCATCAAATTGTATATAATTAAGCAGAACAGAAAACAAGACAGAAATGGTCTCTCAGTAAATATCATGGTTAAATAGTATGTTCCAGGCATTGTGATCAAGTACTTTATAATATTATTTTACCCAGTCTTTGAATTTTTTTTTTATGGCTTAAATACTATCTTCCCTGCCCTCCCCCAATTATAGATGACAGCTTCAGAGATGTTATACAAGGTGCCCACTACATGGCAGGCCCTGGACTCAGAGCAAAACCCATGTGATTCCAAAGCTCATGCTGTCAAGCATGCAGTTAGTGCTGGCATATGGCTAATGATCAATTATCTTCATGCTGAAATAAGACAGTCAAGGTTATGGTACTAAGACTTTCATTCCTAACATGAAGCGTATGGTAGTTTACAAAGGAATTCCCCAGATGGTAATTGTGAAAACTATTTAACACACATGGAAGAATGTTTATCATATAATGTCAAATGTAAAAAAGAATAATATAATAGAAATGTACAGTATGTTTACAATTATGTCCAAACTGTATATGCTCACAGACAAAAATCCTGTAAAAGAAATTTAAAAGAAAAACAGTTTTCTTGAAATGGTAAAACTAATAATTTTTTTTGAAAAATTTCATCTCGTATTGAAATTTTATCATTAATATTAAAAAATTAAATTGGAAAAATTGAAGCTGTACAACTAATCCAATGAGAGAGACTTAAATTATGATGCTATAAAGAAATCATTCTCAAATAAACATTATGCTTTGTTACAACTTGTTTTAAAGCATGCAATTAGTTTGGGAGGCTAGGACATAATCCACATTCTCTAGCAGATCAAGTTTAGTTTATAAAAATGAATTTTTAATTGTTTTACCAGAAAATATTTATATTTTTCTCTTCTGAAATTTACATTAATATTGCCATTTTAGAAGGTGAGACTATTTGAATACAGAAGATGTTATACTCCTCCCTTTCTCTTCCCACATCTTGCTCTGTGGTCCACCCCACTCCATTTGACAAATAGGAGCCTTGCATTCTTGTTGAGGTCTCCTCTCCCACACTTTTTTGTCTGAGAAACTCTAGTTGACTTCTAGAAGTCACAAAGGGGTGACAGCTTTCCAAAAAAAGAGGAGAATCACGTGAGTCTACTTTTTTCAGTCCTTAACAGTTTCTTGGGCGTAAAAACTGACTGATGGTTCTACATCTTTGATTCAAAGTCCTTTTTTGTAAAGCTAGATATTGTAAGTAGAGATATGTACTGTTTTGTTTTCGTTAGTCTCTCTTGAGTGATAGTGAAAAATTATAAATCCTCTTATCTACTCTTTTTTTAAAAGATTTTTATTTCTTTATTATTTTTATTATTTATTTTTTAAAAAAGATTTTATTTATTATTTTTAGAGAGAGGGGAAACGAGAGAGGCAGAGAGGAAGAGAGAGATCAATGTATGATTGCCTTTCACTTGCCTCCACTTTTCAGGGTTTCTGTGATTAAAATGGCTCCACCTGAAAAATCTGAGATACTCTCTCTTTTTATAAGGTTTATAACCAGAATCTGTTTGCAAAGTCCCATTTGCTATATAATTTAACATATTCACAAATTCCAGGGATTGGGATGGACATTTTGGAGGATCTGTTTGTCTCCCACAGTGGGTGACTGTGGAGTTGTGGCGAATGAATGGAACTGGAGCTGTTGTGTAGGACTCATGGGAAGTCCCTTTAAAGAGGAGCGGTCTTTCTTTATTCTGTTCTCATGCCGCTGCCTAGCGTGCTCAAGAAGCCTCCTTGAGGTATGAGGCAGGGACCACATGGTATGGATGGTAGATGGTGAAACTGAAAGGGACTGAATTCTTTTGTCAAGTTAGTTCATTTATTTGCCTATCCCCCCAGGTTTCCTTCACATGAGAAACAAACTTGTTGAATCTTGTTATTCAAAATTCTCCTATAGGTAATTGAACCTACTACTGAAAATGATGCCTTCCAAGCTTCCTAGGATTTTCTTAGCTCATTACAATATCGGTAGCTGGATTGACAAAACGAAATATATGTGATTTCCCAGTTCATTATATTGGTATGAAAAATTAACTGTTATCCAAGGTTTTAAAATGACATATTCACACATAGTTATGAAAGTATTTATTGTCTATAAAATAAAATTCTTTTTCTTATTAATGTATGATTTCTCTCCTGTGTTGAAAAGTCATTTTCCATGAGTAAGAAATAAAGAAGTTTGATTGTAAGTCTAAAGCTTAGAAATAGACAGAAAATACCTTATCTTATTCTTAGAGAACACATGCAAAGTTTTAGAAAGTACAGGAAACACCCACATAAAATGGTTGTTAGGTTTCTAACAATGCTATATTATGCAAATCCATGTTACAAAAAAGGAGTTAGGTTTCAAAAATTAAAAAAATAAATTATATTTTTATAATTAAGAGAAATATCTTTACTAAGGCAGTTTTCACCAAAAGTAGAACATATTAATATATATTAAATCATGTTTTCTTTGTCATCATTAGTAAGCACCATTAACCTAACCAAGAGTGTTTTCTTTTTGACAAGATATCTTCTTCCTCTGAACTTTCTTCAGCCTTATCTTGACTTCTATCCTGTACTTTTTGCATAAAGTCTGTTATTTTAGATTGCTTGATTTTAGCTGAGAGAGCTTTATAAATTTTGTTCATTTCAAATGAGATATCTTTTGCTCTTAAAAGCTCTTATTATGTTCCATATTGTTTGGGGATTTCCCTAATTTCAAATGAGATTTTTTTTGCTCTAAAAAGCTCTTATTATGCTACGAATTGTTCAGGGATTTCTCTTATTCTCAAACTGTATTAGAGTGAAACTGTATTTTAGCATGTCATGTTGTACAAGCATTTCCCCCAATTCTCAAACTGGGTTAGAGCAAAACTATGCCATAGAAGTGCTGTGTTATATGGGGGTTATCTGTAATACTAAGACTTAATGAAATATACATTACCATAAATTCTATTCATTTAGTCAGCTGCTTTCCACATTGTCTCAAGACACTTTCTTGTAAGGTAAACAGAAAAATGTGAACTATGCCCAATTAAACAATATACTGTTTATTAGCATTAGTAATTTTGGATACTTTGACAGCTCTGAGGAATTGCAACATTCTTTAAAACAAACTATGTAGGACATTTCTTTTTAAAAAATGTTTTATTTTTAGAGAGAGGGGAAGGGAGAAAGAGAGGGAGATAAGCATCACCTCTTAGAGGCCCCCAACTGAGGACCTATCCCAAAACCCAGGCGTGTGCCCTGACTGGGAATTGAACTATGACCTTTAGGTTCACAGGCTTGTACTCAATTCACTGAGCTACACTTGCCAGGACTGTAGGACATTTCTAATAATATTTCTATAGCCTCATATGGATATATATGTAAATAACAGATAAGAACAAAGGATCATTTCTCTAATTTGAACCTCGTTATAATGACTCTGATGAAAAAGAATTTTTTTAATGCTGCACTATACATAGGTAGCCATTTCAATTAAATATGATTTTTACAATTAGTCATAAGCAGCATTTTAAGAATATTTTCTGGGAATCAAACTCTGTTGAGAATCTGATAAGTGCTATGGCTCATGTTCCCAGAAAAATACCCATGTATTCTTAACATAAACACATTTTAGGCAATTTAACAAAATGTTCCTAGACTCTGTGAAATCTAACTGTCAAACCTGTATTAAGAATCTTTAGTGTATAGATATGTTGAATTTGGAAGAGCTTTACATATAAATTTTAAAAATATACAAACTTTGTTTTTCCAACATAAGTGATTACTAAGCACTTAATGGTTGATATGTGGAGTTTTAATACTGTTACTACAATATTATTTAACATGTTGAGCTACAAAAAGAAGTTGCACGTGTTAGAACCAACTAAACAAGATAGACATTTGTGCATATATAATTTATGTCTACTTTCTCTCTTTTTAGATTCTGTCTGTGTGCCCCACCAACTTAAAAAAGAGGACATGATACTGCATAGGAGCTCCACCTTTCTGCAATAACATACAGGAACCAGTAGGCTATCCTCCCTGGTTCAAAGAAACCCCACTGAACACAGAAGTTATTCTTTTTTAATATTGGGACCATTTTTCTTTATCTTTACCTTTTCCATATTGTTGAGGCAAAGGCATTAAAATTTTTCTTTCTTTTTTTTGAAATGATAAAAAAGAGGCTATGGTATTAAAGTTAGCATTTCTGACTAATAACTCAAATTTAGCACAACTGTTTGGATTTGTCTTTGTTCGTAGAGGGTATCTTTATATATTTCGTATAATTCTATAAGTGTGCTCATCAGAGAACACCAGGTGTAGGTATAGAAGTTTGTTAGATTACTGCTTCTCAAATTTCTTTGTCTCTGGGTATTTTCACACTTTTAAATTATTGAAGATGGAAAGACTTTTAATGTATTAGAAATTAAAAGAAAAATTTTCAAATGCTATTACAAAACAAGATTACAGAATGTACACACATTTTGGATTTACATGTAGGCAAAAGGAAAACTGATATTTCAAAAAATGATTTATAGATTTTAATGAGGTTACAGAGATTTTAGCAAATATAACTTCATACTAACATTGCTACTGTTACTAATAAAAATAATAACCAACTTTTCTCAAGGACTTAATAAGTGCCCAGTACTTTTCTAAGTACTCCACAATTAACTCTATCATCAAAATAGCTTACAATTTCCATCTTATAGATGAGGAAACTGAAGAACAGAGAAGGGAGGCAATTTTCTGAGAGTCCCATAGCTAGTTAGTAATGGAGTCGGCATGACTAAATATCATTAACATAAACATTTATAATATTTTACAAAAACAATTAAGTGACTATATACAAAAATGTAGGTGAATTTAAAAGATGTATTGGCACCTTATAACACTTGAATGCAATGTGTAAAGTTACCTCTAGAGTGCAGATTCATACTGTATGATCATCTCACTTATAAGAGGAATCTAATGAACAAAATAAACTAACAAGGACAACAGAACCAGAGACATGGAAACAGGGAACAGACTAACAACTTCCAGAAAAATGAGGAAGGGGAAGAATGGTGGAAGGTAGGAGAGGGATAAGTCAAAGAACATGTATGAATGCTCCATGGACATGGACAACAGTGTGGGGATGAACTGTGGGAATGGGGGTATGCTAGATGGAGGAGGACAAAGGGAGAACATATAGGACAACAGTAATAGAGTAAACAAGAATTAAAAAAAATAATAACTGAACTACCTAGGCCAAAAATAATATAGGACTTTTCACATATCCTATTATTATTTTTCTTCCATTCTCAAAATGTAACTATTACCAATTTTGTCCATCTCCTTTTGATAGAAATGTGTTTAGAGACATTTTCAGAAAAATTAAGCAGTAATTGACTTCAAAGTCCAAGTGAGCACATTTTCTTTTTTTTTTTTCTTTTAATTTTATTGTTGTTGTATTACATCCATCCCTTCTTTTTTTCCCCTCTGTCCCCCTCCCCACCCACCCTTTCCCCCCAAAGTCAATCCCACCTGTTGTCCATGTCCATGGTTCCTTTATACTAGGTTCTTGTGAGCACATTTTCTTACAGTTGTATTGAGCTATACAATGCCAGAAGGCACTAACTACTTGATATCCAAGTACAAATGAACTAGGTACAAATGAAGTTAAGATATTTGTTATTTTTCTACAAGTCTGAAATTTCTCCAACATGACTCCAGGGCTAAAATTTCCAGTTTCTACTAACCATAACCTCTTTTGAAAAAAGTTCAGGATGAGCCCACAACTCTATATTATAAAAATACAGCACTGGGATACATTGTCCAGAGCTGCAATCCTGCATGACTCAATAGTGGACACTCAAGAATCTGACCCATGACAAGGATGCGATGTCAATTAAGAGGTTCAAATCTTTGTGCTCACTTTATAAACATGAAAGGTGTCACTTTACAGAAGCAATGTGTGCCATTCCATCATTGAAATGGTGGAGTTGGTAGGTGTACCCAGGCCAAATGGGGCTGGACACAATGTTTTTGGCCCAAAAAGAGTGCTGAATTTTTGGTGCATGTGATTTAAAATGCGGAGGGAAGAAGTAGAGAAAGAGAAAGAAAAAAAGAAAACAGAGGAAAATAGTCTACAATAAAATGGCACTACATATGTATCTATCAGTAATCACCTTAAATGTAAATGGTTTAAGTGCTCCAACCACAGATATAGGGTACGTTAATGGATAAGAAAACAAAACCCGTATATATGCTGCCACAAAAAGTCCATATCAGATTGAAAGATACATCCAGACTAAAAATTTAATAATGAAAAAAGATATTCCATGCAAATGGAAAGAAAAAAAAAAAAAAAAAGCTGGGGTAGCAGTACACAAAATAAAGTTTAAAATCAAGGCTATAGTAAGAAACAAAAAAGGACACTGTATAATAATAACGGGAACAGTCAAATAAGAGGATATGGTCCTAATAAACTAAATGTTTACACATCCAACATGGGAGCACCTAAATATGTGAAACAAATATTGATGGACATAAAGGGAGAGACTATAGAAATACAGTCAGAGTTGGGGATTTTAACAGCCCATAGATATCAATGGGTAGATCTTCCAAACAGAAAATTAACAAGGAGACATTGGCCTTAATTGTTACACTAGATCAAATGGATTTAATTGATATCTTCAGAACATTTCACCCTAAAGGAGCAAAATACACATACTTTTCAAGCGCACATGGAATATTTTCTAGGACAGACCACATGTTAGGACACAAAACAAGTCTCAATAAATTTAAAAAGATTGAAATCATATCAAGCATCTTCTCTGACCACAATGATATGAAACTAGATAGAAATCAATCATAAGAAAAACACTGAAAAACACACAAAGACAAGGAAGTGAAATAATATGTTATTAAACAATGCATGGGTCAACAAGAAGATTCAGGAAGACATTAAAAGATACCTTGAAACAAATGAAAATGGAACACAACTATCCAAAATCTGTGGGATGCTGGGAAAGCAGTCTTAATAAGACAATGGTGTCTCATTTTCTGCCCCTACTCTAGTGGCAAAATTCCAGAGGCAAAGGTTTGGTCATAAAACAGAGGTGTCAAATTCATTTTCACCGGAGGCCACATCAGCCTCAAGGTTGCCTTCAAAGGGCTGAATGTAATTTTAGGACTGTATAACTGTAACCACTCCTTAACAGTTAAGCGAGCTGGATAGAAACAAGGTGCCAGGCCAGATAAAACAAGGTGGAGGGCCGGATTCAGCCTGAGGGCATTGTGTTTGCCACCCAGGTCATAAAGGAAAGGAGTCTTTATTCACAAACAGTTACTTAACCTTATCAACTAAGGCTAAACTGTAACACCTTGGTTCTCCTATCTTTTCCCTCTCCTAGTTTCTATAGCGTTTGCTTACAAAGTTAACACAGTACACAAAAGTTTCACAATATTGGAAGAATGGCAGGCTTTGAGCTTGTTCCCTCTAAAATACCCACAGAATAAACTTGTCACCTTCTGCCAGGCCAGCCTGATCCTAGGCTGTACCCAGAGTTCCATCTTATACAAAGTACCTTCTATTAGGAAATTCAGGCAGCTATAACACAATCATCCAGGAATCCTTGAGGAAACTTAGCCTGAGAGCCAGAGAGCCTGAGGCGGAGCCAGAGCCAGAGAGCAAGCCTGCTGAGGAGCCAGAAAAAGTCCAGAAATACTCATCATCAAAGTGCCTGCCCTCTTTTTATTTCCATTGGCTCTGGAGGCATCAACTTCTCAGCCAATCTCACTCTAGACTGCTTTCCATTGCATTGGCAAGCTCCTCCTAAAGCCCTTCCTACTTCTCCCCAGTGATCGTAAGCCAATCTCTCAGTATCACTAAAAGGGAAATTAATAGCATTATAGCTCTATCTCAAAAAATAAGAATAAACTCAAATAAACAATTTAACTTCACACTTAAAGGAACTTCAAAAAGAACCACAAAGAAAACCCAAAGTGAGTAGAAGAAAGGAAATAATAAAAATCAGAGCAGAAACAAAGAAAATGAGTCTGAAATATGATATGAAAGATCAATGAATCCAAGAGCAGATTTTTAGAAAAGATAAACAAGATTGACTAACCTTTAACTAGGCTCATCAAGGATAAAAGAGAAAGGACCAAAAGAAATAAAATCAGAAATGAAAGGAGAAATAACTGACACCAAGAAATAAAAATTATTGTAAGAAAATATTATGAACAACTATATGCCAACAAACTGGACAATATGGATGAAACAGATAAATTTCTAGAAGCACACAGTCTTCTGATACTAAATTAGAAAGAATCAGAGAAGCTGAATAGACAGATTACCTGTAATGAAGTTGAATCAGTAATCATAAAACTCCCCCAAAACAAAAGCCCTAGACCAGATGGCTTCACAGATGAATCTTACCAAACTTTCCCAGAACTAACACCTCTCCTTCTCAAACTATTTCATATAATTCAAGAGGAGGGAAGGCTTCCAAACTCATTTTACAAGGCCAACATCATTCTAATTCTGAAACCAGATAAAGACACTATAAGGAAAGAAAATTATAGGCCAATATTTTGATGAACATAGATACTAAAATCTTTACAAAACATCAGCAAGCCAAATACAGCAATGCATCAAAAAGATCATATGCTATGCTCAAGTGGGGCTTATTCTGGGAATGCAAGGTTGGTACAATGTTTACAAATCAACAAATATGATACACCACATAAACAAAATGAAGGATAAAAACTACATGATTGTATCAATAAATGCATAAAAAACATTTAATAAAATCCAGCACCCATTTATGATGAAAACTCTCAGCAAAGTGGGATTAGAGGAAACATACTTAAACACAATAAAAGCCATGTATGACAAACTCACAACCAGCATCCTATTACTTGCAAAAAAACTGCAAGCCACTACCAGCATCATATTAGTGGGGCAAAAAACTACAAGCATTCCCCTTAAGATAAGAAACAAGATAGAGATGTCTGCTTTCACCTCTTTTGTTCAACATAGTACTGGAAGTCCTAGCCACAACAATCAGACAAGAAGAAGAATGAAAAGGCATCGAAATTGGAAAGGAAGAAGTAAAACTGTCATTTTTTTTGCAGATGACATGATACTGTATATAGATAGCCCCAAAGATGCCACAAAGAAACTATTAGAACTGATAATTGAATTCAGCAAGGTAGCAGGATACAAAATTAATATCCAGAAATCAGTTGCATTTTTATATGCCAATAAAAAATCAACAGAAAGGGGAATTAAAAAAACAATTGCTAAAAAAAGAAAAAAGAAAATACCTAGAAATAAACCTAACCAAGGATATAAAAGACCTGTATTCTGAAAATTATGAGACACTGAAGAAAGAAATTGAAGAAGATATAAATAAGTGGCAGCACATACTGTGTTCATGAAGAGGAAGAATTAACATCATTAAAATGTCCATATTACCCAAAACAATCTATAGATTCAATGCAATTCCTACCAAGGTTCAAATGATGTATTTATTACACAAAACTAGAACAAGGTTTTTTTTTGTTTTTTATTTTTTTATTTTTTAAAATTTTATTTTTCAATTAAAATTGACATTCTATATTATTTTATATTAACTTTAGGAATACAGCACAGTGGTTAAGCAATCATATTATTAAAAGAAGTTTTACAAAGGGTAACAAAAAAAACCATCTTGCTTAGTAAAGCCATTTCCTATATTCCGCATTAACCTAGGGTTGGAAACTCTCTATGTTGCAGGTGAAATTACTTCAAGGTACTTTTCAAAAATTTATATGGAACCACAAAAGGCCCTACATAAAACAGTAGAAATCCTGAGAAAAAAAGAACAAACTTGGAGGAATCATGCTACCTAATATCAAACTATACTGTAAGGCCATAGTAATCAAAACAACATGGTACTGGCATAAAAACCAACACATAGATCAATGAAACAGAACAGGGAGTCCAGAAATAAATCCACACCTTTATAGTCAATTAATATTTGACAGAGGAAGCAAGCACATACAATGGGCTGAAGATAGTTTATTGAATAAATGGTGTTGGGAAAATTGGACAGATATGTGCAAGGAAAAGACCTTCTTACACCGCACATAAGAATAAATTTAAAATGAATCAAATAATTAAATAGACATGTAGTTATTGTCATTTTATTGTTCACATATTATATTTTATTCTTCTGAAAGAAATCCCTTTAACATTTCTTGTAACACTAGTTTGGTGGTGATTAACTCTTTTAGCTTTTACTTGTCTGGGAAGCTCTTTTTATGTTCTTTAATTGAAAACAACAGCTTTGCAAGGCAGGACAACCTTGGTTGTAGGTGCTTGCCTTTTATCACTTGGAATATTTTGTGCCAGTCCCTTTTGGCCTACAAAATTTCTTTCTTTTCTTTTCTTTCTTTTTTTTAAGGTTTTATTTATTATTTCCAGAGAGAAGGGGAGAGGGGAGAGGCAGAAAGAGACATTCAGTGTAAGGTTGCCTTTCACCTGCCTCCAGCTATGGACCTGGCTGGAGGCCTGGATTGCAATCTGGTTATGTGCCCTGGCTGGGGAATCGAACCAGTGACCTTTGGGTTTGCAGGCCAGTGCCCTATCCACTGAGCCACCAGCCAGGGCCTGGCCTACAAAGTTTCCATTGAGAAATAGCTGACAGTTACGGAGCTGCCCCCTGTAGGTAACTAACTGTTTTTCTCTTTCTGCATTTAAGATACTCTCTTTTACTTTTGAAATTTTAATTATAACATGTCTTGAGGTAAATCTCTTTGGATTTATCTTCTTTAGGACTTCATGGAGTTGTATATCTTTCTCCTTCACCTTGTTAGGAAAGCTTTCAGTCATTATTTCTTCAAATAGGCTTTCAATCCCTTGCTCTCTCTTCTCCTTCTGCTATCCCTATGATGTAAATGTTGGTATTGTTGAAGTTGTCCCAGAGGTCCCTTAACTATTGCTCTGACTGGGTGTTTTCTACTACCTTGTCTTCCAAATTGCTGATTCAGTCCTCTGCTTTGTCTAATATACTATTGATCCCCTTTAATGTATTCTTCATTTCAGTTATCATACTTACCATTTCTCACTGGATCTTTCTTTATGTTTTCTATCTCTTTGTTGAAGTTCTCATTGAGATCATTGAGCATCTTTATAATTAATGTTTTGAACTCTATGTCTGGTAGATTGGTGGTCTACATTGTGTTTAGTTCTTTTTCTGAAGTTTTGTTTTATTCAATTTATTTGGGATATGTTTGTCTCCTCATTTGGAATCAACAGTCTAGGGCAAAGGGTGTTATCTAGATTAATGGAGACTCAGGTATGGCATTTGCAAAGGTAGGGCTGAGCAAAGGAATAAAGGCCTCTTCCAGCACTTCTGATTGGAAGGAAGCTGCCCATACAACCTGCACCCTGAAGCCAAACAATTCAATTCCTCCCTGTATATCCCTAGTGTCATTCAGGCTGCTAAGCCAGTGCTGAAACACAAAGAGGGTAAGCCTGTTTGTTATCTAGCAAGTTTCTACAGGCCCCTTAAAAGAAATGCCTGCATCTCCATCAGCTCTTTACCTCACCAAGCCACAATCCCCACCAATTTTCAGTTACAAGTTATGGGGACTTCTCTTACCTGGCACTAGAACCCTGAGCTGGGGATCTTGCATAGGGCTGGGGCACTTTGCTCTTCAGGGACACTCCACACTGAGCTATCCACCCAGATTATTCTTTTATTTTTAAATTAAATTTATTGGGGTGACATTGGTTTGCAAATTCTGATTTTTAAGTGTCACCAGTGGGTGTGGAACCAACCAGTTCTGTATCTATGCCCCTCCACCAGTTTCGATGTGATTTTTGTGTATCCTTAGTTATAAGACTTTTGTTTAGCTAGACTTGAGGTGGTTTCTAATGATTGTTGTTCTGTTGTTTAGCTGTGATTTTGATGTACTTGTGGGAGGAGGTGAGCAGTGTTTAGCTACTCTACCATTTTGACCAAGTGCTTAGCCTAGTCTATCTTCAACATGCTCAGAACACTTACATTAGCTTAAGTTGAGCAAAATTATCTCACCACCACTAACCAGCATAGTATGGGAGTATTTTATCCTATATCACTAACCTAGAAACATATAAAAATTCAACCAAACTGTAGTTTCTACTGAATGTGCATTTTGTGCCATCATAGAGTCAAAAAAATTATGGAGTCACACCATTGTAAGATGGGGACTCTCTCTACACTCTAACATTCTCAATTTCTACGACTTCTGTTAAGACACAGCATTAAATATTTATTTTTGTTCTTTATCAAGTTTAACCAATTAGAGGGAACACTACCACAAGAGATAAAAATTAATTTTACCTCTTCTAAAAATAGAATTATGAATAGGTTAGGCAGATGGAAGAGGTTCCCATGCCAAATTCACATTGATACTTATGCTGTCGGCATGTGCCATTGTCACCTCCTGATGTCTCCCATGAAGAGTTTTATGGGCACTGATTTTAGAATCAGTCATTGGGAGCCAGAGAGTCATGCTTCCATATCCAAATTGTGTCCCAAAGTTTCTGTCACTGTACCTCCCTTTCCTCATACATTGATTAAACAGGATTTGTTTATTTATTTTCTTTGTACCTGTTCTCCTAAAATAAAGCATATTGTAAATTTAAAGCTAAATTGAAACAAAGTTTTAAAAATAGAAAATGGAGTCAAAATGTGAATAACCTCGAAACATCGTTTAGTTATTGCATTTCTCATTATTTTGCAGCTCTCCCTGCAGGAGGAAAGTACAAATAGTGCTCTCCCTTCCTCTGTTTCTCAACCCCTTTCTCCTTTCATTGTGCAACTGAAGGTTAGCTTTTTGCTTTGCCTGGAACTTCAGAGAGCTTTGGCAGTGACCTTTTGTTTGTTAAGAGTGTTAACAAACCTTCTCCACTCATTTTTCAGGTATCCGAAGTAGAAGTTTGGACTACAGCAAATGATCAACTACTGCTTTTTATTTGCATAAATTTTATATTTATGCTGACATATGCCATCTGGGTGAAAGCCATTGCTATTCTAATGGAAAAGTTGTTAGTCTTATAAAAGACTAATAAAACAGTGAAATAAATGGCTCTCTAATTATTTTCAAATGGGAAAAAATCCCATCAGATGTTTAATGGTTCAAATGAAAGTTATGTGGTGACATCAATGATTTACTTCATAGAATGACTGAATGTAACTAGATCATACAGCTTTAACCTTGTTACCCTGTCTTTCATGGTGTCATATCAATATAGTATCATTCATGTCAATTATGCAACTTAAAATATGTGGAAACATGATTTCATAAGCCATCCTGGCAGTAAAGTAACATACTACTGAGTTTATAAATTATGACAGATACTTATTTTCCAACTTTGTTTGAAAGGTTGACTATCCCTTTAAAAATGTATTATAGGAAAAGAGAACCATTCACCTCAGGTCATGAAGTCACTTTTTTAGGGGAAATAGAGGAGTTATCCTGTCACTCATAAACCTACTAACCAAAGAAAGTTAGAAAAACTCAAATTAGGAATCCACACCCTTCTATTTCCCCTATTGATCAGATAACAAGATTTTGTGTATGTATAAGCATAGTGCTTTGTTATTTAAAAACACTTCATATCACAATTTCTCATTATATGAGTTATGTTATAGTTGATTTTTATTTCCATTACAGATGTGAAAAAACTCACAAAATTGTAATTTTTCAAGGTCACACAATTAGAAAACCAGAATAATCAGAACACAAACCCATATTCTTTGGTTCAGAGATTAAATATATTTCTATCTTTTGATTTCTTTAGTGGCCTGAGTGACTATGTGTACTGGGAGCTTAGTGGAGACATGTCAAGCATTTTGGCTGTCTAGCTAAGGTGTACAATGATAATTATTGAATTGATTATATGCCAAATCGACTTTAATGACAAAACAGTAAACATAAATACTTGGGGTTGGGGAGGGTCTGTCCGGAAAGTATCCAGCCACACACTATGAAAAATAGAGATATTTATTCAAGAAGATACAAAGTAAAAGAAACATTATACACAGGACAGTGATGACTCAGTCACCTTCAAAGCCTTCAAAATAGGCATGTTGGGACTTCACACAGTTCTCCCAATAGACCTCTGCTGCCCCATTATATTTTCCTGAGTTACATCAACAACTTGAAATCTCTTCTTTCCCTCATGGAAAAGCCTAGGAATGCTCTCCTGGTTTCCAGCATACCCAAACCCTAGGCTCTGGAGGCCCCACTCACTCTCCTACTAGGGGCTTTGTCTACTAAGTTCAGGGAAGTAATCTGAGACAGACTTAGACCTGGGTGCAGGGGTGGGGAAACATACCCACCATCTTCCCTGAAGTCTGAAAGCCACGACCCACAGGAGATCCAGGAGTTCCATCCTTTTGATTCCACCAGAAGCCCTATCAGAAACAGACAAGTTGGCTGCTAGACTAAAACTAATGGCAGGGCTGCAGGCAGAGGCAGATGGAGGCAGTTCCTGCAGGGCCTTTGGATGCTAGTTGACCCACCTCTGGTCCCTGTGCTGATAAAAAGCCAGACTTCCAGAGAAGCAAGGCCCTCCCTGGATATAGCTAAGCCTGGATAATCAGCCTGGATAATAAGCATCCCACAAACAGTAGCTTCGAACAGGCTGCCTAAAGCTAGATAGGGAAAGCATCTGACATTGGCATGCATCAGCTTTAGACAATATCAGAGTTGTATCCAGAAGGAGAACCCAGCATGCAAGCACAATGGAGCTAAAAGCATACAATGGAGTAAAGGCAGTTCCTTCAATAAATGGTACTGGGGGAACTGGAATGGTACATGTGAAAAACATGAATCTAGACCACCATCTTACACCATACTCCAGAAAAACTAAAAATGGATAAAAGACTTAAATATGTCATGATACCATAAAAGTCCTAGAGGAAAACAGAGGCAATAAAATTTCAGATATCTTGCACAGCAATATTTGGCCCAAAACATCTCCCAGGGCAAGGGAAATAAAGGGGGGGGGGCAACAAATGGGACTAAATCAAATTTAAAACCTTCTGCATAGCTAAAGAAACCATTAGTAAAATGAAAAGGGAACCCATCATATGGGAGAACATATTTGCCAATGAGACCTCAGACAAGGGTTTAGTTGCCAAAATATATAAAGAACTCATGTGAATCAACACCAGGAAGACAAACAATACAAAAATGGGCTAAACTTAGATCCATGATTCACTAATCCTATGATTCATTAATTTCACTACTACATGTATATCCACTTGAAATGAATACATATTTGTACCAACAGTCAAGAATATTTAGCTCTGATCGCTGGGACTGTCCGCAAATGGCGCCGAAAGTCAAGAAGCCTAAGAAGACACCTGGAAGTTTGGTTTGGACCTTACTCATCCAGTAGAAGATGGAATTTTTGATTCTGCAAATTTCAAACAGTTTCTACAGGAAAAAGGTTGAAGTCAATGGAAAAATGGGAAATCTTGGGGATGTTGTTCACATTGAATGCTTCAAGAATAAAATCACAATTGTTTCCGAGAAACAGTTCTCTAAAAGATATTTGAAGTATCTTACCAAGAAGTACCTTAAGAAGAACAACCTCCGTGATTGGCTTCATGTGGTTGCCTCTGACAAGGAGACTTATGAACTTTGTTACTTCCAGATTAGTCAAGATGAAGATGGGTCTGAGTCTGAGGACTAGGTGATGCCACCTTTATAGGTCTTTACTACTAATAAAACAAATGAAGCATATAAGAACATCTAGAACTGAACTTCTGGTTTATCTGTGAATAAAAATCAGCATTCTGTATATTAAAAAAATAGAGAATCTTCAATGCATCATGATTCAAATAGCCTAGTACTAGAAATGCCTGAAATGCCCACCAACATTAGAACTGAAAAATAAGATATGCTATATGCACACAGCAAAATACAATATAGCATGAAAAAAATGAATGTCTAGACAAATAATAACAAGGATAAATTTCATGAATAATGGTCAACAATAAAATCCAGATATTAAAGTTTTTACCTTAGGTGGTGGTGAGGATAATTGCTTGTACTGTTATATTGTGTTGGCCAGAAAGTTTATTCAGTTTTTTCTGTAAGTTGGCTCCAGTAGCTCTTAGTTCTTTAACTTCATTTGATTTTGTTAATTATATTGTGACAGTTGTCATATCAGTGTGCATTAAAAAAAAATCAAGATTGATGAATTTTTGTGTAGCCATTTTAATATTAAAATGGAGGAAGATAAGCAGCATACATTGGCACCCACTTATCCTAGGTTCCATGAGTTCCCAGTGCTGACTCATCCCCCAAACAGCTAGCAGACCACTCTTCTCCAAATGGTGGTAGCCTGAGGTTCCCACCCACAGGAATTAATCCACTCCACCCAGAAGTGCCTAAACCTGAGGGTTGATCACAGGTTGATTGCATTAAAAACTGAATTAATCTGCCTAGTCCACAGTGCTTAAGTCTAACAGCTGATCACAGATTGATTGGGTTAACAATTAAAGCTGACAGACAGAAACAGTGGATCTCCGGTAGTGTCCAACTGGCTGACTAGGCCCAGACTGAACATAAGCTGATGTCACCAGGGGCAGATCCAGGAAATAAAGAAAGTGCACCTCTATAAGACAGAAGGTCACACCACTAAGATAGGAAGTCAAAGCAGACCAATCCAAGAAGCAGAAACAAACAAGAATCACCTAAAATGGGGAGACAAAGAAACAAACCCCCAGAGAAAGGAAAGGAGGAATCTCCAGAAAGGCCACTAAATGAAATAGAGGCAAGAAAACTATCAGAGATAGAATTAAAAATAATGATGATAGAGAAGCTCAATGAGCTCAGTGAGCTCAAAGAAAACTACAAACAACTCCAGGGAAACTACAAAAAACTCCAGGAAAGCTAGAAGGAATTTACTGAGAAACACAGCAGCATTAAAAAGGACATAAAAACTGTTAGTAAGAGCCAGGAGTAAATGAAGAATACCATTTCTGAATTGAAGAACACAGTAGAAGGAATCAAAAGCAGGCTGAAGAAAAAAGAGGATTGGATCAATGAGCTGGAGGTCAATGTAGAAAAAAATTCCCAGATAGAGTGACAAAATGAAAAAAGACTGAAAAAGAATGAAGAGGTTTTAAGAGAGCTGCAGGACAACATGAAGCGTAATAATATCCGTGTCATAGGATACCATAAGGAGAAGAGGAGCAAAGGATAGAAGACCTGTTTGAAAAAGTAATGACAGAAAAGTTTCCTAAATTGAGGAGGGAAAAAGTCATGCAAGTGCAAGAGGAACAGAGGGTCCCAATGAAGATGAACCCAAACAGGCCCACTCCAAGACACATCATAATTAAAATTGCAAATTTCAAAGACAAAGAGAGAATCCTAAAAGCAGCAAGAGAGAAACAACAAATAACATATAAACGGACACAATACAGTTATCAGTTGATTTCTCAAAAGAAACACTACAAGCCAGAAGTGAATGGCAAAGAATATTACAAGCAATGAAAAACAAAGGCCTACAACCACGACTACTCTACCCAGCAAGGCTCTCATTCAAAGGAATGAAATAAGGTGAAATAAGTAGTTTCCCAGACAAAAGAAGGCTAAAAGAATGCATCCCTACCAAACCAGCATTACAAGAGATGCTAAAGGGTCTGCTTTAGGAAGAGAACAGAGAGAGACAAAGACGAACATAGGTACAAAGGTAAAAATAGATAATGAATAAATACATATTAATAATAACCTTAAAGGTAAATGGATTAAATGTACCAATCAAAAGACATAGGTAGCTGAATGGATAAAAAACAACTTTAACTTATGAATGCTTTAAAATAATCTTGTTATAAATAGATTTTTACTAAATTATGTATAATTTTGTATTTTACTTGCTGTCTGCATCACTGCAAGTTAAGTATTTTTAGATTGCAATTATTTCCTAAAATGAGAAAAAAACTTACTTACAAAAACTCTTAGAAAAATTGAATGCAGTTAGGGAAAAAGGAAAAAGTAAGAAAATGTGGATGTATATTACATAGAATACATGCTATCTTTCTTATTCACTGTTACAAAGTATGTGCTTGTTTGTCGGTGTATAATATATAGGTTTTGTTTGCAATTTATGTTTCAAACAGTTAACTGGTAGTTGGTGTGTTGAGAAATTTGTCGATCTTTAAGTCAGAAAAGATGCTGAGAATGAAGACTAATTTGGGATGGAAGCTGCAAACTACTA
Organism: Noctilio leporinus; assembly: GCA_004026585.1. Classification (NCBI taxonomy): domain Eukaryota; kingdom Metazoa; phylum Chordata; class Mammalia; order Chiroptera; family Noctilionidae; genus Noctilio; species Noctilio leporinus. The sequence goes on along the minus strand of PVIW01000689.1, from coordinate 136,924 downwards.
AACTATAGGATTCATGTACTACATAGCAATATATATTCTCATATTATCATATAAATTAGATGAGATTCATTTCAAATAGAGGAAATATGCTTTTCTAGTTATGATGGTCCCCAAACTGGGAATACTGGGGAAAATGTATTAATGCTATAGTAAACTTTATTATGGAATTGTGAATGTACCTAATTTCTGCCTCCACAGACTCTTAAATAGTTCAATGGTTAGTTTAGGACCACAATAGGTATTCAACCACAAGTTTAAAAAATGGCTAGAATTCTACAAATAATTTGACAAAGTTATTTAAATTCTAGGGTTTTTTACTTTTTACCTCAAGTTAATAGATATAATTTATACTCTGTGGGGACCAGCTGAGCATTGCAAGGGCCATTATTTCTGAAGACTTCAACCTGTAAAGCCCATGTAGAGGAAAAACAGAGGGTATTGAAAGAAGTAAGGCCTGTGCATGGCCAGAAAAAAAAAAAAGTCAATCTACTATATAAGATGGAAAACCCCAAAAAGAATAAGTTGTAATTCCAGTAGCTTTTTTATTATGGGTTTGGCACTGTCACTAGGACAGCTTTCATAAAAGTGAGTCCTGTAATCCACCATTCCTGTGATATATTTCACAAAAATAGTATCCCAGAGTAAAATAAGTATTAAAGAAAAAAAGAAAATGCTTAATTTGCTATAATATATCTAAAATACTATCATTTAACATGTAATAATTATATAGGCTATTGGCATATTTTAAACTTTTTATATTAACTCTTCAAAATTCAGTATGTACTTTATGTGTGAAAAAATATATGTGTGTAAATGTATTTGTGTGTGTGTTTGGTAATATTGCAATTGATATTACTTTAAAAAATAATTCTTTAAACAGATAAATTAATATAAGCATTTTGAAATAATGAAAAGAAAACATGATTAGAGAAGTTGACAGAAGGCTGTAATTAAATGGCATATTGTCTGGATGTGAAAAAAATTTTAAAAAGAAGTGAACATTGGTTGTTGCAAAATAGACAAGGGGATGTTAAGAAAAATAAAGGAAATGGAGAAGCTAAAGAACTTATGTGCATGACACATGGACATGAACTAAGCAGGGCATTGCGGGAGGAACTGGGGGTGGTACTGGGTAGAGGGAGACAAAGGGAAAATTGGGACAACTGTAATAGCAAAATCAATAAAATATACATTTTAAATAACCAAATCAATAAAGTTATTGGTGAAAATAAAAAATGTGTCATTTATTTTATGGAAAAAAACCTAAATGAACTTTTTGGCCAACCCAATATTTTTGTTTTAAAGATTTTATTTATTATTTTTAGAGAGGGGAAGGGAGAGAGGGAGAGAGGGAGAAAGACATCAATGTAGTGTTGCCTTTCACCTGTCTCCAGCTACAGATCTGGCTGGAGACCTGGCTTGCAACCAGGTTATGTTGCCCTGGCTGGGAATCGAACCAATGACCTTTGGGTTCGCAAGCCGGTGCCTTATCCACTGTGCCACCAGCCAGGGCGAAATTTTTTTATCTAGATGATGGTTACACATGATCACAGAAGAATTTGTACTGCTATACACTTAAGATTTGTGCACTTTAGAATAGGAATGTATGTTATGCTTCAACAAGAAAGTAAAATTTGAAAAACATTTCTGAGTCTTGCAGAGGATTACTTTTAGAAGTATGTTTAATATTTTCAAGCAGAATTGTGAAAAAATGTTCTGTATTTAGTTCTCACAGAAAAATATCCTTTTGTGTACATTGTATATGTTTTTGCTACTTAAAGAGACTATTTTGCAAAGTCATGGTTATTTATAATTTAGTAAATCATTAATCACATAAATAGACCTGTTTTAGTTCTATAGTGGCAAAAATGAATCAAATTCTGTATTTAAGCAAGTCAGAGAGACATCTCAAGGGAAACAGTAACTACTAACTTGTGGTTTCACTAATTAATGCCAAAATACATCCTTTATAACCAAGGGAAAAATTATTCACCCTAAATTTTTCTTTAACTCTCACTAGGGTAATTAAATTTTAATTAAAGTTCCACTGTTTTTTCTTCATTCATTTTAAAAACACTTTCTGAAAATAAATCTGTATAAAAATAGCAGCCAAGTATCTTTAGTGTTATGATTACAATTATGTTGAGTGTTACAGAGTTCTATCCAGAAAAATTTACTGAAATATATGAGATTTAAATTACAAAACAAAGAAACCAATGTCTTAAATTTAGAATCCAGAAGAAAATTATGAGCTATAAATTAAGAACAAAAATCTTTTAAACTCCTCTTTCAGAGTTCCAACTCCAAGACCGTGCATTGAAAGAACTTCAGCCCCTACATTACTTGGAATAACTTCTGATATTTAGCAGACAACTGTTCATAATCAAGTTTTCTTTTATTTAAAAATTTTTTAAATTTATAATTTTAAAGAGAGGGAAAGAAACATTAATGTATGTCTTTCACCTGCCTCCAGCTATGGATCTGGCTGGAGACTTGGCTTGCAACCTGGTTATGTGCCCTGACTGGGAATTGAACCAGCGACCTTTGGGGTTTGTAGGCTGGCGCCTATCCACTGTGCCGCCAGCCAGGGCCCAAATTTTCTTTTAAAAACAATGACAAATTAGAAGCAAAGGTTTCCATTGCTCTCAAAATTGAGGGCAAACTGTGTTAAAAATTTTGTGAAACTTATTACATCTAAAATTATTCAATTCTTGGTCAAAATTATAGATACAAGTTGTAGTCAGAGTGAATTTAATTTCATTCAGAATGATTTAATTTAGAAGTACACAGTCACTTATTGGAGTTTCCACAATTTTAAATAATAATAATATCTGAACAAATAGATTTAAATATACTAACTTTGATGGAGTAACTCTGTTGTTACTTTAAGCTAAGCTGATGAAATTCATTCAGCTTCTAAATCACAGGTTTTCTATAATTCCATATTATCTCCTAAGGAATGTTAAAAAGCTACATATTTATTTGATGTTTAACCTGATTATCAAGGAAAAAGTACCATATTTTTCACTCCATAAGATGCTCTTTGTGTTTTTCCCCAAAGTTGGGGGGAAATGTCTGTGTGTCTTATGGAGCAAATATCGCGTTACAGACCATAATGTGTATTACCTGACCTGTCAGCGATGGCAACAGCTGTTAGAAGAGGAAGCGGTGGGCCCATATGAAACCCCTGGGGGCACTTAAGTGTCCCACTTTAGTGATGAATCTCAGGGCATCTGGTCAGTTGCCATCCTCCTCTTCCCATCACCGGGGACCTGGGAGAGTGCAGAGAGCTGCCTGACACTCCCAGCTACAACTGCTGACCTGTCCAATCAGCTGAGGATAATAATGGGTATGAGGCTTATTAGTGCTTGACCAGTTAGAGCACATATTAGCAAAACTATAAAAAAGAGCTTTAAAGAAGTGAAGACTCATCTAGCTGTAATTCCTGGGGGTCTAACCAGCCAGTTTCAACCTTTTGACATTTCCATCAATAAACCATTTCAAGTCTTTATTCGAGAAGAGTGGAACAAATGGATAGCTGCTGGTAATCATGATCTGACACCTACTGGACAAATGAAGAGGCCCACTATCACTCAGGTTTGTGAATGGGTGAAAACATCATGGCACCTAGTTAAGGATGAAACTGTTGTATGGTCATTCAAAAAAAAAGTGACATCAACAATGCCTTAGATAGAACTGAAGATAGTATCATATATATATGAAGCTAGGGAAGAAAGTGATATCAGTGATTGTGAACAATTGAGCTTCATTAATTCTGACACTAGCAATGATGAGTTCTTAGAGCTCCCAGAAAACTAGAAGAGTACTTGAACCTTAAAGTCTCTCCTCACTTGTTGATGACAGTGATGATGGTTCTTGAGGTCCGAAGATGGTGACAGAGTAGAGAGCAGTGCTGATGGTGTTCTCGAATACCAGAGCAGCTAGAGGACAGGATAGGGAGTGCGAGACATCTTCAGGTCCCTAAGAACTGGAGTGGTCAGCATCTGGACACAGGGGAGCACAGCCCAGTGGCAGTGGAGACCTACAGGAGAGCAGCCCAGAGGTCCCGGCTCCACCTGGACCAATCAGGGATCATTAAGGGTGAACAGCCACCTAAACCCTTATCGCTTATCATATATATATACATATATATGTGTGTGTGTGTATGTATGTATGTATGTATATATATATGTATATATATATATGTGTGTATATATATATATATATATATATATAGTTTTGTTTTGTTTTGTTCTATTTGTTTGTTTATTTTTCCTGCTAAAAGCCCTTAGGTCCTGGCTCCATCTGGACCAATCAGGGATTAATACTAAGGGTGAACAGCCATCTAAACCCTTTCTTCTTATTATAATTAATGTTTTTATTTCTTTTTTCCCTTTTTTTTTTCTCTTTCTCCTTCTTTTCCTTTTTTTTTTTTTTTTAACTGCTAAAAGCCCACAGGTCCAGAATACAACCAGACAGCCCAAATAAAGGACACACCAAGAACAACAAGTGGAGAAAATCTGGGAGAATGCAACATTGAACTCCACAAATCTCCTATCACAGAAGGGTGCTCAACTAAGGCAAGGAAGCAAAGCAGGTTAACCCAAGGAAAAAGCAAAAAAATAAAAAGCAAGCAACAGCAGACACCCAAAATGGGGAAAAAAATAATCCATCACCAAAAGGAAAGGAAGAATCCCCAGAAAGACCACAAAATGAAACAGAGGCACCAGAACTATGAGATAAGGAATTCCAAAGTATGATACTAGAGAAGCTCAGTGAGCTCAGCCACATCAAGGAAAACAATAAACAACTCTAGGAGAACTACAAAGAACTCCAGGGAAATTACAAGGAACTTACTGAGAGCTACAACAGCATGAAAAAGGACATAGAAAATATCAGTAAGTGCCAGGAGGAAATGAAGAATACAATTTCTGAATTGAAGAATACAGTAGAAGGAATCAACAGTAAGCTAGAGGAAGCAGAGGACCGGATTAGCGAGTTGGAGGATAATGTAGACTAATACTCCAAGACAGTACAAGAGAATAAAAAAAGGCTGAACAAGACTGAAGAGGTGTTAAGAGAGCTGCAGGACAACATGAAACGTAACAACATCTGTATCATAGGGATACCAGAAAGAGAAGAGAAATAAGGAATGGAAAACTTGTTCAAAAAAGTCATGATAGAAAATTTCCCTAACATGATGAGTGAAAACATGAATCCAGTTTAGGAAGCACAGCAGGTCCCAATGAAGATCAACCCAAACAGACCAACACCAGGCATATTATTATTAAAATGGCTAATCTCAAAGACAGTGATGGTGGTTCTTAATACCACTGTTGACTGCTGTTCACTTTACATGGTTGAGATATTATTCTGTTAGATTTTATTAAATATTTTTAGTACACCATTTAGTTCAGAATTTTTTTTCTTGTTTTTCTCCTCTAAACCTAGGTGCATCTTACAGTCAGGTGTGTCTTATAGTTAGAAAAATATGGGAATCTCTCATGTGAAACTATAAATGGAAGCAGTAGATGGAACAGTTGTTTTAGCTCAATGTAGTGATTCCTTTATGGATAAAAGAGGCAGAAAATTTTCCTTAGTAAGCTAATAAACAGATGGAAACTGCTATATCCATTGGAGTCAACTAAAAATATTATAAGAAATATTATATTTCTTTATGATATGTCATGACATAAATTTCAAGATGTGATCATATAAGATACCAGTTTTATGATCTTATTATTTCATTTCCGATACCAGTTTTGGAAATAACTTATATGAAAGATGTGCTTTTAATATGTGCCTCTTCAATTTCGTAGGATATAGGGATATACTTCAAAATCATTATTTACTAAGTAAATATGGTCTTTTCTAAAGTTATGCAAGCACTGTATGCATGAATACATATGGGTACATGTATAAAGTGCAAAGAAATGGGATGCTATGAAGAACTGAATCATTTTTCTGCAATAGCTTTTTCCCCAGTTGGGAAGAACTCTTCACTAAGTTTAATCATAGTGCTGCAATTTCTCCTGTGTGTATGTGGCCTCCTAGTTTTTCTGCTAATGGTATTTTTGTTTTTATTTTATTTTATGGAATACTTCTTTTTTTGTTGCTTAAATGTGATCAATGTCAATTATTTAACAGCAGGTATATTTGACCAATGACACCCAATTTTCATAGAAGTGTGTTGTTTATTTGTTACTATAAATCCAAAAGTTTTCACTGATATTTGATCTCTAACACAAAATTTCTCGAACATGGCAATTTTTCTGCTTCTCTTTAATGGTATTAGTTCATTTATTTTAAATTATAATAAGTTATTTATTTGTCTTATTTCATATCACATACTAGAAACTTTAGAACAGGGCTCCCTAACCTCTCTCCTCCTGGTCTCCATGGATGCCCTTGGCATCACTGCCTGAACTCTGCCTCTGGTCTCCCTGCTTCACCACCCAAGTCCCTAGAAAGATTGTCTTCCATGAAACTGATCCTTGGTACTAAGAGAGTTGGGGTCCACTGTCTCAGATAGTATGTACGTGTATGTTAGAAAAGAAAAAACACTGAAAGGCAATTTCTCCACTTAAATTCCTTTTGTACATTTCACTACCCAGCCTAATGACCAGCACATACTAATGAGCACACATCTGTCTATCATCTATCTATCCGTTTGTCTGTCTGTCCATGTAGACATTCTCAAATCACAAGGAAGTGGTGTTTCAAATGCTCATTCATGAATTGGTTTTTGGAAATTCTGGTTATTATATTTCTAGGCTGGCTTTACCCATTGTCTGAAATACTTCTGATTATAAAAGCAAAAACAATACTATGGCAAAATAATGATGAAAGCATGGAAAATAAAATTAAATAAGAAATTTGACTTAATTCAGAGTAGTTGTACTTGAGAAATTTTCATTTAATCTGTGAAAAATGAAAAACTGAAGGAGACTTTAAAAGTTTTTTCATTATATTTTTAGGAATTAGTAAAACCAACCCTTTATTGTATCTAATTCAACTTAAAAACCAATGAGTTTTCCTTTGTTTTGTGTAGTATATTCTTATTTTTCTGTTCTCCTGCTCTGTGCCTTAGTGTGTTCATTGAAAAAAGAAAGAGGATAGTAGTCACCATCTTAGTGAGTTATTGTGAGGATTAAATGAGATAATGGATACACAGCACATAGATAGCATTTGACATATGTTAAATGCTCCTTAAATGTTGAATATTATTGTTTTTATTCATTGTCTCTTTCTGAACGTTCACATGCTAGATATCTCTTTAACCTATTTATATTCCATCTTCTTTACTAGTGACTTACGCAATATCCCTTTTGTCTTATAAGATGTTAATATCCCTGCAGGTAGAGAACTTCTATTACAAAAAGTGTAGGCCATGATATATTGTCAACAAACATTTATTTCAATAATGATTTTATTGTCATTTCAAAGTAAAAAAAAGGATAGAGGAAGAAGGATAGGTGTAGTTTTCTCAGGGAATTGTGGAAGTGTGGTGGGACAGTTAATTTTAGGTGTCAACTTGCCTGGGTTGAGGGGTGTTCAGAGAACTGGTGAAATGTTTTTGGGTATGTCTGTGAGAATGTTCCTGGGGAACTTAGTATTTGAATCAGAAGACTGAGAAAGGAACATTCCTCCTCACCAATGTAGATGAGCATTACCCAACCCATTGAGGATCTGAATAAAACAAAACAGCAGAGAAAGGATAAATTTACTTTCTTCTTCAGCTGGCACATCATCTTCTCCTGCTCTTGGACATTTGTAGTCCTGTTTCCTGGGTTTTTGAACTCAGAACTGGACTTTACATCCGCGATTTTCAACCCTTTTCATCTCATGGCATACAATAGTTAATTACTAAAATTCTGCAGCACATCAAAAAATGTATTTTCTGTCAATCTGACAAAAAAGCTAATATAATTTTATTTCACACTGGGCATTATTGTTGTGTTGGCTGTTGTAATTTTTTTCATTTAACAATCTAAGGGAAAAGAGGTCAGTGACCCTAAGTAAATAGTCAATTATTGCAGGTTTTAAAAATTCTTGTGGTGCGCTGGATGAAAATCACTGCTCTACATTGTAGGCCCCATGATTCTCAGGCCTTTGGACTTGGACTGAATTATATCCCTGGCTTATCCCAGCCTCTCCAGTTTACTGATGGCAGACTGTGGGACATCGATTTTCATAATCTCGTGATCTAATTCCTATAATAAATCTCTTTTTATATCTGTGTCTATGTCTATGTCTACATCTATACATCTACCTATCCTATTTGTTGGTTTCTCTGGAGAGCCCTGACTATTACACATGGATGGCCCTGAGTGAAGATCTGCCTGTGGAAGAATTTGCTGAGTATGAAAAATAAAAGAATACCTAGTGTCAGTATAACAGATGAGCTAATACTGAACTGCATTCACGGACAATCAAAGAAGGTGTCTATAGGAAGGAAAGAGAAGGAAAGAGAGATATGTGCATAAGCACTTGTATATATACAGGTGCAACTTTCTAAGTTATACTTGTAAATATAATCTAAAATTCTAGGTATCTCCAATCTGTAACGGTGGAAGGTCACACGGATGCCAGCTATGCTCCCACAGGAGCGTGGGCCCTTTCTAAAACCTCCTCTAGGTCTTGAGGGAGGCTTCTTGAACTTCAGATTCCCATTAATGACCCAGTATCTTCCTCATCCTCAACACCTCTGCCTGCTGCCTGTGCGATCTTCCCTGATGGCCGGGCTCTGTCAGTAGTGCCTGCATGTGAAGTTTGTAGTATTGAAGTCAGCGAGCTCAGGGAGGCAGACACTGTATTAATGGATTCCCTGGAGCCTCAGGCTCTGCTTAGATTATGTGTCTCATTATTTTCAGTTATTTATTCAGATAATTCTTTTAGCTTCTTGTCCTGACTCTCTTAAAAAAGGCTCTAAACCGGCCCATCAGGCTAATTGGAAGGTACAGGATTAAAAGCCAACTCGTCCCTTTTATTGTCCGCATACCTTCAAAGTCCCTGCCCCCCAAATTTCTTTTACAGACAGAAACAAAGCCCCGTAAGTATCAGTGTAACAGTGGGAATTGTAACCCACCCCACCATTCTTCTGACATGTTTCTGTAAGTGCTGACTCTAATATGTAGCTCATAGATCAGCAGCATGTTTGTATAAGAATCCTAGGAACTAACTTGAAAAGATAAAGACTCCGCGACCTCCAGTCAGTCCAGCTCCGAGAGATCTCCTAACCTCCCAATGTAAAACCAGGATCCTGTAGCACCAGATTCCTATAGAACCAGGATGACTAAACCAGGATGAGGTACGCTTGGCCATCACTTGTCAAATAGCACGGGCTGTGCTCATCTGCCCCTAGAGAACTTTCCAACTTCCTCTCTTGATCTCTTTGCTCTGCTTCCCCTCTCCCTCCTTATAAAAAGCTCTGCCTGCATTGAGATATTAAGATGGGCTTTGCCACAGAGTCCCCATCTTCTCAGGTTTCTGGTATCTGAATAAACCACTTTTCTTCCCCACCAGCACCTGTCTCACAAATCTGGCTTTTGTTGCTACCAGCAGCGGACCTATGTTCAGTTACATCAGCACAGTCAAATGGATACTTGGTGAAGAGCAGTACTTCCTCTTGTCCAGGACAGCTAGACCTCAGCTCCTTCCCACAAGCCAAGTTGCTCTAATTTGAATATCCCAACAAGCATACTAACTTTTAAAGCAAGTGTAACAAATGTTTTTCTCATACTAAGTGGTATTTACTTATTGTTTTCATTTCCCAATAGCCAAAGAAGGTATATGCAGACCACAATGCAGTGATAGCCAGAAGGAAGAGTGGGTGGGGGTTGGGTGGAGGTGGGTGAAGGGGCTCCTTGATGAGAAAGAACAGAGGATATACACTTTTCCTTGCCAGCCCCTATTAATTAATAGGTTAACTTATAATTATATTGTATCAGAGACAGGTCGATCAGAAAGGATTTTCAATGAAGTCTTTCTATTGTCTATTTAAGGTAACTTTAAATAATAATACATTATCAGCCTTCATTCTGAAGTGAGGGTGAGATGTTTCCTTGAACTGCTATCTCAAAGGTCCTAGAATAACTGGAGACCAAACTCAGCACCATCCCATCTTAGGGGAGGTAGACCAAAAGTGGCCTATCAAGCTCTGTAAACAGGACCTGGGCACTCTTGTCAGTTGTGAGATGACTGTTTTTTAAATCTGAGATACTGGGAGTTAGTGATAACAATTTTAACTCTTGTTCTTTAAAGAACTGAGAGGTGGTTTCCTCTTTTGTATTTCTTTAGAGTCCTAAAAATAATAAATCTAAAAAAAGTTATTTATATAAAAAGTGTTTAAAGTAGGTGTAACATATTGGCATTTGGTTTGTCTATGGGAAGCTGTAAGGTTTTTGTGGGATATCCATTCTCAGTGACAATAAAGAAAATCAAGTAAAAGTAATATGCATAGTTTTTGTTAAAAACTATGTAAAATGGAAAATAATTGGTGTCTTTGTCTTAAGAGATGAGTAATATAATGACATGTACTTCCACAAAAACAGTTAAGAATTTTAGCTCTGGAATGAAAGCGTAAAGCAAATCAGATTTAGTCTTCTGCAAACAGGAATATTTCTCTGAGGTCAAAAGGTGCCACATCAGAAATAATTTTATTCCATAGGGCTACTTTAGATGTGACTTCATAAAGCCTAGAACCAATTTATTACATGTCCTCAGTGAGCCATCAGTAAATTAATTGCCTGCCAGAACAAAACTGAAAGTAGACAGCATAATGTAGATTCACTACATTGTAGCTTTGCAATGCCTCCATCAGCCTTGATTGGAGACTCTTATGTTCCAGTGTACTGAATGATGTTTGCTTATCAGAAAGTTGGCAGAGGTGGACTTAAACTCCATGCTCTGACTTCCCTGCAACGTCCAGTGGCTGAAATCTCTACATTTTTAAGCTGCACTGTTTGATGTCTGTCCAGTGCATGAATACTTTAGGAATGTGGAGCAGAATTTATACACCAAATTTGAAGCTCCCAGTTTTAGGTTTTATCTTCATTTTACAGCTGCCTTGAAATTCAGAGGTCTGAATTTTGCATTCTGGTTTTTCATATGAGTAGGGCTGTGAGGGTTTACTCAAATTTTAGCTACCTCATGTGGTGTTCAACATAGTACTTTAGGCTAAAAGTGAATTTACTAACTCATAAAATTTATTGTAAATATATAGGAAACTCAATTTCATTTGTGTAGACCAGAAACAAAGAACTAAAAAATTAAAAATGTAAATGTTATTTGCAATAGCATCCTAAATATAAAATATATAAAGATTTAAAAAAATACTTGGAAGGCTTCTCAGATAAGAACTATAAGACATTCCTGAGAGAAATGAAATAATAATATTAAAATATGTCATAGTAATTGGTTAAAAGGTCAGTTCTCCTCAATGACATCTAATGATTTATATTATATATATATATATATATATATATATATATATATATATATATATGAAGAGAGAGGGGAAGGGAGAGAGGCAGAGAGGGAGAAAACATCAATGTTTGGTTGCCTTTCCCCTGCCTCCAGCTATAGACCTGGCTTGCAACCTGGTTATGTGCCCTGGCTGGGGAATTGAACCAGCAACCTTTGGGTTCACAGGCTGGCGCCTTATCCACTGTGCCACCAGCCAGGGCTTAAAGATTTCTTCTTATGCCAACAAAAATCCACACTAGATTTAAAAAAAATATGTAAAATAGGTAAATTCATTCTAAAATTTATGTATACACAGAAAAAACATAGAATGGCCAAAATAATCTTGAAAAAGAAGAGTAAAGTAGGAGGACTGGTGGCAAGGCAGTGGCTGTGATCACCAGATGTAACAAGCTGTACCACATTTTAAAAGCCAGGAGGGACACCTGGGGAGCGATCTCAGCCCCAGGCCACTCCACACAGCTCCTGGTTTCACAGCCTCATTGCTTTGCTTTCACAGCCTCATTGCTTCTGGCTGTGAAAACCAGTGGGGGTTGGGGTGGTGAAAGAAACTGCTGGTCTCTTAAAACAGCTTGTTCAGAGGACCCCCACGGTCCTAGAATGTGTGCAAACCCACCCACTCTGGGACCCATCATCAGGGCAACAGCTAGAGGGAGGCCAGTCGCCTTTGGTAAGTGGATGAAGTGACTGGAAAAGGGGTGAGTGCTGAGCAAGCCCCACTGTTCCCTTTCTGACCCCTCCCCACACACAGCACCACAAGGCTGTGAAACCTGTTGCCCTGCTCTACAAACACCTAAGGCACTGCCCCTTACAAGGTATTAGGTGCTGCAGCTCTACCTCAGACACAGGGGCAGACACGGGAGGCTGTTAAAGTGAGGAGACAGAGAACTATGGTCTCAAAGAGGGAGCAGATCAAGGATCCAGAAGGTGTGTAGACCAGAGAAAAACACATTTATTTCCTAGGAATCTATGTAACACAGATAATCTCTCAAGTTGGAGATATATGTATTAGACTCATTTACATGTGAATTTTTCAGGTAGTGTTAATTATAAAGAATCAAATTTGTAATAAATCTAGTACATCCATACATGCATGATAATTCTTTTACTACTTGATAATTTTTAGTAAGTTGTAAATTAGGCCAATATATAATTAGACAGGCAAAGTTATTGTAAACATATATTTTAATAATTGAAGGGAGTTTAAGTGGTGTGTATGAAAAGTTCATTTTAATTTTATTTATTTAAAATAATTTAAATTTATTATTTTTATAGAGAGGGAAAGGGAGGGAGGAAGAAAGGGAGAGAAACATCAATGTATGGCTGCCTTTTGCATTCTTCCAGCTGGGCACCTGGCTGGGGACCTGGCCTGCAACCTGGGCATATGCTCTGACTGGGAATGGAACTGGTGACCCTTGGGTTCGCAGGTTGGCATTCAACCCACTAAGCCACACCAGCTAGGGCTTCATTTTGATTTTAGAGAATTTGTTTTTTATATTGTTCTATAGTTTTAATCATAAACTATTGGTAGTGGTAATTCTGGATATCTGTGAACAAAGGAAAAATAGAATTTATTTTTACATCTGAATGGTTGAAAGATGCCTTGGGATGGCTGGTGGATGGAACTGTAACTGCTGCCAATGTTTACTGACAATTTCATGTATATATATTTGATAAGGAAAGCATCACATACATTACGTAGCAAGTTATTCTTTGCATAGCAGAATTACTAGTGCGTAGAATCAGTGGAATGTCAGGATTAATTTAGTGTAGTTGATAAAGAAGCTTGAAAAATCAAATATGGCTCTTGTTGGTTTTGGGTACTGGATGCATACTGATACCACTAAATAAAATATGCACATGCTCTGCAGATGATTAAACAACTTGTTTTTTGTAATTAATAAACTGACACAGTTAGCATCTAATATTTCTCTCTCTTCGTATCATGGCCAAACAGACTGTTTTAATCCATTGTTATTAAAGGCTACAAGAGGCCCAAGAGAAGATTGCAAAATTTCTGAGATAAATACAAAGTTTATGGGAAAACATGTAACTATGTGAATATTTAGAGAAGTCTCTGTTTTCAGTCTCCACCCTATGAATTCCAATCCCTCATAGACCCTTTATTTTAATATTTTAATCTTTTCTCTTATCCCTCTCCAAGTTTCCTTAACCTTCTATAGTTTCTGGACCTTAAACTGGATATAGCACTCTGATGAGTGCAGGACCAATGCCCACTGGGACAATCATTTCAGGGTTCTTGCATGTTTTGTTTTTGTTAATGCATTCCTTTAGTTTACTGGTTTTTAAATAATAGTAGCGTGCTGCTGACTCAGGTTTGGTTAAAGATTCACAATGGCACCTCTTAGCCTCTGTGGCAAACCCATTCTTCCCTATCCTGAATTCATGTCATGTGTTTGTTATTCTTTCCTCACTGCCTTCCTGCCAAGTTTTTGTTCTCTTTTCCTTTTGTCAAGGTCATTCTCCAAAGCAAGTAGGTATCCTTTTCACTTTCCTGAGTTTATCCAACTCCAAAATGTAGCTGGTAAGATTTCTTAGCCACTCAGCAATAGATAGATGAGGTACTTGTGTTAATGACCAGAAAAAGATTCTAAAGGGGCATTTACATAATGGAGTACTACTCAGCCATAAATAAGAAAGTTTTACCCTTTGCAACAGTACGAATAAACTTGGAGAACATTATGCTAAGTGAAATAAGCCAGTCAAAGAAAGGTAAATACCATATGACTTCACTTATATGTGGAATCTAATGAACACACTAAACTAACAAGCAAAATAGAGACAGACTCATAGATATAGAGCAGGATGACAGTTAAGGGGCTGGGGGAGGTTATGGGGTGGAGGGATTGAGCAAAAAAGGAAAAAGGACTCATGAACATGGACAACAGTGTGGTGACTGTGAACGGGAAAGAGGGTTAAGGGAACTAAATGGTAATGAAAAAATACAATAATAATTTTTAAAAAAGAAGTAAATTTGTTAGTCCTCTTTTTTTTTGTTACTCTCTGAGGAAATAAATAAATGTTATTTAATCTCCACTAAGGAGAAATAGGTGTTCTTATAAGTTAAGAGCTTAAATACTTTAACTGAATTTATAGATTGTCAGAATAAAATTTACTTTAATCTGTGAGTAAGTTTATACCACTGGGAAAGAAATTGTACTTCTCATTTCAAAGGTAAGCTAACAATCAGAAGAATTACGATATATCCAAGTCACAGAAATATTATATGACAACACATTAGAGTGTAGGGTCTTAAAAAAACACATTTTAGCTATTCTAAGCATTTTTAAATGGTCTTCAAAATCATAACTCTAACTAAATATATAATTTTACATCAGTTAAATATGTAATTATTTCTATAATTGACTTGTCATTCCAATTTTTGGACATATGGCTAATTTCCAATTTCCCACAACTATAATAAAAAATTGTGCAGTAAATCTATGGAAAAACTAGGGTGTTATGATTCTGATGGATAAGTTATTTTATTAAATAAAAGACACATTTGTTTTATTGATATTTAATAATAAATTTGCTGGTCTTGCTTTCCTACACTAAATGTTAGAATATGCTCTGATATGTCTCAGCTGAAAAGTTTGCAATCAAATACTACCTTTTCACAAGATCTTTTACAAGCAGATAAATATATGATTTATTTCAGTAGTATTTCTTGAATACCTACTATACCCTAGGCACGGTGCAAAGTGTCAAGGATACAAATTTGCTAAGAAATTGTCATTCCCTTTAAGGAGCATAGTCTTGTGGGATGGCACACATATTGTAAGAAACATTAAAGCAAAATATGAATGTTATAATAGAGAAATGTGCAAAGTTTATGGGAATATCTCCATGAACCCTTTTCATGCTTACCTTATAAAAGCCTATCCAAGGCACAACTTATACAGTTCACTGCCCAGAGTACTCAAACACAAATACTAATGCTCATATGTGGTTACTGGTACTTTTTAAGTTCAAACCTTCTGGTTATTTTTTCTCTTATCTTTATACTTTCCCTTCCTCCTTCTCTTTTATTTTTCTTCAAAATTTGTTTATTAAAACTATGTCCAGGTACTGTGTATGATACTCAAAATAGAAAAAGGAATAAGACGGACATAGCTTCTGCTTTCATGAGCTTATAATAGTTTGGAAGAATAAAACAAATAAATGATTATGTTGTGATATGAGAAGGTGGCCAAGCCAGAAGCACAAAACCCTGGTTTAGCCAGTTTATTTTTGTCTACTTTAGAGATAAAATTTTGACATTTGTTTGAGATTTCATTAAAAAGCACATAAATACATACATCACTCTTCTGCTTAAATGTAAATTTGAGAATTGCTATATCGGACTAGGTAATTTACTTGTAAATATTCTCACAATATATTGTGAGAAGTTGAATTTGAATTTAAATATAATAAAAGTCTGAATATATTTTTCAATGTTGACAGATGGCCCAATCTGTTTATTGAAAATATTGAACAAATTTGCTGATTGTATGTTTTCAGGGTTATTTCCCTCTCATTTTCACATTCAAATTTCAGTCATTCAAAGAACGCACAATCTGTTAAAATTGTGTATGATTTCCATCTGGTGATAGTGCTTTGACAGCTATTCCTGGACAAAGGTCTCAACAAGTCAACTGCAGATGTAATTTTGGCATCACTCCACTTGTCTCAGTAACATCTCGTTGGTATGGTACAGAGGGCAGTACCAACTTCTTGGAATCCATTTTTCTGATTTCTAAACTTCTCTCCATACTTTCTAGTTTCAGAACTCAGAAACATGAGAAGACAAAATCAATTATTTTCATTATGTAACCACACATAAAATTATTACTCAATTTTTGTGCTAACATTGCCTTGTTTTCTTTGACTTCATGTAAAGACCCAAACAGTTAAATCCAGGCTTCAAACAACATTATGAATTGGTTTTGAATCAAAGATTACATGTGTACATATTCTGAACTTAAGATGACTTATACCATTGCACTATTCCTAAAAAAAGCACCCCCTATCTTTCATCCCTCTTGCATAAATTGATAATATAGTTAATTATGTAATGGACTTATTAAAAATTTATTAAAGTATTTTTATAAGTCTTCACTTAATATCATGACTTCCACACTTCTAATTCTCCATTGAAGTCAGTGATTTCTGTGTGTTAAGGATGAAATGATTCAGCTTCCTTTGTAGATACTATTGACCTTTGTCAGTTTATTTTGAAAGGTGATTAAAATAAATAAAAACAATGGGCACTTTGCTTTTGGTTCTGCCTCAGTTCCTGAAAGCAGCTATAAACCTAGAATTATCCCTGCTGGCTGCAATCAGGAAAGGGCTGGCTGAGAACATCTTTTTGGAAATCATTATTCAAAACTCATAAAACTCTCATTAATAGAGAGCTTCATAGCTAGCTCCAAAGTACTTTACAACTGTTAATTGGTTAATCACATTTTTATCTACAAATTACTTGGAGTAATTCAAAGCTTTGTTTTTCCTTTGTAATTTGTGGTATTCATTATAGCACTATTTATTTTGAGCTCCTGATCGTGGTTTCATGTGGATATGTTTCTTTTGGATGTGTTTGTCGTTATTTTTTTACTTCCTAATTTTGCTAGGATACCCAAAAGACTTGGGACATGGCTGCCTATAAAATAATCTAAAAATCAACTACACTTGTGTTCTTTGTCATTTGCCAGAATGCCATTTGGAATCTTCTCTTGGCCTATCAATCTCCCAAATGCTTACCACAGTGGAATTCAGGTGCAAAGTAAACACAGCAGTTCTAGTATCGGCACCCGTTTAGCTGGGGGGAGGTGGGGAATTTTTTATGCCTATCATTATTGAAAACAGATTTTTCAGTGTATTCTATTTGAAATGGAGGGAATGTGTGATTTAAGAATTAGTATTTGAAGTAATCAAACAACCATAGTATGCCTTGTTCAAGCTTGTGAAGCCATTACCAAAACTAGAAATGAAATCTTTGCAATACCAAAAGTGGCAATAGGTAGTTGACTACTTTCTAACTCCTCGAGGTATTTCTCCTGCTGGTTATCACCTGCACAAACATCCTGAGAAAATCACTTCTTTGTAAGTGATATGGTTACATTTAAAAAAAAAAAAAAAAAAAAAAAAAAAAAACCATGGATAAAAACAAAATGAAACTCCTACTTGAACACTGCATATTTAGCTCTACTGGGTGGTGTAGAGATGATCGTAGTGTTTTTGGTTCTCTAGGCCAGTCCAGCCTCAGTGTGCCCCCTGAATTCCTTCTTGCCTTCAGTGTGGCTCTGGCTATAGCAGCATTTCCACATCTGCTGTGTTCATACACACGATCTGTGTTCAACAGATAGCTTGTCCTGGACCTGGATTTTACATGTGTGCTGTTAACTAAAAGGAGGCCTTGTTCCAGCTGGCAGTGGTGGGTGGATTGCCAAATGCAGAATTTCATCTGAACTAAGGCTAACATTATCTGAAGCACATTTATGCTGGTGCGGGAAGACTGGAGTCACAACAGATCAATCGAAAGATTGTTTAATAGTGGATTGTATAAGGCACCGTTTTTCCAAAAAATGTTTTTTTTATCACACAAAGGCCAGAGATCACATAACTCTTGTTCAGGACCATCCGTCAAGCAAACTAACTCTCATCAAAAGGCTAAATTGCCAAAAAAAAAAAAAAAAAATGGAGTGTCTGTCGGAAGGACATGAATGTTTGGGATTATATGCAATACTTATCATAGCCCGAACCCTGTAGATGGCTGAGTGCCCTGTGCCTTGGACTGAGCTCTTCTTTTATTGAAATCAAGCATAAGACATCAGAATGAATTGACCACATTTGGCAAACAATTGTTTAATCACCATCACAAATTATAAACCTCTTTTAAATGATTTTGGGATAAATGAGAGAAGTGACCTACAGGGTACCTAGACTTAGTTGAATGAAGATATTAACAGAGGTATGTGTGGACTGCAATTCATTATGTTTACATAAGAAACTCAGAGCCAAATGGTGGCTCTGATTATGGCAGAACCCTGAGGAAAAGGCAAACTATGACCAGAATTGCTTTCTAAGCTTAATGTGAGTGTCATTATTTTCTGTGTATTATCAGGTATTAAAATGTTACACTAGCACTAAAAGAAGCCAAAACGCAATGTTATGAGTCCACCACAGCCGCATTAAACAGTTGACAACAATTTTGAAAGAAAGAAGAAAATACTCATGTCAGTTACAAAGCTAATTTCTAATGGAGAATTTAGGAGTCCACATATGTTTAATTTAAGTTTTCAAAAAATGTTTTCCTTCATATGTATTCTATTCAATGTTTTCAAAGATCTGTCTTTAAAGTACTTGTGAAAATTTGATCTTAATTTATATGCATGTCCTAGCAGATATTATAGACAAAATTAATAAGTAAGATTTTTCCTATTTGCTGAAATTATGTAAGATAAATTTTAAGAGAGAGTCATTAACAGGCTTAAATGACATTTTATTTGATCAACCTAAGTTGTACAGTAGGAAACCCATGTGATGATTACAAAAGAATTTCCATAGCCTGGACAGATTAAAATACATTTCTTTCAGTAAATTGCATAAATTCTTGGCCTAACCTAACCCACTTTACCAAGTTATCTTAATTAGTTTCAAACATTCTATTCCAAATCCCCAAGAGTTTCACATTTATGTGACTACACTAAGGAACTTAAGCACAAAATACCAAAAATATTTTATTTGATGATGAACAAATAATTATTAGAGTTACAAATGTCATCTAGTTTGACAATGAGGTGTTTTTGATTTGTTTGCTTTTGGATACAAATCCAACTTTTTTCTAACCTTGTCCTAGATGTTGGATTTAATTAACTGGGAATTTAAACAATAGGCCTATCTAAATATCCCCCATAAGTATATAAAGAGACTACTATTTTCTTCTAAAAAATTCAATTCTTTTTATTGAATGATTTTCATATCAGGGGATACCAGGTTATCCCCAGGCACTAACAAAAGCCCTGAGATTTTCTGTGTCAACAACAAGCAAGGCCTCATTTCTCATTTCCATTTTCTGTTTCCTACTGAGTGATGGAGAGAGATCCTGTCAGGTCTTGGGATATTCTGCATGACTCAATTTGGGGATTTAAGAACAGGTAAAGGGAGTCCAGCATTAATAAATAAAATCATTAGTGGCTTCATCTGTGGCTGGAGGCAGGTGAAAAGCAACCATACATTGATGTCTCTCTGCCTCTCTCTCTTCCCCTCTTTCTAAAAAATAATAAATAAAATCTTTTAAAAAATCATTAGTGGCTTTGGAATCTTAAATAACAATTTTTAATGCCTAGTCTTATAAATCATTAAGGTCTTGCACATTCCAACCTTTTCCTTAATTCACTCTCTGTAGCTTTTACCACATTTTAATGTGGGGACTAATGGACTCAGCGGGCAGCTGTGGCATAATCAGGAAGATCACTGGACTGAAACATAGAAGAGCTGGGTTCTAGTAATGGCTCCAGTTCTCTCATTGAAAAACTGCTTGTTCTTGGGCAGGTCTCTGAACCTCTTTGAACTCGATTTTATTTTATAAGGCAAGAACGTAACTACCTACCTGGTATGGCTATCATGAGGGTTAATTGTGTAGAGTGTTAAAAATGAAGTGCTAGGCAAATAGTAGTATCATTTGCCTTTGTACAATGGATGGAAAACAACACACTATAATACCATAATTAAAGCAATAGATGTTTTCCTTAGCATCCATTATATTTAGTCAACATACTAAAATCTTGTTCTTACTTCAGTTGCAAGGTCAACATTCTTGAATCATTTCTGAAGTTGAATTTGCTGCCCAAATTGACAAATGCTATCTTCTCTCTTCAGATAATCTAATTTCTAATCCATCTTCCTATAAGTAAGAATGAAATGATGAAACCTATAAGAAATTTAGCAGGGGTACTCAACTTGTGTTCCTTAATCTACCTACTACCAGCCTTTAAGGCTGGAGTTTTTGAAGTGAATCAGATGGAGGAAAATTCATAAACTTCTCTTACTTGCCTGAGCAGTCAATACTCAGCGGTTGGAAGTTGGGGTCCTCTAAGGCTGACTGAGACACTGGCATTATATTCAACTGCAATTTCTTTCTTGGATAAAAAATCTGGGCTAGAGCTCTTAAGCTTCTAGATCACTTGGTGGTGTTTGGTGAGATGTTACGTTATAGAAACAGATCTTTTATTGTAGAAGCAAAAGAACGAAAATATTCTTCTTAGGTGTTGTGATGGACTGATTGGACGAAAAACAGAACAAGAGAAACAACAGCTGCAGTGAAATAGCTCCCCTTTTGTGAGGGTCTCCCTGCTGCACTCTAGCTATCACCTTGGTGGAACACACTATACACCTCTCTTTAGAGTGCATCCTGACAGGGTAGTACTCAGAGTCTTTGGCTCTCAAGTGCCTCTTAAAAAGAGTAAGTTCCCTATTATGCTCCTTTAGAAAATCATCCTGTAGCTGACTCATGAGCCTGAAGCTCTGTCACCCCTTCCAGGGAATGTCCCAGGTGATATGTCTGCTATCAGATTACACTTGTTTAAGCCAACAAGTTTAATTTAATACACAAAACAACTATAAGAGAGTTTTTGGTAAGATAGCATTATTTTCTGTAATCTTATACTCTACTTGATGCAATCCATGTAGGAAAAACACAGGCATTTTGCTTCTGACATTTCAATACACAGCAAAGTGATTTCATGAAAACCAGCTGCTGGCTGCGTTATAATTTATGAACTTGTTAGTCAATAACCTTAGCTTTTTCTTTCTGCATGTGTGAATGAATATCATTCATGGATTCCTCTGGGCACATTCTAGTGTGACAAAAATTAAACTGAAAGAAAAAAGGTATTTGCTCTCCTTTGGAAACTTATAGAAGCTTATGAAATGCTAAGAGAATATTAAATTTGATATTTGCTGGTAATGGTTATGTTGTGCTGAAGAAACTATCGTAAACTTTTTCTATTTTTGGCATCAGAAAACTAAGATGAACTCTGCACCCCTCAGAAAACCTCCTAAGTCCTTAATCTTCTGGCTGTTCCTTAGCTACTTTCAAACCTGATGGAAGAGCAGGCCCTGGGAAACGATTTTTACTCTATCGCCATAGTAAGCTTATTTACATAGTTTTTAACATATACAAAATAGGTTACAGTGTTTATAATGTGTCCTTCCTTTTTTCACTCCTTTCTACCAATTCTGATTCACTATGCCTTTGCTTTTCAGTGAGTGGAAGGAGGGTGTATTGACAGCTGTTTCTTTTAGTACTTGAGAATCTTTCTGGGGAAAGGTTATGAGTTCCATACTGCTCTGTTCGGCATTTGCTATAGATTTTTTAAATAGAAGAATATAAAAGGTCTATTGTTCATATCTATTCAGTAATCCCATTTCTAATATCCTGTGAAAACTGTTACACATATAAAGCATAAGTTACGGTTTAATGCAAAATATATCTTGCAAAGTCACTATAATTTATTTAACTCCTACAATTCCCAGAGAATAATTTCCAAGATAAATTGTCAAGTCTCATAGAAAGCAGATAAATGTTTATCAAGTCCTAGATGTCAGGGAAAGACTGACTTCAAAGTAGCATAGGGAACTTTTTGGGATGATGGAAATTTTCTATATTTCTACTGTGGTGGTAATTACACAATGGTAGAATAAATTCGTAGAACTATACCATAAAAAGTTTCAATGCATTATATATAGATTATACCTCAATAAATCAGAACTAAGGAAACTAAAATCCCAGAATAATAAACAGAAAATGATCTTAACTAGTGTAAGAAAAACAGAAAATAACACAAATCATCTTGAGCTACTTTGTGTCTATGCCTGTGTCTCCACCACACCCACATCTACACTTCCACCAACCTCTGTCTTTACTGCCACACATGTATGTGTGAAGGTCAGTCCCAAAGGAATTGGCTGCACAAACTGTTTTAATTATATTGATGCTGGCTCAATACTTTCAGGACAGACATCATAGAGCCAGTTGCTATCTCTGCCTCTTCTTTCAAATGCACTTAACTTACGTCATTTTATTTGTTTGGGGACAGTATTTCATGGTACTTAAACAGGGATCTGGAATAAAAGTGCTTGGATTTGAATCTGAGCAGGGTCACTTACTAGCTGTGTAACTTGGGCAAATCACTTATTTTATCTGTGCCTTAATTTTATCTGTAAAATGTAGATAATAATAATTTCCATGGACTTATTATGAGAAATAATCAAGTTAACATTTATAAAAGTGTTGGCATGAATCTTGAGCATAATAAGCACTATATAAAATTTGACTCTTATTGTTATTATCTATATCTATAAATGCATAAAACTGGTTTGCAAGGGTTAGGTCTCATGAGGACTATGGTACTGGGGAAGGTGAATATTTATATCTATTTTTAATAATCAACACAATTTTTTTGTGAATTCAGATAAAAGAAATGAGCAAACAATACTTCTTCTTCTTCTTCTTTTTTTTTTTTTTTTGAGAATATAGATTTACCTTTTGGTAATAGAAACTTTCTGTAATTTTGTGCTTTGACCAGATTAGCTTCAGTTTTCCTGGAGGGCAGAAAGCCAGCTCAGTTTTGTTCTTGCATAATGCCAATGGGACCAGGAATGTGGGCACTCCCAGACAGTATGGCTCTCTTGGGGGACAGCCTCTAGCAGCCTCTGCAGCAGCTGCTGCCCCTGCACTGTGGAGGTGGTTGCTTCTACCTAGTCAGAACATTTTTGCTGGATTCCCAGAAAAAGAGATTCCATCCTTTTACATATTTGGACATACAGCCTTCCGAAGTCTGAGAGCCCCTGAGAGTAAGGACCTTAAGCGAGCTAGATTAGACCAAGACATAACTGCATTATGGGAAATATTTGCACTGGAAAGAAACTTTCTCCTGGAAAATGCCAGGTTGTAGGCAAGCCTCTTTGGGACAAGGTGGGAGAAATTCCCTTTGGTCTAATGCTGATGTTCTGATGAGCCAAGGAGGTGAGAACCTGAATATTTTTGGCAAATGAAAAGATAAGATAAATTATTATTAGATAATTAGACAGTCTTAAGTGAGAGGTTAACTGGAACATGTTGTCTTCACATTGCTCTAGTTAATTTGTTTATGGAACACTATCACTTTTTTGGATTCCTCTTTCTTAGGAGTCTTTTTCTTTCCCTATTGGATTGTGAAAGTGAGAAGAGTTATCTGGCCGTGTGCTTTCACTGGCCATGCACCAGATATGATATTCTTGTGGAAAAAATGTTTGACCATTTGATTTAGCAGATGATGATTTAAATGTAAATACAGTTGATCAAATAGCGTGATGATTATTAAATGGGTTCAAACCCTACATGCCCATTATTGAAGAGTGGCCTGAGTTCTGAAGATGCACATGATTGCCTCTAAGGTAGTACAGTTTAAGTTATTTTTGCCTTCAGTGGAGGTTGTGAGTCCATAAATTAATGTAGCTATATATCCAGTGAGAAAGGAGAGAAGGTTTGCTTCTTGGAATTGTTTCTGTTGCATAATAAGTAGGACACAGATTAGGCAGCACAAAGAATAAAGATGAGTAGAGTAATTGACTTCAAGGAATTCAAAAGACTTTCATATCTTCTGCATTCAAAGCCTGGGTATCTTCAGGGCCTTTGAAACAAATCATTCTTTTTTCTAGCCATAATTACCTAAATGCATGAAATGCTCCAAACCTTGTATGAATGTGAGGAATGCAATGTGCCCAACTGAGCAGAAAATATTCTTTTGAACTAGGGTTGCATATATTTTTAACTTTCCTAATTTGACTGAAGTTTTATTCTGGTTTCAGCCAATAGATGGCTAGATGTGTCAGCTAAGAAGAAATTGAGTGAAAGTAGACAGATATAACATGGTTTATTTTCAGAAATGAGAATTATCTTTGAAAATATGGAACAGTTAAATAAGTCTAATGTAATAATGCATTAAAAGAGCATCCATTAATACCAATGACTAAGTCTCATTAAAAGGATTTTTATCTCATGTTTTAAATACATCCATATTTTTGTTGAGGCCTTACTGGTGGGTCTAAAATTTCTATCTTCAACTGCATCTAAGCCATTCAAATACTACCTAAGGTTGTGAATTACTAATCAACAAAACAAAGTAAATGATTCTTAAGTTTCTGTGAAGGTTAATTGAACAGTTAGGGTAAGTTTTTGCCAACCCAGGTTGAAATTTTATAACTCTCCCAGAATTTATTTACACATTGGAGAACTTGTGCCACTGTAGAGGCAACTTGTGGCTTTTAAGATAATCATCTAGTCTGATAATGCAAAACTATTTTTCCTTTAAGGTTATATACTTTGTGTGTTTATTTTATTCTTATTTTTGATGGCTCACATAAAATATAGCAGATCATCGAGAACTCAAAAGGATGTGCTTTCTGTCGATTCACAGCTAGTGTGGAACTGGTTGAAATTTGAGCTCCTTCATTTGACCTTCATGTAACCCTGACCTCGGAGGACAGAATGTCTCTAGGGGTGGAAGATAATTTAATTTCCATGCATGTCAAGTCCTTCGTTTCTTCTGTATGGAGGCTGTGGAGAAGTGTCAAATTCTGCAGAATCAGGTGTTCTGTGTTGGAGCTGTGGAATACATTCTCCAGGGGTTAGAGCTGAGACCACCAAGTAGACTTCATTTTAAGGCCTTAGGGGAGCTCTGAAACCATTTGTGAAGATGGAAAATATTTCTTTACCCTGTAAACTATTCATCTTCCATTTCACTTTTAATATGTGCATTCATGATAGCATCAACAAAGAGTTCCAAAGGCCACACTTAGAACATCTATGTTTATTATTTTATATTTTTCCAGCTGAAAACAATGGTTGAAAATTCCAATGTGTCAAGTGGTGGAATCTGATTTTCTAATGTGTTCCCTGTGTTTTCATCCCCAAAGAATTATAACACAGTGTTCACAAAGAGTAAATGTGGGAAACTATGCAATATCTACAAGATAAGGCTAATTCCACTCAGCTACCTGAATTTTCTTCTTTTCCCACATATATCTGATTTAGTCTGTAATAGTTTATTATTCTGTAAAGCAATGGAAATATCCAGAAAGGTCAAAGTTTGTGGCCTAACATAATTTAACACTTCTGTGCTCTGAAATCATAGTTATGTATAGCTTAGTATAAGGTAATCTCATCTCTGTTTCATATAGCTAAACTTTCTGTGGTACTGCAAGGTCATTATCCTATTGACTTCTCCACTCTTGCAAGTGAATTATAGTAACAAAAAGGGAAATGGTTTTAGAATGGTCATTGGATGAATCACAAATGAGGAAGAATCACTTCAGCTGAGAGACATTTTGTAAAGCCCCTACTGGCTTAGCCATGGTCAATTCTTTCCATGTTAAAATATGAATTTAGAAATCCAAAGAGTAGGATTATATACTTGACCATGATGCTACCTTAGCAGAGATGTGGTTTAATTAGGGTATGCTAAATACTATGATGAACATCTTTCAGACCTGAGGAAGCTTAACATAAGAGTATATTTTCTGTTCTTGTTAAAGTTCAAATGCAGGACAAAGGGGCAGAGACTACTCTGTGTGGTCATCTAGGGACCTCAGTTTATTCCATACTGGCTCTACATCTCTCATATGTGGCTAGGGGTTTGTCTGGTTTCCTTCATCTTTAGTCAAAGGGAAAAGGCATGAAGAAGACACACAGGTCTTAACTGTCTATGAAAAAAGTTTTAAAAAATTATAAGAAGTCTACAAAACAATGTGTAGACAATTTGTGCTTCTGGAAAGGGAAGGTATTTGGTGATAATATACCCATTTCTGTTATTACTAGCAGTTAGCACTGGAAGTCAAGTATATTGGAAAGATTGAACTTTTTCCTGCAGGTCTGGAATGGCTTTGGTGGTGCTGGGGAAATAAATGGAAAATACTGTGTGTGTTTTGTTTCGCTTCAAAACTATGGCAGTGCTACAAGCTTTATCTCTGAGGTAAATTTTGGCCAATTGCAGATGATAGCTTTTTTGCCCTTTTTCCTCTGTGGTAATCCTTTCAAATTGTAGCAGGTATTTTCTGGCCAGAGTCATGTAAACTTCTTCCCACTGAACTTTGACTAAAAGTTGATGAGGCTTTGCATTCTTTAAATAAAAATTATTACATTTATTGTGGTGATGCTGGTTAATAAAATTATATAGGTTTCAAGTGTATGATCTATTTGGTGAACTTATTTTTCAAATTTCCATAAGGTACTGACTTATAGGAACAAGACCTGGGGGTGGATGGGGACAAAGGTTTCCATACACCCATGGACTTGTGTGGCTAGAAATGAGATATTTTAGTACAACAGTCTCCTTGTGAATGCATATATTTACAAAGCTAAGGCTTATGTTCAAATATAACTCAGTAA
The DNA here is from genome assembly GCA_004026585.1 of Noctilio leporinus. Classification (NCBI taxonomy): domain Eukaryota; kingdom Metazoa; phylum Chordata; class Mammalia; order Chiroptera; family Noctilionidae; genus Noctilio; species Noctilio leporinus. The sequence goes on along the minus strand of PVIW01000689.1, from coordinate 110,007 downwards.
AGAGTCCTTGAGGAAGACAGAGGCATTTATTTATCTTTCTTTTTAAATTACATTTTATTGATTATTCTATCACAGTTGTCCCAATTTATCCCCTTCCCCCTCCACCCAGAAACCCCCACTCCATCAGCCAATACCCCCACCATTGTTCATGTCCATAGGTCATGCATATATGTTCTTTGGCTACTCTTATTTCCTATACTGTACTTTCCATCCCCATGACTATTTTGTAACTACCGATTTGTACTTCTTAATCCTTTCGCCTTTTTCATCCATGCCCTGACCTCCTCCCATTTGGCAACCATCAAAACATTCTCTGTATCTATGCTTCTGTTTGGCTTGTTTGTTTATTTTCTGTTTTTAGATTCAATTGTTGATAGATATGCATTCACTGCCATTTTACCATTACTAATTATGATCTTCTTCCTTTTCCTAAGTAAGACCCTCCAACATACCACAGAGCAATAGTCTGGTGAACTCCCCCAATCCCCTCTCATCTGGGAAGCTCTCCATCTGCCCCTGGCCCTAAATGATAGCCCAGCTTGGTAGAATAATCTTAGCTATAGGTCCCTGGCCCCCATCACCCTGAGTGTTAAAAAGAGCAATTAAGGGCTTACATCTAGGGGGTTCTTTCAGAAAGTTCTGAAACTGACAGGAGTGGGAAAATGGGATAGTGCATCTGATTTCAAAAAGGAAATACTAACTTTCCTAACTGTGCATAAATGTTATCTTCTTCATGGACCTTAAATTTGAAATTGCGTAGATCTCTTCTTTCCACATTTCATGATTTAATATACTGCAGAAAATTCTTAGTGACACTCAACCCAGAGTCACTGGAGAAAAGGTTTAATTAATCCTTTGTTTTTGCTTGCTTAAAATCATTAACATTTGACACTAGAAAGTAAGAATTTGAAGAGTCATTTGTAAGATACTGAAGACATTATGGTCAGTTTAGAGGCACCAGACTCTACTTATTTTAATTGCAGTTTTCAGATACCAGGAGAAGTGTTCTGATGTTGTTGATGCTCTTAGAAAAGTTACCTTCGGTAAAAACACTTATGTTTTGTAAACTAATGTGATTTCTATTTTTTTTTTTCATCATAAACATGATTTAGCAAGCAGCTGTGTGCCTTCATGTGGCCCCCAGCACATGGTTTTTGGTAACTAATTGACTTTTCCTTTTTGGAATATGCATTTACTTTTATACATGTTGAGAGTAAATCAGTATTGAATATTGTGTTAAAAATACTTTTTAGGGTGGGGAAGGGGAGAGCAGAGGGGGGAAAATGAGATGAATGTAATATAACAACAATAAAAATTTTAAAGACACTTTTAAAAAAGTGTCAGTAAATGGAAAACATTTGTACTTAAATTAAAAATTCAAAAATTCAAAGCAAAAGACTGTTTATTTTACAAGTTTCTTATATTTAGCCTATTTTAATTCTCAATTTGGTTATTAAAAAACATAGTATTTTTAAAGGCAATGTTTCCCAACAAAGCTAAAAATATTATTACTAGAAAAACTTATTCAGAAAAACCAGAAACTTGAAAAAAACCTACAAGTGTATTTTAGAGAAAAATGTTTTTGTAAAAATGTCTGCTCAGTTTGAGTCATTTCCTCAAAAAATATAGAAATAAATTTTGTTTTGTTTTTATATTTGTTTAACAGTCCTCTCAAATACCACAATTTCACACTCAGACACATCCATATGATTATAAAATAGAAAACTATTGAATTTCTCATGGCTGCAATGGCAAATAGATTAAAAAAAAAATACCTGCTTATCCCTCCATCTTACCTTCCACAGGGAGTGAAGTCTCCAGTTCCACAATGCATGAGGAATCATATTAAATGTAATTTAATCTACCTACGTGCATAATATTTGGATGAAAATGTTTCTATTATTTTCAGCCATAATAAAGCAAAGTCACTAGGATACTCAGGAAAGGAAACCATGCAAAGGAACACTGGGTTATGAAAACTCTATAAACTTTCACAACAAACATTCTTGTTCCTCCTATTGTTGCTCAGGACAATACAGGGTTTGTTGCCAAAGCCCACTTTCTAAATAGCAAAATGGAGCTTTGATTTACACAGTGCAACTTGCTTGGTTTCACATGTTGTCTTTTGGTGTGCCTCCTGCCCCTCCTGTCAGGAATAGCATTTCATTCCAGTTTTTCAGGCTTTCTTCATGAGGCAGACACCCTTGTAAAAGCCGTGTGACTCACATTTTCTATTGTAAAAAGCACTTATCATCAAATCCTGTGAAGTGTTCATCCAAACACTTACAGTTTTATAACCATCATGTGGAGGCCCAGAAATGCAAGTTAATGCATTGCAGTGATTTTACTAGCCTTTCAACAGCCTTTGGATGAAGGCTATTTGCATTATTGTTCTGTGCTGTTGATTAAACATAAACTCCAGAAAAGGAATTCTGTCATTTCTAAGACTACATCAGTACTTAAAACATTGTGCCTTAAGTAAATTCCTTTATTATCTAGGATTGCAACAAAGAATAATTGTGTTTCTTTGGCTTGTGTGTTGTACTTGAGGTTATTTCTTTATAGTTTTATTGAATAATTCTTAATTATAAAACATCACACCACAGTTCCTTAAACCACACTCATTATTTTTAGATGTGTTTTAGAATGTAAAAGTAAGTGGGCTTAAATTTAAACAGGTAATAGATTTTAAGAGCTTCTTGGTTTAGGTACTATGAGATGCCAGTGACCTTGAGATATATGGAATTTCTTATTTTGGTACAAGGAGGAGGATAATATTGATGGTGCTACAGGGTCGATAGGACGGAGAGGCAGTTGTCCATGTAACATAACTGAGGCACAGTCTTGCATGGAATTTAAGAAATGGTGTTTTGACTTAGCTTTTTACTAGTCCTATCTTTTTGGAGATAGCTTTGTAAATGAAACTCAGATGATATGAACTACCTTTTTCTCTGGAATTTCACCTCCTTGGAAATTCAAACATCCTGAAGACAAAAATTATGACTACAAAAGGAATATGCAACGTTCACATAAATAAAGATGACACTGAAATTGTTAACGATTTTGCTTATCTCAGTTCAGTTATCAATTCAAATGGAAACCAAAGTCAAACAATCAAGAGAAGGCTAAGACTTGGCAAGGTGGCCGTATAAGAATTATGGAAGCTCTCTGAAAGCAGACATGTGTCATTAGAGAACAAAGATCAGGTCATTGATACCTCCCCCCCCACCCCCACCCCCGGCCCCAGTCATTATGTACAATTGTGAAAATTGAACAGTGAAGAAGGCTGATAGGAGGAAAATGATTTAATTGCATTGTGGTGCTGCAGAGGAGCTCCAAGGATCACCTGGACCACCAGAAAAGTAAACAAGTGGGTCCTAGAGCAAATTAACCTTGTGCAACATTGTGACAAAATTAAAGCTGTCATACTTTGGGCACACCATAAGAGTTCTTTAGAAAAGACCATAATTCTGGGGGGGTGGGGGGGAATGGAAGGAAGCAGAAAAAGAGAAAGACCAGATATGAGGTGAATTGATTCCATAAAAGCCTTGGCCGGGGGTCTGTACGAACTGAGCAGGACTGTTCAGGGTAGCACCTTGTAGATGCCACTCATTCGGACAGTTGTGAGGAGTCAGAGCTGACTCAACAGCATGGAACACACAAAAAGAACTGGATAATTTCAGATACCCCAAAATAGCTGCTCTACTCTGGTTCTTTGATACAGTTGATTTAGAGCAGATGGACTCTTTGCTTAACCAAAGCTTCCTGAACATTAACTGAATTAGATGCTTACTGCCATTTAGTGCTATGAAACCTCCAAGTTGTATACCACAGAATCAAGAACAGCATGATCACCTTGCCTCAGCAATATAATTTCTCCAGTGCCCAAATGTTGAACTTAAAAAACAGAAATAAACTGGTGATCCTGAATATACTTTTATATATTTAAAATATTAAATTTTGGCCTCTGGTGAGCCTCTTAATGTGTCATTGAAATAAAATAAAGACACTTTGACAGGCAGGGTTTGGCATTTTTCCTCTGAAAACATTCAAAAGCATTTTGTTCTCATTGTATAATTCTGTTACATGTGTATGTTTTCTGTGATGTTTGTTGAATGACTTAATCAGACAGTGCAAAAGTATTTCTCAGCAGCCACCAGGGGAATTAGCACTGCAGTGCATGTACACATTGCAGAGTAGACACTGTTCTTGCATTCCAGAGTCTTGTAGTGAAAAGGAGGATATAAAAAAAAAGAAAGAAGGAGAGAGAGCTGAGAGCTATATTATCCATCTTCTTTCTAGTTGTCTAACTATATACCTATCTAAGGAACAAAATGAATGGGGTGGGGAGAGGTAGAGAGGAAAGGAAGAGAGAGAGAGAAATGCAATATATCAATTGTACAAATATGTGGAGGGTTCAAAGATGGTATTGGTAGGCTGAAAGTCAGGAAAAATGCATTTAATATGTACTGATTATAGATTTGTAACAAGCTTTTGGGCATGCCTTCCTAAAGAGACCACTGGTGTCCTATGATAAGTTTCATAAGAGTTTCAACCTCTTACAATTCCTTTGTTGACCCACACATGATCTTGTTAAAAATGAGGCTCTTGTGATACTCTGAATGCACTCTGGTTCTGAAACAAGATCTTGAGTCTATCTTGTTTGAGTCTTCTCCCTGGAGCTGCCACCCCACTTTGTCATACTCTGTCATCTATTGACTCTCTAGTGAATGATTTATTTTTAAGTTTTTATTTTAATTTTCTCAGCTCACTTTAGCTTTAGATTGATAGTCCTCTTCTCTTGACATCTGTTTTGTCTCATCGAGAAGGCTGTCCAAATGTAGCACGTTACAGTGTTTCTTTATTATCTTTATAGAACAGCAGGGTGTAGGTATGTGACTATAATTCAAGAAGCTTGTTGGAGAGTGCAGTACATCAAGGACAATGGAAAGCAGACGGCCACATGGCATGGCAGAAAAGAAACTCCATTATGCTCAACTCTCATTTCCCAGCAACCACTCCCCTCCCCAGTAGTCTGATGGAAGTGTGGAGGAGTTTCCTGAGTTCTCATTCCATGTAAAGGGAAAAGCATCTCATGTTAACCATGATGGGCATGTTCAGCAGAGATCAAAATGCTTTCCCAGACATTTTCTGTGACTTTCTATTGGCCACCAGAACTATTCTCTAGCTACCACTGTCTCATTTTTGTTTGGTAGTTGAGACATTTTTTATTTTCTTAATGTGCCAGAGAAAAGTCTTACCACCTTTTGTGCCAAATAAATAGTATAACTTTTTATTTTTTAACTGTGAAGTTCATGCTGGGTAGAGTTCTAATAGGCTTTTACCAAGGTACTATCAAAGGACACTATTTTGATAAATACTTGTAAGGAGTTTGGGTCCTTGAGTGACAGATTAGATATGGAAGCATATGCTAGATATATGCCCCACTGAAATAGTAGAAATTATGAAAGAAACACTTAAATAGTTGGGCAGTAAAGCTATTTCTTTGATGATAGCTTTAGAACTAAATTCTTTATAGTTATAACTTATGGAGAGGTTTCAGATAATGTTAGCATAATTCAAAATAAGTTAATGTGTCATATAATATAATTTCCCATATTAAAAATAATCCAGTGTGTTAATTACCAGAAGGAAGGTGAGAAGGGGTTAATAAAAGTAAAGGAGGTCAACTATATGGCAAGAGAAGATTTGATTTTGGGTGGTGGGCTCATAATGCAGTATAAAAATCATTATATCATAGAAATCTATATAATTTTATTAACCAATGTGTCACCCCAATAAGTTTAATTAGAAATGGGTCATTATATAAACAAATAGATGTACATATACCCATATATAGCCATATATTTACATGTATTAAAATATTTCAATTTTTTCCTGGTTATAAGGAATTTAAAAGTTTGGAAATTATGGACATAACACTTTTGCTTTCAATTATTTGTAGGGTTCCTAAAAGTTATAACACATGATTTTGCTGAATCCTTCAAGAAGTTGTACACTTAGAGAGGCTTCATATATAGAAAAAAGAAAGCCATTTGACTTAATGAATCCAGCTGACCACTGAACTTCTTTGACTTATAATATTATGTTCTCCCTACTCATTAACCTATGCAATAACCAACATAAATTGAAGTGAGAACAGTGCTATCAATTTGTAGTGTAATTCTGTGTGTGTGTGCGCGCGTGTGTGATCAGTCTCTGTGTGTAAAAATGACAATGAAAGGAAAGTTAATTACTAGTCTTCATGGTATACAAGAAGAAAAAGGATGAGACCTATGAGAGTGTTTCTTCTTAACTAGAAAATAGAAATTTTGCATAAATTAAAAAAATAAAATGTTAAGCTTGGTTAAGCCTCAGTTTCTGCTATGGAGAGTGGAGAGCACTTTATTTTATGGTAAAATAATATGGTTGTATGGTATTTATAAATTAAGAAAATTTTGAAAGCTTTAGAATGAATACATCTAATTTTTAATAGAATATGAATTTGTATATGGGAACAAACATTAATTCACAAAGATATATGCACCCCTATATTCATTACAACATCATTCAGAGTGGCCAAGACATGGACATAACTGAAATGTCCTCTGATAGATTACTGGATGAAGAAGATATGGTACATATATACAATGGAATACTGTTCATCCATAAGAAAAGGTGAAATACTGCCATTTGTGACAGCATGGGTAGATCTTGGAAATACCATGTTAAGCAAAATAAGTCAGACAGCAAACATTTAGAATCATATGATTTCACTCATGTGGTATATAAGGCTGAAAGCAACAAATAAATAAATAAACAAAACAAACAAACAAAAACTCACAGACACTGATAATAGTATGCTAGTTACAGAGGTGGGGGAGGAGTAAAGGGTAAAAAGGGTCCAATATATGGTGATGGAAGATTTGACTTGGGTGGTGGCCACACACGCAACACACAGGTGGTGTATTGTCACCTTGTACACGTGAAACCTATATGATCTTAATAATTAATGTCATCCCTATAAATTTAATAAAAATATTTAAAATTAAAAAGTAAATATATATTAAATTTTTAAAAAATATTTTATTCGTTATTTTTAGAGAGAGGGAAAGGGAAGGAGGAAGAAAGGGAGAGAAACATCAATGTATGGTTGCCTTTCGCCTGCCTCCAGTTGGGGAGCTGGCTGGAGACCTGGCTTGCAACCATGTCTCCATGTACATGTCCTGACTGGGAATTGAACCAGTGACCCTTGGGTTCATAGGCTGGTGCTCAATCCACTGAGCTACAGCAGCCAGCAAAAATGAATATACATTTAAATGGATAATTTAAAAAGACATAGTCCAACTTTTGATAAATAATTTCAAAATTTAGATACATAATTAGTTGTCAGTTTAAGCTATTAAGTTTTGGGATTGTTTATTTAGCAGTGGGTAACTGATATTGTATCTCATATAAGACATACCGAACTCTATATGACATTGAAAAATAGACCCATCAACAAATAAATAAGCTATGGTGGATTGAAAAAGTGCTATAATCTTTCTTGTTTTATCCATACTTGTTGGTAGTAACTCCTTCTGGCTCCAGGATGGTCTTGCAGCTTGCTTTGTCCAACTAGACATTAAAAATATTGTGGAGCTCTGGTTGGGTGGCTCAGTTGTTGTGTGTTGTCCTGTGCACCAGAAGGTTGCAAGTTCGATTCACGTTTAAGGCACATAAACACATAAGGCACGTTTAAGGAGACAGCTGATTGATGCTTTTCTTTCACATGGATGTTTCTCACCTCAGTGTTTTTCTCTTTCTCTTTGTTCTCTCTTTCTCTAAGATCAATACACATATCCTCAGGTGAGGATTGAAAACAACATCATAGAAGCAGAGGTTTGAAAAGGCTTGTACATTAGGGTTTGCCTTTCTGCTACTCTTTCAGAACCCTGTGACTGCTGTCCATGTGTGGTCTTAGTTGGCCAAGAGTAATAACTATTTCATTGGCTTCTATTAATTCCTTGGTTCTAAAATTGTTGCCATCCCCTCACCTCACAAGGTAACCTGCCAAAAATGTAAATCAGATCATGCTACTCCTCCACCCAGCTACTCTTCAGTAGCTTAGCATCATGCATGAAATAAAATCCTCATTCTTACCAAGGCCTGGTCATTCTGCTCCCTCAGGCCTGTGTTTCTTGTCATTTCTTGATTGTACTGGCACTCTCACCTTCCCCAAACTTCAAAATTTCTAATTTCATGCTCTTGCCCACATTACTTTTCAAAGTTCTTCAGATATTTTCTTTAAATACTTCCTCTTCATCTCCCTATTAACTTACCTGACTTATTTTTCTTTAACTTTATTTTTAGTGCTGACTCAATTATAGATGTCCCCGTTTCTACCCCTTTGCCCACCTGAGCCTAGCCCCAGCCCCCCTTCCCTCTGGTCATCACCAAACTGTTGCCTGTGTCCACAAGTTACAGTTTTATTTCCTTTGGCTAATCTCTTTATCTTTTTTCATCCGGTCCCCACCCAACCCTCTCCTAACAATGTTCAGCTTGTTCCATGTATCCATGCACTTGTTTCTATTTTGTTCATTAGATTCCACACATAAGGGAGATCACAGGGTATTTTTCTTTCTCTAACTGGCTTATTTCACCTAATTTATTTTTCTTTACAATACTTATTATTACCCCAAGTTAATTATTTGTTTATTGATTTGTTATCTATTTTCACCATGGCCTAAACTTTATGCTTCCAACTGCAATCCATAATGTATACTGCTTAGTACATAGTAAGCTACCAATAAATTTTTTTTTTCAGTTAATGAATGCACTTGATATTGGAAATACAATGATAATGGAATAGTGGTTTATAGTCACTATATATTTTTTTGGAGGTGAGAACAGTTTTTAGATTAAAACAACAATAAAATTAAATTTTTAAAAACCTGTACTCAAAGAGGCTCCTCTCATTTGGTAGAAGGTATAGAAAGAGATATTTCTTATGTATAACATACAATTTTACTTCAGAATTCAGAAGAACGTGACTTTTACTATTTACTTATATCATGTCCACTGCTGTATAGCTTCCAGGAGTCAAGAAGGTATGCTTCCTAAATCCCAAAATCCAAATTCTGTGATCCTAAACACTGTTTAAGATAAAAGGAAAATCAAGAAAGCTGTAATCTGGAAATCATTCTGTAAACACTAGTAACTAATATGTTCATCAATGTTGCTGAGCATGTGCAACAATACTGGCATAGAGCATCAAGGATTTCCAGAAAATGTGAACAGCATGCATTAGTCATTTATTATTAAACCATGGAGACTTTATATTACTATCAGCTGTGTTCTTGTTAATAGTGGTTGACATTTATATACCCCAGGGCTCTTTCAGTTGTAAGTGACTGGAACCTAAATTAAACTAGCTTAAGCAAAGAACAATATTTATTGGCTGATGTAACTGGCAGGTTGAGGCTGGAATCTGGGCTCAAATGATGTTCTCATGGTATCTCTTGGTTTTGCTTTTCCTGTTTCTACAGATGTAGTTTCCTCTTTGTCCTGTGTGGATAGGTTCTATCATACAGCAGAAAGGTGATCTCATGTCTACATCACTAGAACTTCTGTTCCAAATAGGAGTATTTTGCAGCAAGTACAGCTAAATTATTTCTGGAGAGATTCTGATTGGTCAAGCTGAGGTCCTAGGTCTATACCAACCCTATCATTGTGTGAAGATGTTGTATTATGATAGGATAAACTTTTTTTAAAAAAGATTTTATTTATTATTTTTAGGGAGAGGGAAAGGAGGAGAGCAGAGAGGGAGAGAGACATCAATGTATGGTTGCCTTTCACCTTCCTCCAGCCACGGACCTGGCTGGAGACCTGTCTTGCAATCTGGTTATTTGCCCTGACAGGGAATCGAACCAGTGAACTTTGGGTTCGCATGCTGGCACCTGATAGGATAAATTTTGATCATGTGCTCAACCATTTTGCAAGGAGAGGGAGGCAGGGGGGAATGGGAAATCATTGAGCAGGTTATTAGTACCAACACACCTAAAAAGGATAATGTGTGAAAGAAAAAAAGGAAGGGATGAATGATTTATTATTCATCCCCTTAGTAACTAAAAATAATGCACTGGAAATGGCAAGTACACAATGCTGGTTAATTCTAGGAATTCTGATATTAGAAACTATCTGGAACCAAGATGTCATAGAATAAAGAAGAAATGGTCAAAAATATAAAACCAAGGAGATGAAAAATCAATAGAAATAAAGGGCAGAAATTAGAGCGACAGGTGTTTCTAAAGGAAAGAAAATAGCCATAAGAAAAACAATAATCATAAACTAGAAACAAATATTTTGAGTTGTAGTACTTAAATTAGATAATTATATTTACATCATATTTTATGTATGATAAATTATAGTGTCCACTTTCTAACACATCCTTCGTATTTATATATTAGGTTTCCAAATGGGCTTGTTTAGATCTTGATTTTCTCTCCATAGTCTACCAGTTACCTTGTCTCTTACAAATTTCCCTGTAGAATTTGTGCCCAACCCTAAATTTCAAGTAGAATAGCAGAGGTTGTATTTTTTCATTTCCTTCCCAAGCCTAAATCTTGACTCCTGATTATTATTCTCTCTCACTCTTTACTATCTTTGTAACTATTCTGAAATGGAAAGTCAGATCCTATTGAACTTGCAACAGCTCAAATGGTTTCTGGAATATTCTTGATTTTTTGTTCACTAGAATAACTTTATGGCAAGAAAGATGTTTAGAATCATGTTATAGTTATGTGTCTTGGCTGACTCAGCTTTCCTCACCAGAACCATCTCTAATAGCTGCTTGTTCTCTGTCTCTGGTATCTGGGCTGACAATCAGCAGGTGGGCTTCAGTACTAAGACAAGAACAGTGGAAGCTGCGCTGATTGGTTGGAGGGTGGGCTTTCCCCTCCAGAAAGCTGCTTCTTCCTGAAGCTATCTGGGATGCTAGTGAACTGGCCTGTACCCAATTTATCTTCCTTTTCCTCTCCATACCCATTAGCACAATTTGTGACGGCTCAGAATGCCTTGCAAGTGAATTTGCTCACAACAGGCTTTTTTATTTTCTCAAAAAATGTGGAAAATATTCAGATTTTTCTTATTTGACAAAATTATCTCTTGACTTTGGAAGTGAAGTGTTCCTGGTAGGTCTCATCTCAGCCCTGGCTCGATCATGCTGTTCCTGCTTCCACAGGCCAAAGCTGTGACCAGGACGATAAGCTGAATATGACTCCTGCTGATGGGTCTTTCTGGGAACAAGGCTGGTTTTTTTTGGCTCTGTCTTGATTTAAGTGGTAATAAGCAAGTCCCAGACTAGGAAAAACTCCTTAAAGGGTGAGTTTAGATTTGCATTGTGTTTGTCCAAGCGTTTCTTATTTCAGAATGAGAAAGTTGGAAAATGCTGACTTTTGGCTCATTTTACTTCTTTACATCTTAAGACATACATAAAAATCTCTTATTACTTAAGTTATAATAAAGCTGAGTGCTATAATAGTTAATTGAGAATACATTCCATAAATCAAATACTATTTTTATTTTATTTTTTAAATCACAGATTGATTTCATTTACCTTTGTTTTCTGTTAAGCTTTTTGGATAGACCTCCTTGGTCACACATTTCACATCTAACTCCTTTAGCTACAATACCCACATATTTTCTCAAGTTTTTAAAGGTAATTTATAGTGTTACAGTTTTAGGGTTTTGAGGTCTACAGAGTAAGGGGCAGGCTGAACCCACATTTCCTTAGGAAATGGGAAGTACAGCATGTGCCACAAGATTTTGAATTTTTTTTCCCTAACAGGTAAATTCTAACAGACTTATGGCAATGAGCCATGACTAAACACAGGCAACACAGTCTATAGTTAATTGTACATACATTATGAAGTGGGAGCTTAGGACACTGGGCTCCCACACCAAATCTCCACTAATTGTTTAGTGCTTTAAATGCATCAGTTTAAAAGGAGGATGCCTCCTACATGTCGATAAGGGTTTGTTTCTTCTTTCAAGGTCAATAACTGGAACAATGATCTGTGCTGGATCTCCTTTCAGTTAAGCACCTGAAATAGGAAAGTTACAAGTCTATTTTCATAACAATCCATGTATCACTTACATACAACTTGTTAATTATCAAGCAAAAATTATAGCATTAGTTTGCGCAATGAGGATATTTTCAGATTTTGTATTTCTTTTAATTCTCTTCCCAAATTATTGACCTACCATGGTTAAAGGAAAATGTCTACATTGTACAATAATAGGTGGGTCAAATAAATAATTGAAAAGAAAAAACTGGACATTGTCTTTTCTATGGAATCTTTCCTAGGAGTGTGTCCTTCAAGACTGAGACAGCTGTGTTGGAGCTGGTCTAACAGTTTCCTCCTCAGTTTACAGTAATGAATTCATACACATACACCTAATATGTTGTATATTTATTAGCCTGCACTGATGACAGTTATATTGCATAAAGTTCAGCATAAGACCCAAGTGTAGAACTCCAAACGTGCATTTCAGAGGAAAGAATGCACATTCAATTAAACTCAAATTATCCAGTACCACCCTTTATCCTATGAAACACCAAAACCAAATAGAAAAGGCAAGCTGATACCTACAATGTTTTGCTGTTGCTTGATTCAATGATTCTCCAGACAGCTATAAACTGAGATCTTGTTTGTGATACTTCTCTGGCCATGTATCCCCCATCAGCCTATATGAAAAACAAAAATTCAAATGCTATTGGGCAAAAGGTCAGCCAGTGTAAGTAGTGAGCTTCAGATCCAAGAGTACACTTTGGTTTTGACAGCTCACGAGATGGATTCTAAAGGGATTCTTTGCAGATGTTTTTAGGCTGTTCATGACATAATGTCTTTCCAGCATAGTCAGATAACTGAAAGTGACCAACAAAAGGAGGGTGACGTTAGAGGAAAGAGTGTGCATGATTTCATGAGAAGAGTAAGTGGAGCATCACATAGTTTAGAGTGACAGCCAAATAATACACATTGGGCAGAAAACACTTCTTATTTGCTCTTCCTAGAGAACCTGAAATACAGATGTTGCCAGTGCATTTGTAGCAAAAATATTCCTTTCTTGAAAATGAAATTAAAGCTGGACCATTGAGATCCATAAAGCTTAAGTTCTTTGTGGCCCAATTTCCTTAAGCAATTTTTATAAACATTTGCTAAGCATTTTACGAGCTATGAAAACAGTGCGGGAAACTGTACTACCACATGAAGGTCACATGCTGAAGTACATGCTGGAAACCCAGAGCAAAGATGGGGAACCAGCGAAGTTTCCTGACAATGCTGTGCTCCTAAGGCAGAGTGCTGCTGCAAACTGTGTTCCTTAATCAGCAAGAATGCTTTTAAGGTTTTTCTTGTCACTTATGATATAAATATTGAGTTATAGATATGCAAGCAAAAGCCTCCCATTTATGTAGTTTCATTTCATTATCGTTGCAATGTTGGGAGTGTGAGAAAATGTTATTTTCACTTCTGAGAAGAATTCTTTTCCTTCTGATTCTAAGACTTTAGTCTTACTAATTTAATTTCATAGGTAAATTAATGGGAAACAAATAAGGCAGGAACCTTTTTCTATTGTATTCATGATTTATTTTCTGTAATATTACATTTTGATCCATAGTTAGTTTGATTTTGAGGGCTTTTTTTTTCTCTTGAGGAGCCCTATATATTTTTAAATTTATTTTATTATTTTTCTTTGTTTATATTGTTGACGCTATTACAGATGTCTCCATTTCCCCCACTTTTGCCTCCCACCCAGTCCTGGCCCTCCTTGCTCTGGCTGTCACCACACTGTTGTCTGTGTCTGTGGGTTATGCATACATTTTCTTTGGCTAATCCCTTCACCCCAGCTTTCATGCAGTCTCCCACCCACTGTAACAGCTGTCAGTCTGTTCCATGTATCCACGCCTCTGTTGCTATTTTGTTCATCAGTTTATTTTGTTCATTAGATTCCACATATAAGTGAGATAATATGACATTTGTCTTTCACCAACTGGCTTACTTCACCTAGAATAGTCATTTCCAGGTCCATCCATGCCATCATAAAAGGTAAGATTTCCTTCTCCTCTTCCTCCTCCTCCTCCTCTTCCTTCTTTTTCTTCCTCTTCCTCCTCCTCCTCCTCCTCCTCTTCTTCTTCTTCTTCTTCTTCATAGCTATGTAGTATTCCACTGTGAAAAATGTATCATAGGTTTTTGACCATTCATCTACTGTTTCCAAATCTTGGCTAATTCAAATAACACTATAATGAACAGGAGTTGTGTATATTCTTTCAAATTGGTGTCTCTGGATTCTTAGGTTATATTCCCAGAAGTAGGATTGTTTCTGGGTCAAAAAGCAATTTTACTTTTTATTTTTTGAAGGAACTTCATACTGTTTTCCACAATGACTCACCAACTTGCATTCCCACCAACAGTGTATAGGGTTTCTTTTCTACACATCCTCATAAGCACATGTTGTTTGTCAATTAATTGATGGTGGCAATTCTGGCAGGTGTGAGGTGACATCTCATTGTGGTTTTAATTTGCATCTAGATTAAATCTAGCATCTATTTATGATACAAACTCTCAGGAAAATGGGAATAGAGGGAACAAACATCAATGTAATAAAGGCCATATATGACAGACCCACAGCCAACATCATGCTTGAGCCCTATATTTTTTCCCTCTTTTTATCCTCAGATTAGATTTCTGTGGTATTATTTTAGGATTTAGAATCTTCAGTTAAGCAAAGCAAGTGAAAGTATTTAGAGAATGTTTATCTCAGCAACTGTCAGAGGCTTATATTTCAAGTTTGCTGGGCATCACAAATATTCCAGAAAATGGAATATTTTTATTGGGATCAAAAAGGACAGATGATGGAGATAAAAGCTTAAATCTAATTTAAGATTGAAATATGTAACTCCTGTGCTTGGATACTTTTCTAAAATTCAAGAATTTTAAGGGAAGAAACACTGATCTAATAGATTTTAAAGGTTAGAAGGGACCTTAGAGATAAGCTGGTCCTACTGGCTCTTTCACAGATGAGAAGACTGAGAGCCTGAGAGGTTAAGTGACTTATTCAAGCATTACCTCTCAAATGTATTTTGATATATGATTAATCTTTTAAATGTACTTTAAATAAGATTCAGTATTACATACAATTTTTCATAATAACCAGCTAAGTTTTCTATTAAAGTCAGCCTGAATAGAAGAAACCATTTTCAAAATTAGAATCTTAGCATTTTTAAAGTTCAGATATTTTTTAAATAGTAGGATTAAATAATATAGCTTTATTGTTATAGGAAGTAGAGGTACATTATTAAATTAACCTGTAACACAGGATACCTCAAATCAGTTCTTTGATCAAAGTAGCCCAAAGTATTAAATCTTATTATTTTTCCTATGACTAGAATTTAGTCTTTGTTTTAAAAAGGATTTTTGTTCCCTTTTAGTCTTTTTTTTTTTTTTAAGATTTTATTTATTATTTTTAGAGAGAGGGGAAGAGAAAGAGGCAGAGAGGGAGAGAAACATCAGTGTATGGTTGCCTTTCACCTACCTCCAGCCACAGAACTGGCTGGAGACCTGGCTTGCAACCTCATTAATGTGCCCTGGCTGGGAATCGAACCAGCGACCTTTGGGTTCGCAGGCAGGTGCCTTAGCCATTGTGCCACCAGCCAGGGCCTCAGTTTTTTGTGTGTGTGCTTTTTTTTTTTTTAGGATTGTTATTCTGAAGAACTGTTTAAGGGATAAATAGTAAGGAAAGAGGGTGGGAAGTAAATCTTGCAGAAAGCAAGCAAATTAACTCTCCAAAAGAGGCATAATGAAGATAAGCATTTAAAAAGGAACAATTAGAGAAGATGTTAAAACGAGAGGTAAAGTCTCTTTGAGGCACTCACAGTGCTAAAGAGACCAAGATACAAGTGAACTTCACCAGGAGGAAACTATTCAGTAACCATAAAATGCAAACCCATTCTAAGCTGAAACAGATATTCATCCTGGGTTTAATAGAACCCAATGAGAGAATATTAATGATGGCATGAAGCTTGTTACTAGCATGTGATCAAACATTTTAAAAGCACGTGTTGTTCTGTTGTATCGTTTCACTGAGGAAGAAAAAGAGAAAACCCAAACCTAAGTGATGAATGGGGAACAAAGCATAAGGCACTAAGAATTCTTGCTTTTCAGAAGAGAGCGATGGGGGAAAATGAAACAAAATAATACAACAACAATAAATTAATTTTTTAAATATTGAAAGAAAAGAATTGCTTTTGTTACAAGCTCCATAGTGGACTGGTGCTATTAATGTTCTGACAAAGCTTCATTAGATTCCTCTTATAAGTGAGGTCATATGGTTATTTGTCTTTCACCAACCAGCTTATTTCACTTTGCATAACATTCTCCAGTTCCATCCCTGCTGTCACAAAAGGTAGGAGTTCCTTCTTTCTTTCTGCTATATAATATTCCATTGTGTAAATGTACCACAGTTTTTTTACCCACTCATTTACTGCTAGGCATTAAGCTGTTTCCAGCACTTGGCTATTATAAATAGGGCTACTATGAACATTGGGGTGCATAAGTCCTTTTGAATTGGTGTTTCAAGATTCTTAGGGTATAATCCTAGCAGTGGAATCACTGGATCAAAAGGCAGTTTGATTTTTAGTGTTTTAAGGTAATTCCATACTGTTTTCCATAGTGGCTGCCAGTCTGCATTTCCACCAATGAACAAAATAGAACCATGGGCATGGTAACATGGAACAGACTGACAGTGACCAGAGGGAAGGGAAATAATGGTAGAAAGAAGGGAAGGAATTAGACAAAGAATATGCAATGAATGACCCACAAACATGGATAACAATGTGGGAATTAACTATGGGAGCAGGGGGTGGGATGGGCAGAGGAAGGCAAAGGGAGAAAACTTGGACAACTATAACAAAATAATAATTAAAAATGATTTAATGAAAAAAGCTTCAACCAATGTTGAAAGTCTTTCTTTCTTTTTCAGCCATGAAACTTAGCTAAAGGGAAAGCTCTCTTTGGGAAACATGTTTGAACATGCAATCTGCTGATGACATGGCAGCCAATTATTTTTTTTCTTCTAAATTTCAAACAAATATGTCCATATAACATATATCTCTATATAAACTAATAATCTCGGATTATAGAAGGAAGCAACATCTTAACAAAAAATAGGATTTTTCTTTATGTAAGTGTGAAGAAATATGGAAAGTGGTTCTGGATACAAAGCAAATTATGTTAATCCTACAGATTACTTGTTCTGATATCTTAATGATTTTTCATGAATATCCTCCTATCAGTGTCCTGATGATATTTCAAAGGTTTGGATCCAGAACACCTTTTTGTTCCAAATGAAGTCATTCTTTTTCTTTGCACTAAATTAAATGGAATAAAACATGAAGAGGATCCTTCAGTTTTCATGTAATTTGTAAAATTATTTTCTATGCAGGTTCCTAATCTTTTCCTCATTTACTGGATAAAAGGACTCGGTTTATAGCATACCATTATAAACTGATGATGTGTCAAAAATGACTTTGCAGGGAGTCAAATGTCAGATAAAGGGGCAAAGGAAAGAGTCGTGAATCTTCAACTTAATATGGTCAAGGTGTCTATTTTTCCTTAACATCCTTTAGGGAGGGCCTGGAAAAAGCTCCTCATGTGATGCTAAACACCTGATGATAAATGACTTTGCAAGTGATGCTCAGGGATCAAATTCTAGCCAGAAAGGAGTGATGGAAAGAAAAACTGCATGCTGACGGGAAAACCAGAGCTGTTTGGGTCTTGGCCACCACATTAATACAGCAAAAAAAATATATATATAAAATAAAATCTAACTAAGTTGAAATTGCTCATTTTGGCTGACATTTCTACCACCTACCACTCCCTCCAACCTCCTAAACTCAGTCTCTGGAATATGGGATGCAGGCTGATTCCCTCTGAAAGAAATAAGAGATGGCTACATGTGTCTTGCAGATGGAATTAAAAAGGGGATCTGGCATTTCTGGAAATGTATGATATTCTAGTAATACATCCTTGAGATAAATCCACAGAGCAAGAAAAAGATAGAGAAAAAAACATAATACATTTGTTATTCTAAGTGACTTTAGGCATTTAAAACTCTATTTATTGTTTGCATAGATTTCAATGAGGTGGTATTCATTTTCTGCAATATCCGGGCTTACCTCTCCAACATAAGGTAGTTAATATTATATATTTTAAGTTAGTAAAACATATACATCAGTCAATTTGTCTTCACTGTATTTTCATAAATTTAATTCTCTCTCATAATATTATGTGGAACACATACAATACTAGTGATGCTGGCATTGACTAACTTGTCAATTATTCATGTATTTGTCTTTATAACCAAGACATGTACTAGCATATAACTATATAGCAGTTCATAAGATGCCTGAATTCTTAGCGCTCACAGAACCTACTTATCTTAGATGAGCTTCATAAACCCTCTGGACATCTGTGAACAAAGGGATTGAACTAAATGGTTTTGAATGTACCTTCAATGCTTTTAATCTATGCCATTAGTATAGAAGAGAGATGGAGACTATGGCTTTTATTATATACTTGCACACATTTCTTTCTTTTTCCATCATCATGAGGATGCTAAAGGAGGAACTTGAATAATGAAGCACTTCTTTCCAGGCAGAACTGTCAGAAAGAGAGAGAATAAGGGAAAAGGGGAGGAAGAAATCTTAAGCCATAGGATTTAAAAACTTGGTTTCAATTGGGAAAGCTTTTAAATCAGGAACATATTTCTTGGTGTACCCCCTCATGCTGTCTTCAATGAATATTAATCCCATGCTTTACTTGCATAAGTAGATTCTTTTAACCTATAATTAAGATGTTCATAAATAATCACAAGCACTTCCTGAGTTTCAGGCACTGATGAAGATATTTACTCATATTAATCCCCACAATCACCTTAGGAGGTAAATACTAATTAGTCTGATTTTCCAGAGGAAATTTCAAAGAGGTCAAATAACTTGTCCAAGTTCACATAGTAAGAATGTGATAAACCAGAATTTGAATGCAGATGTCTGGCATTACTGCCTCATCTATTCATTACCTAACCAACATATGACTTCCATTGCCTTATGATTTTCCATTAGTGTCTATTATAAAATGTTCCTAATAAAATCTTATTTATATAGTCTCTTTTCATCACACACTGATGAATGGCCAATCACGATCTTGTCTTTCTTCCTTTCTGCCATTATAAGAAAGAATAAGTTAATAATTATGATTTCAGTTTGCTCTTATTTTCATTTCCTAGGATTGCTACAACAAATCACTACAGAGTTGGTGGCTTAAAAAACAAAAATGTATTCTTTCCAAGGTCTGGAGAGCAGACTCCAGAACCTAGGTATTGGCTGAGTTAGTTTTGTCTAGCGGCTCATAGGGACAGTTCATTCTTGCCTCTCTCCTAGCTTCTGGTGGCCATTGGGATTCTTGGCTTGTAGATGTATCACTTTAATCTCAGATTTCATCTTCCTATTTTCTTTTCCAAATGACCTCTGTGTCCCAAATCTGCCTCTTCTCTCTCTTATAAGAAAACCAATCATTGAATTTAGGACCTACCACAAACACAGGATGATCTCACTCCAAGATCTTTAACTTAGTTATATCTACAAAGACCCTATTTTAAAATAAGGTGACATTCACAGGTACAGATACAGATACAGATTAGGGCCCAGATACATCTTTTGACAGTATTGTGAGGGAGATAGAAGGAGTGATACACATATAAGACTATTAGCTAATAAATAAATAAGACCATTTTAGAGAATGAAAAATGGTATGAAGTAAATTTAACAGGATTCTGTTTGACTTCTGGGCCCTAAGTACCTTCTTAAATATTAGTTATAGCTCTTGACAGTGCCAATAACTGTATGATATATTTTTTAAATCAAATTTTATTTAAAGGTTTTAAAAAATTTCTCATAAAATCCATCTGTTGTGATAAACTGTTAAAAAGAAACTACAGACTTCTTTGTCATTACTCATATGTCAAAAAAGCATTCATTAAAAAAGCAAAACACTAGGTTCCCTGATTTCCCTAGGGAATTGTAGGAAATTGAATTAGAAAAAATAACTAAAGCATCAATTTATGAATCATTACCTTTCCCAACTCCCAAACAGAAAAGCATTATAAGATTACTACAAAAAATGTCCTCAGGGAACTTTCTCTATAGAAACATAACATTTTTGGAAAAAATTCAACCTGTTGTAGCTGCTCATATTTTACTTATCAATTACAATTGCAAAATATTCACAAAACATATTGGCAAATGGCTTGGAAGTTGTTATGCAAGAAGTAACTTATTGAGCTTAAGATAGCTTCTTAAAATTTACTTTGAGTTCATTCAGGACCAGAATATTAGTCCCTACAATATACCTGTCTAAGGACAAACTTACACCATGGCTGTATAATCACTGATTGTAAGAAAGACCTTTGGTGATGATTTGTAAACTACTGAAAAGTTGTTTTGGTGTACTTTTTTGGATTTGGGACTGTTATATGCTAATTTTGTTTCTACACAAATTACATTTCTTTTTGCTTAATTTCAATATTTGGGTATAAGCAGCTCTTTTACTTTAGTTTGTGAACCCTATAATGTTAGAAATTAAAAGGCATAAATATTTATTCTAACTTGAAATATGAAGCCAAGTAAAGGCCAAGTCACTTGGCTGTGCTTAAGACAAAACCAATGCTTATTTCAGCAAATATTTCAACTCCACACCTTACTGATTTTCTGTAGAACTCAATCTTCATGATCTGGGCAGAAAAGGAAAAGGTTGCAATCTTTTCTTTACTAAGAGTTTAGACATCCCCCTCCCACAGGTAGTGAGGAAGGCATTTAGTAATAAACTTTACAAAATCTATTGCACAAGGCATTACCATTCCAGTATTTTCTTTTTTAAGTCTGCCTTAACTAAAGAAGGCAAAAGAAATGATAAGGATTGTAATGCAACAATAAATAAAATTAAAAAAAAATTATAAGGAGTACATTGGTCAAAAATAGCGAAATACAAAACAAAGGGAGTAGAATGAACTCAAAACAGTTGTACCTGATAACTTTGTACTTATATCTCTTTGCCCAGTGATAAGACATGATATATTGTGATGGCAAATTTGTCTATATCAACCTGTTGCAGAAGATCCTCTATTCATTTGGTCTACAAAGAGTACCTGCTGTGTGCTAGGTGCTGCAGTTTGTGCTTGATGTTTTGAGGTTAACTAAACACATACGGTACTAGTGCTTATGGAGTTGGGTAGAAAACATTAAATAAGGATTTGTGAATAAATAAACAATTATTTCATATAATGATAAATACTATGAAGTGATGTGTTGAAATGATGTACATTAACCAGAGAAGGTCTACCTAGATAAAGTATTAAAGGAATGTTTTCTTGGGAAGAAGCCATTTAAGCTAAGTGCCAAGTGCTAAGCACTAAATCTAAGTGCCAAATAAATTTATATATTATAGTAAGGTCAGGGTAGAAGTTATTAACCTGTAACCTTGGAACCAAGAATGGGTAAATTTACTGCCCCATAGCAAATTTAATCCATAACAGGATTAAATATGTGTTTATTGCCTATATATATGTAGATAAATAAAAATATATACAGATATGTTGAGACATATACATATGTGTGTAGGAGGATCTGTCCAGACAGTATACAGACATGTAATATAAAAAATAGAGGCATTTATTGAAGAAGACACAAAATATAAGAATTATACATAGGACAATGATGCCTCAGTCCCCTTCAAAGTAAGTACCTTGGGACCTTACACAGTTGTCCTAAATGACATCAGCTGCCCTGTCATGTTTCCCTGAATCTCATTGATGGTCTGAAATCTCTTCCCTTTCAAAGTTGCACTTAGTTTTGGGAAAAGCCAGAAATCACAGGGCATCAAATCTGGGCTGTAGGGGACTGAGTCACCTGGGTGACTTGATATTTTGCCAGAAACTCTGCATGAGACATGACACATGAGCAGGCATGCTGTCCTGATGAAGTTGCCACTCAGCAGTTGCCCATAGCAGTAAACTCTGAATCATCCAAATAGTTTCTGTGGAAGAATGTCCAAGCTTAATGGAAAATTTGATGCAGATTCATTGCTCTGCTTGCTCAGTCATTTTGAATGTGATGGCTACACAGTACACATGTTCTCTCAATGGCACCTACTGTCCCCATTGACTAGTATAGTGAACTTGTCATTGTTCATGCGTGTGTATTCCTGGCCACTCTCCTTGGCTGCCAGGTTACATCAAACATGCAAATGGTTTTCATTATATTAACAATGGCTGAACTTTTTCCTGACAGATATATCTGTGTGTGTGTGTGTGTGTGTGTGTGTGTGTGTATGTGTGTGCATGTGCAAATAATCAGAATTAGAGTTTCAGTCTTGCAGTTGTATGTTATTTTTCTTACAGGAATTCCAATAAAAATTTATAGCTATTGATATATAGCAAAAAATCAAGACCACACTGAATAAAATCAGTCTTTGAGTACAGATAGCTTTCCTTCTTTTTTCTACCACTTTCAACACTGTTGTTGGCCCACTTGCTTCTTATACATTTTAATTACCCTCACTGCTTTAAAATTGGCTGTTTATTAACCACCATGTATGTACTATGCATCATTGTAAACATGAACTAAGAAGACAATCTCATTTAACTTCCATAGCCACCCTATGAGGTAGACATTTTTATTAGCCTTATTTTCCAGTGTTGCAACTGAGACATGGGGTGGTTTTACATCTTCCCTGAGTTCACATAGTTGGCAAGTATGACTACAGAGTATCAGATCATAACCTCTCTAGCCTGCAACTGCTGAATGTACTTCTGATTCTTGACTAAAGTTTTGAGCACTCCTTATAAATGATTAAGGCAAGGGTGTCAGTGCAATACAGGACATGTATACAATGGAATACTATTTGGCCATAAAAGAGAAGAAAATTTTAGCCTTTGAAACAGTATGCAGGGACCTGGAGAACATTAGGCTAAGTGAAATAAGCCAGTCAGAGAAAGACAAATAACATGATTTCACTCATATGGGAATCTAATGAACAAACTGAACCAACAAGGAACATGGGGACAGGTTCAGAGATGGAGAGCAGGATGACAGCTAGTTGTGGGGAGGGAGGTAATGGGGTAGAGGGATTGAGCAAAAAGGAAAAAGGACTTGAGGATGAGGACGACAGGGTGGTGGTTGCTGGGGGAGGAGCTATAAGGGGACTAAAAGGTAATGTTAAAATAAATACAATAAAGATTAAATTTTTTTTAAAAAGGCTGTTTCCCAGCAGCTCAGTTGTATTGTATTTATTTGGTTTATAAGAAATAGAGAAATGCACATTAAAAAAAGAAAGAAAAAAAAGAATCTCACCAGTATTAATATGTTTTTGAGGTATTAACAAACCCATTTATATCTATATAAGAAATACCAATGGGGTCTCTTTTCACTTAAATTTACTTACTTATTTTTTAAAGAACATGACCTTTCTGATAATTGATTCCAGTAGGAAAACCTCAGGATGGGGTCAGCTGGTGTAGAGAGGATTATAGCCTATATCATCATGGAGGAAAATGGTTTGGTAGACAGGTCAGGTATATAAATACCCTGAAGTTTCAACTATGACTCTAACTAAATGCATGACTATTTTTAATTCTGATCTGCAGGTAGTGATTTCCCTGAAGCACTCATTGTGTAGAACCAAGGATGACAGTTTGGCTTCTAGCAGTTTAACTATGCAATTCTCCTCCTTTTAAGATTAAATATGCATAGTGGAAGGAAATATCACATATTGTTTATCCAATTTGAAAAATATGCACCTAAAACCTACCAATAAAGCATGCATTAGATAAATCTCCATTCATAATTTAAAATATCTAGAGATCATAAACTATTTTACTGCACTGAGAGTTTTCTTTTCCTAGTTCCTTGAAAAATTGAGTTCTGCTGTGTCAATGTGGCTAAGTCTGCCCTGGGCTACTTCTGATGATGGAATTCCTAAAATAAACACCAAGGATGATGAAAGGTAACCTGAACTGGATTACTTCTGAACTTTAATGAGGTTGAGAGATCATTCTGCAAATGTTTTCTAAGCTGAAAATTCATTTCAGTTGCTGATCTTACTGTGATCCATCTATGCATAATGTAAGAGGAAAGTTTATGGTAAAAATGGCTAGTTTATTAAAGAATTCAGGGAAGATAAACACTTGGAAAGATCATTATCAAGGCCTATTGAAACACTGTGGTATGTGTTACAAACATAGATGGAGCATTGATTTATATTAGCAATGTCCTCTTTTGAGAACTTCATTAGTAAAAGCCATCCCACTCAAAAGCATATCCGTTGCCTGAAATACCCCAGAGTAAATCTGAATAAAACTAAAAGAAATTATATAGTTGAAAATTCAGGTAATATTTCTGAAGAAGCAGACATCAGAGAAAATGTTGGTCATTGGAATTCCTATGTTTTATTTGTAGTCCATCTATTTGAAGGGTTTGTTAACAGAATATTAGGTTTATTGAAGACGCTGTTTATTTTTGGGTTGACCAAAAGCCCAATTAGATTTTTTTCCATCAAATAAAGTACACACTTTCCATTTACATCAAGAACTTTATTGATTTGGATATTTTGAGTATGTTGCCACCTCCCCTATTGGCTTCTAGTGGGTAGAGGTCAGGGGTGCTGCTAAACATCTTCCAATGCATAAGAGAGCCCCACAGCAAAGAAGTATTTGGCCAAAATGTCAATGGTACCAAGAAACTTAGCAAACCACTTTTGACATGTTCTATCAGTCACAGCACCTTCTCCATATGCTGCACAAACCTTTTGTTTGTTTTTGTTGCTTTTTTACCTTTCTTGAAATAATAAAACATAAAATGCCAAACATGTTGTGCATCTTCTTCCACTTTCAATATTAAAAAGGATGCACAGAAATTCACCAAATTTTGGTAAGATTTTATTTTTAATTGCATTGATATAGCAGTGGTCACAATACAAGCTAATGAAATTGTTTTGAATGAAGTTAAAGATAGTTAAGTACTACTAGAGCCATCATACAAAAAAACAAAAAAACAAAAAACAAACAAACAAACTTTATAGCTAACGCAATACATTGCCTTTTGTCCCACTTCCTGCCACTAAGTACATTCTATTTCTAATATGAAATTACTAATATGTACACTGTGTACAAAGACATGAGAGGTGTTGTGACTGAAAGAGATAGAAAGATGAAGATACTGCTTTCAAGAGCTTGTAAGCTAAATGTGAGTCTTAACAGCCTGGTATGTAGAAGGCATTCAACAAATGTTTGTTGAATAATTATCACCCCACCTTCTCCCCCAAAGCTAAGATTATAAGTAAGGCAATCATCAGAAATCAGCGAGGATTTGAAATCATTGGCCAAGACTTACAAGGTAAATATGAACTGTGCTAACAGAAACAGCAAGAGGAGCCTTCAGAGAGCGGCAGGGGGATTTACTCCCACAGTCCTCACTCATATACATGGTTGATGGTCGCAGGGAGACTTAACACCCTGTGATCTTATTTCCTATACATAAATTTCACATTCTTGAACTAATAATATTTTGCACTGTATCTATCATGGCTTTACTTAATGGCCTAAAATATTAAGCAAATTGAAAGAAAAAGCAAAGAAGACTTGTGAAGCAACTTGAGGTTAGGCAAAGTTGAATAATTTTGTGTAGATTCTGGCTTTCTCTGAATTTCAAAGATATCAAACATATTAGTTCAAAGATATAACACATAAGCCATTATAAAGAGGCAATGATCAGGAAAGAAGCATATTTATTATATAAATTATTTTTGTATAAATAGTAATTTATGGGCTTCCTATTCCTTCCTCACCATTAATTCTTAAGAAGCATGAGTAGAAGCAAGAGAAAAGAATCTTATTTATTGAGCTCAAGGTTCTTGACAATGTTTGTAGCTGGGACTACAATCCCTATGTTTCATCTTAAAAGGTAAAAGAGTTTTATGGGGTATTTAGAAATGTTTTCTTAAAAAAAAAATAGATTCCTTCTTCATTTCCTCCAAAAAGAAAATGAAATTCTCCCATTTGATTGATGCATAATTGGGATATATTTTTTAATTTATATATTTGTGAATTTTCTATCTTAAGCAACATATTTTAAAAACATGTTCAAGGACATTTGATTGGAAAATCCATGTGTTCCTGAGTTGTGGTTAAGGCCACAAACTGTGGACAAGAGGCACTAAGTATCCTACTTGGACAGTCAGCATGGAATAGAAGCCAGCTATGTTCCCACAGGGCTTGTTAAGGGGTGAAAAGTGCATACCACCCTCTGCCAACAGTGACTAAGAAGAGAGCTGGGGAGAGAAAGGGAATCATCAGCCTTGTAGGTTTACTGGTTGAAAGTAATGCTAACTGCTGTAGCTAACAAATCCTTATATTTCTGAATAAAGTAAAATTTTATTTTTTATTCATGTAATTGAACAATATGAGTGTTCCTGGTAGGATGCTTGTAACTTTTTCTTTTGTAGCCCATGACCTCTAGCTTTGTTCTGCAGGGTTATCTTCATTTCAGCCAGCTGGAAAGGAAGAACATTACACATAGGAGGGTTTTATGACTAGGGGGCTTAAACAAACAAAAATATATTTTCTCACAGCTCTGGTGGATAGAAGTCAAGATTGAGGTGTCAGCTGGTTTGGTTTCTTTTGGGGTCTCTCTCTTTCAGTTGCAGATGGCCACCTTCAGGCTGTGTCCTCTCTTGGTCTCTCTGTGTTCTGCATTCCTGGTGTCTCTTGTGTGTGTCCAAGTTTTCTCTATGAAGAAGGACACTGGGTTGGTTAGGGTCCATCCTAATAGCCTCATCATAACTTAATAACCTTGTAAAGGCCTTATCTCCAAATATAGTCACATTCTAAAGTACTGGGACTAGAAATTTAATATATGAAATTAAGGAAGATATAATTCAATAACATGCACCAACCACTAAAGTGATATATGAGGTCTGTCCTGAAATTATCAAGCCAAATAATGTAATTAAGAGTTTGCATGACTAATACTTTCAGGACAGACCTTGTACATCAGTTCCACTTAATGGGATCTTTAGCTAGAATTCTGACTTATGGCTAGACCTAAATGAAAAAGAATCTTGGAAACGTAGCTTACCAGTGTACCCAGGAAAAGGAAGGAAAGTAAATGACTTTGATCAGGGAGAAGTCTCTTCTATTGTCTGGGCACCAAACATCCATTTCACACTTCTTTTTACATATGGATTTACTTACTGCCTCCATTGATACAGTGTGTATGATAGCCAGGTAATGTGCACTTTCTGTAAATTCAGATATAACTTCTCATGGTCCAGTGAATATGAACTAAGAAGATAAGTTATCTGTTCATCCCTGCCTCCATACCGCATATATAATTAGTGAAGCAGGGACATAATAACAGCAAACTGTCTAATTTTAGTATATATGCTGCTGAAGTGAGCACTGCAAACTGTCTAAATGAGGAAGAATGAGAGAGAGAGAGATAGCAAGCAGAGTCTGGGTAAACAACAATACTGAACCCCTGTGGAACAGGTGTTCTAAGGGTCCTTTGCTCTGGCAGTTCTTTATCTGACCCTTATTCTGCTCCCTGGAAATACCATCTTGATTACTATTCCTGAGGCCCCTGGCTCTACTTTTTCGGGAAGTTCCTTCTTGCCTGTTATCCTCCAAGGCTTTATCTTGAGGGGGCTTTGGGGATATGTTTAGTGGAAGTGGCTATGCAGCCCATTCCGTATTCAGGTAAGTTTGAACATCCATGGTTGTTTGAAGGCTCAAGAGGTCCAAGGGGTGTGTGTGTGTGTGTGTGTGTGTGTGTGTGTGTGTACATAGTATATATTTGAATATATACATGAGAAATCACCAAAATCACTATCCATCTCCTGCAAAAAATTTCTTGTGTTCCTGTGTAAAACTCTTTTGTCTATTTTCTTTCATCATACTTATTTTTAGAGTCATCCATTGTGTATGCCAATAGTTTGTTCCTTTTTATTTCTGAATTGTATTCTTTTGTTTGGATATTACATCATTTGTTTATCTATTCACCTGTTGATAGAAAATTAATTGTACTATTTTCAGTGTGGACTACTTCAAATAAAACTGCTATGAATATTTGTGTACAAATCCTTTTATAAATATATGTTTTCATTTCTCATCAGAAATGCTGAGCAATAAAATGGTTGAATAATATGTAAGATGTATGATAATCTAAATCAGAAATGGCTGAAGTGTTTTCCAATATGATTGTATCATTAAATATTCTCACTAGCATTGTGTGAGGATTCTAGTTCCTCCATGTTCTTGACAAAACTTGCTATTATTGGGCTTTTCAATCATAGGTTTTTAAAGAGCCCAGTTATAGTTTTTGTGATTTTAATTTGCATTTCCTTAATGACTAATGAGGTTGAACATCTTTTTATGTGTTTGTTTGCCATATGTATATTTTTGTTGAAATGTTTAAATATCATTTTTATTACTGAACTTTGAAATTCTTTATGTATTCTAAACACAAGCTTTTAATCAAATATATTACTAAAAATATTTACCCTAAGCCTGTGGGAAAAAGACTGTCTATGTACTCACAACATTATCTTTTAAACATAGAAGTTTTAAATTTTGATGAAGTCCAAATTTTTCTTTTGTGAATTATATTTTTTGCATTGTAACTAAGAAATCTTTAACTAAAGATCACAAAGATTTTTTTCTTTTTTTTCCTAATTTAATTTTTAATATGTCTATAATTTATTTGAATTAATTTTTGTACATGGCAGGAGGTAGACATCAAAATTTCTTTTTGCATGTAGATTTCTAATAGTTCTAATATAATTTGTTGAAAAGGTTATTCTTTCTTCTCTAAATTGCCTTTGACCTTTGTAAATATCAGTTGTCTATACATTTTTGAGAGCATATATCTATTTGCCTATATATAAACCATGACCACATTGTTTTAATCATTATAGCTTACAAGTACAGTGTGTGCGTAATCAATTGGCAAAATTTTAGTAAATTAAACAACATATCACAAAAGTGTTATTTTTTGAAATAAATTTATTCTTATATGTAAATACATAAACATAGTCATTATTTTAAAAGTTGTTAAATCAAGTCTCCATTTGCTGCAATAATAGACTCAATTTGACTTCAGAATCTTGAGCACACTTTAATTTTTCTTTATCCATGGACATCATCATGTTTTCAATCTTAGCTTTAACAGCCTCTTTATTGGAATGAGGTTGTTTATTAACTTCTCTCTCACAAATGCTGCATACTTAATAGTCTAAAGAATTTGCATCGGGTGAACTAGGTGGCCAGATTTCCTTTGACCAGAGTTCTGAAGCATTGACACTGAGACATTCTTGCACCTTTTTGGCTTTATGTGCTCATGCACCATCTTGTTGGAAGATAAACTGCTATCTATTTGTGACTTGCTTCATCCATGGTACAACTACTTCTAAAACATCAAGGTAAATATCCTGGATCTTCATTGATGATCTCCTGGATTCTGTGTCTGGACTTGTGCAATCCTTGTGTACCTTATGCGTTTTTCCTGTTGGTGTGGCAACATCAGGATCAGCATCACACACCTTCTTCACATTGTCAACTGTACATAAAGGGATGTTATTGAAGCCTGCAGTTTACTTAGCAGTTGGCCCTGCATGAGGTTCAGAACTATGGTTGCTCCAACATCATATTCCTTCAATATGATAGTTGCTCTTAGAATTTAATACTTTATATCTGAAACAATGATGTTGAATCATAACCCTAGAAACATAGTTTTTCAAAGTTAATAAGAAGCATGTAAAATAAGGAGATGAAACATTATTGTCAATTGATCGCATGAAACATTATTGCTAATTGATCACACACCCTGTAAGACTTGAAGTCATTAGGCTAATTTCCTGACTTTGCTTTTTTTTTCAAAGTTATTTTGGATCTTTTAGATATTTTGCATTTCCTTCTCAGTTTGCAACTTCTATAAAAACACCTGCTGGGATTTTAGTTGTATTGCTTTGAATCAATATATCAATTTAAGGAGAATTGATATTTTGACATTACTGAGTCTTCCAGTCCATGTACACAACATATATCTCCATAGTTTCAGTCTTTCTAAAATTTTCCCCAGCTATATTTTGTAGTTTCCAATGTACATGTCTTTCACATTTTTCAAATCTATCTTTAACTATTTCATATTTATGATACTATAGGTGAGTTAAGCCTTTAATTTATGATAATTTGTTACATGGAAGTAAAATCAATTTTTATATATTCATCTTTATCCTGCAACTTTGCTAAACTCAGTTACTGGTTCTAGTAGCTACTCTACATATTCAATCAGATTTTCTACATAGATAATCACTTCACCTATGAATAAATGTAGTTTTATTTTTGCTTTCTAATTGGGAAGCCATATAAAGGTCTATCCAGAAAAAGGCCAACCATTGTTAATATAATAATGGTTTGCATGACACCTGTGTAACCTGACAGTACATGTATGAATAATTATGACTTGACTGTATTAGTTGGTGAGGGTGGTAGACACTGTTGAGTGAGCACAAGTACTGTGTGGCCATCACATTCAAAATGAGTGAGTAGAGCAACAAATCTGCATCAAATTTTGGGTTAAGCTTCAACATTCCTCCATGTAAAGCATGAGGATGACTCACAAGGCCACAGCTATGGGCAACTGATGATTGGCAGCTTTATCATGACAATATGCCCACTCATGCATCATGGCTTGTGCACAGTTCTTTCTGGCAAAATATCAAATCACCCAAGTGACTCAGATTTGGCACCATGGCTTTTCCTAAAACTAAAATCACCTTTGAAAGGGAAGAGATTTCAGACCATCAATGAGATTCAGGAAAACATGATGGGTGGCTGATGTCAATTAGGAGAATTGTGTGAGGTCCCAAGGTGCCTATTTTGAAGGGTACTGAGGCATCATTGTCCTATGTAAAATGTATTTTATATCTTGTAACTTCTTTAATAAATATCTCTTTTTCATATTACATGGCTGGATACTTCCTGCACAGTCCTCATCATGTATTTTTTTTCATGTTTTATTGTATTAGCCAGAACTACCAGTACATTGATGAATAGAACTGATGACATAACAGCCTTAATTTGTTCTTTGTCTTAAGGGAAAACACCAGTCTTTCACTATACATGTGATGTTAGCTGAAATTGTTATAGGTGATCTTTATCAGGTTGAGGAAGTTTGAGGAAGTTACCTCTTATTTAATTTGGTGAGAGGTTTTGGGGTTTTTAAAAATCAGTAGTAGACACTGGATTCTATCAGATACAATTTCCGCACTCATTTAGGTGATCAAGTGTTTTAAATTTTTAATCTCTTTATATGGTAAGTTATATTGATTTTTGATAAAATTTACACTATGTTCTTTACATTGCTGGAAGCAGTATCATTTGGGTTTGATGTATTATAATTTTATGTATGTTATATTCAATTTTCTAAATTTTGTATAGATTTTTTTCTTATATCATGAGATATATTGTGCTATAGTTTATTGAAATGCCTTTGTCTAGTTTTGGTGTCAGGGTGATGCTGGCCTGATAAAATAAATTGGGGAGTGTTTATCCTATTCAAATTTCTGGAAGTGTTTATGTGGAATTGGTGTTACTTATTCCTTAAGTATTTAAGTGTTTGTTAGAAGTCATCTGGCCTGAAGTTGTTTGTGTGTGTGTGTATGTGAAAGTTTCCAACTACAAATTCAATTTCTTTAATATAGACTGAGCTTTTAAGATGATCTATATCTTCTTGGATGACCTTTTGCAGTTTAAATAAATTTGTGCATACCTCTTAGGATGTTAAATTTACAGACAAAGTTGTTCATAACACTTCCTGTTACTCTTTGAATATACAAAAACAATCTAGTTGTTTTCTCTTCCATTCTTGATAGTGATAATTGGTGGCTTCTGAAACTTTTTGCTAATCAGTCTGGCTAAAAGTTTATTAATTTTATTGATCTTACCAAACCAGCTTTTGGTGTCACTGGTCTCCCTGTTGTATTTTTTAATGTTAAGTTTTAAATTAAAAATTAACCATAACTGACATAGGTAATCATAAGATGTTGTGAAGAGCATTGTTGAGGTGTGTAGGAAAACGATTTGGCATTTGAGAATAGTAATGGCAAAAAAGAAAATAATCTCATAGTAAGAGTCCTATACTAGTTACATATGTATAATAGTTACACATTAATACTATCTTTTACATATAATTTGATTTTTGACATGCATTAATGTTTTTGAATGTCAAATAATGTAATGTAGAATTTCCCTAAATGGGTACCATTGTGCATTTCTTCCCTGAATATTAATGTATATTTTATGAAAAAATTATCTTCAAACAATAGGAAATATTGGTTTAATATGAATTGGATAATTTTTTCTATTTTTGTAAAACTTCCCATATTTTAAAATATTACATTGTGTATCTTTAATCTCCTGGGAAGAGACATAAAGCATATATATTTCTAAATTTATTGGACCTGAGATCTGCTTTTATTTTAATGGCACATCAATCAAGACAAGAATTTAACAGAACAGCTTTTGAGGAATATTAGTGGGTTGAAGAGCTTTAAAGGGCAACATTTCTAGCTTTGATTCTGACTCCAGAAGCAAATTGACCCCAGGCAAGTAAGTAGCTTAAAGCATATGAGTGTGAGTTCACCTTTAAAAAGAAGTTCCTTTTTGGGATGTTCACAATTAGAGATAAAGACTTATAAAGCATCTGCACACTTTATGGTACAGAATAGATAATCAAATATTGGTATCTATATTAATAATAATGATAATTTCCAGAAATATACAGGATGCTAAAACAGAAAACTAGTGCTTCATTTCCCTTGCTAGTACTGACATAGAGTATTATGTAAAATTTGGAACAATAATTTTATTCTTCTTTAAAAATCATAACTGGCCTATCTTTATACCTAGAAATGACACCTAGAAAAGGATGCACCATAATATTGGGGCAGAACTGAACTTATTGTTAGTATTCTGAAAGAATGCCATGAATTTTAGCATTTTTGCCAATCATTGATTTCTTATGTGTTTGCAAACAATTTAAACACTCTCACACTTTAATTTTCTCATTTATAAACTAGAATAATAAGATGGGAATTTTCATTTATTTACTTTTCAATGCTGATATATGCTTATTCTTAAAATATGTATGGCCTTTTATTTAAATTCTATTTCCAGCGTCTAATCTCACCTCCTCAACAACACACGAACCATCTTTACCTTCAGACTTTATCCTTTACAATTCTAATGCAGTGACGGTTACAGAAAAGACAACACTTCTGGTTGTCTACCCACCATTTACTTTTTCTCTTCTTCCTCAAAAAACCTGGGTTTATACATAGTAGTGTGCTATCAGCCACGCACCCCCAAGGGATGATTCAGTTATAAATTTTAGCTAAAATAAACATTTATATAAATCTCTTCTCCCTACACCAATAAAAAGACATTTGGTATTGGAAAATACCCTTGTTAATAGAATCAATAAATAACTCTTATAAAGTGAATAAGTTTAAGAAACCAGGACTTTGGTCTGACATTGATTAACTACAAGGAAAGAGGTGGGTCAAATAAGCAATTATATTGGAAATGAAATTTATGAATATATTATATTTCACAGGAACAATAGTCTAAATTTTAATTTCTGCAGTATTTAACATATGTTGAATCACCACTTACATGTATTGGCATAAGACAAACTTGCCATGAATCCTATTATGAAAGAGTTCTCCTCAAAAGTGCCACAGCAATCAAGAATTTTAGTTACCTATGAGAGTTCAGAGGCATATTCCTCAGAGATAGAATGTTTTATGTCACTAACTTAGTGTATGTGGAAATACATTTTAGGTGCTTAATTTATTCTCATTAATTGCCTTTTTGTTCATTATTATCTAGTGGGTGTAAGTGGTATAAATAGCGAGTCATTAGCAAAAACCCTCATTTTTCGGGCAAGGCTTCCTTTATCACCACATGTCCTTCCCTGTCAAATGATGTTGAATGGTAGCCATGCCAGGAATGAACATAATGCTTTGATAATAATTCTGGACTTGTCTGTTTTAGTTCATTCAAATACTGTAAGCTAATCCACTAAGAAACATGCTTTGATTTTCATTCTCATCATTAGGATGGGTGAGTCATATAGGAGGGTCTGAGGTACTTTATGATTAAATACAGGACCTTTGGGAAATGTCAGAATTCCATATTTTCCATAATAGATAGAGACAGGTTTCTTAAGTTAAGAATTATTGGACTTTTTAAAGACCCAGGTAGATGTCCAAGTGTTTCAATACTTATTCTGTAGAATTTCAGCATTCAGTTAGCCGATTTTTTTTCCCCTCTTTTTCTTTTTCATTGTCTACTCCTAAAGAAGATCCCTCAGAGTCAGGGTTAACTAGTTGGTAGGCAGGGGTCTAGATTTCTTCTGTGACCATTATTGATGTGGGTGTCTGTCTTCTAAATTGAGGTTCCTATTTCTACCTAAGGACCTAGGTTGATAAACAGATGTTGAGATGAGAAGCACCTTCTTATGGAGTAGATTTTTGGCCTTCTCCCTTTTGAAGTAGCTGGAGATTTTTACATCAGAATCTCAATTTGGGTGTAATTTCCTTTTCAGGCTCTTAACCATTTATTCTGCAATGCTGAGAACATTTGCCTATGTCTAATGTTGTGCCAGAAACCATAGAGATTCTGAACTAAAAATGCACATCTGTATTAATCAGGAACACATTTTTCTGTAATACTCATTTTATACCTTCTTCCTCTTCTCTCTTTGCCTTCTTTGGCACTTTCTTGCATCACCTCCCCAAGGTGGCAATCCATCTCACTCTCGGCAGGCAATAAAGGTGCCAGAGAGATACCCTGAGCCACATGTTTAAAAGAGGAATTAAATAAGCTCAGAACTTGGTGCGCTACACTGGCAGTATTAAACAGGTGCTGTTTTGCCATCTTCCCTAAAGTATATACTAGGCTTCATCTCTATGACTGATAATCACATCTGCAGAATGATGTTACTTTTACTTACACCTGTAATTTTGTGAATATATGCATATTTAGCCTGCAGGCTAATCTTTCTGCTACTTGGTAACTTCCTTCTTTGAAACATCAAATATTTGTATCTATTTTTCTGATAATTAATGCTGCTAATATCACCATGTTGTTTTTCCCTCTGACTTCCACTAAACTTTGAACAAGTGAGCAATGATGGTGTTTTATTCTTCTTTAATTCCTAAACCCTAACAACATAACTGGCACAGATTAGGTGCTCAATAAAAGTTGAATGAATAAATATGGGTTTATCTAAAAAACATGTGGCAGCCTCACTCAGGGGTAGCCTTGAAAAACAGCAGTGATAATAACTTCTCACAACAGACAGAATTTTGGGAAGTGTATCTGGTTAGAATACATATGAATTATGGGCAGAGACAAATGGCCTAACAAGACCTAAAAAAGGAAAATGATTAAAAGATTGGAGATAAGATGATATGGGGTAGTAATATTTGAATAAACATAGGAGAGGGCACAAGGTGAAAAGATCTTTATATCAGTGGTTCATGCCCATCACAGAACATTCTGTACAGAAGAGGCACTAAATAACTAAGTGAATCATATGAGACAACCAGTTTTGATGTTAGCTAGACTCTATCCTTATCTGCTCAGTGCTGACAGGATGGACACTTAAGTGACAGTGACAAAGATGGACATTACACGTGGGCCCAATGTCATAGACTCCTTACCAAGGCTGAGCTGGCTATTGTCCCTGCTAAATGTTTCCAATCTGCCAGCAGCAGGACAAGTACTGAGCTCCCTGTATGGTACCATTTCTTCAGGAGATGAATTTGACCCTTGTTGGTAAGGCAATGATGCTTTGAGGATTTTTCATTTTTGGAGAGCTAGTGGTTCATTCTTATAAGAATTTGCATGTGAGATTCCACATAACATTGCAGCAGAACAAAGGGCATACTTTATATCAAAATTATATGAGAACAGACCCATGACCATGGGATAAACTGATCATATCACGTATTATACTACATAGGAGCTGAGAGCCAGATAGATCATTATTGGCTGCTGAAGACACAGATTAAGTGCCAGGTCTGGAGGTGATAATTTGTATGGATGACACACCATTCTTTAGGACATAATACATGCAATGAGTCAAAGATCTTATTTGGCAATGTGCTCCCAATAGGACAGAAAAACAGGTGGAAGAAGGATTGGCTCTATGTAATGTGATTTCCAATAACCTACTATAGGCATTTGTGAATCATATTCTTGCAACTCTGGTCTCTGAAGAACTAGAGGTCCTAGGCTTCCAAAAGGCCACCCTTTTATCAAGGGTACACAGTAAGAGTACCACTGAATTTTAAGCTACACATTGTGGGCTCCTTATATCCTAAAACCAGCATGTAAGAAGTGTCAACATCTTAATAGGAGTAACTGACTCTAATAATGAGAAACAGGTAGAGCTGCTGCTACATAATGAGACAGAATGGAATACATTGTACTCAGGTAATCTACATGGGTGTTGCTTGGTACTCACTTCCCCGCAGGTTATTACAAATGAGTAAGATCTGCAACATCATCCTGGTGAATGCATGGTGACCAGGGAATCAGGATGCTTGAACCTGAGGATTTGGGTCATGACAGTAGATAAACCACCAAGGCCAGAAGAGGTAGAAGCTAAATGTGATGAATATCCACAATATATTGTTGAGGAAAGACACGATGAGTATCAATTGTAGACCTGAGACAGATATAGAAGCAAAGACTGTTGTTCATCTCACTAAAATCTCTTAAATTTTCCCTCTGGGGGAGAGGCCCATTACAATCCTAAAGGAACTACTCCCCAAATGTGTATGGTGGGTTACATCTAGGTGGAACAAAGATGGGTTATGGTAGACAAGGGCCTGCATCACCTAATTCCTCCTCCAAGAAGATTCGGATGAGAAACGTAGGGAGTGAGCTTTGCAGGCAGCCTGCAGGTACTATCTGCTTAGGGTTTGCCTTAGCTGCATAGAGTTGTTTCACTCAAAGTCCCTCCCTTTCAGGGGCAGCTTGTGTCTAAAGGCAAACTGAGATAAGCCCATAAAACCTCTTTCCGGTTTAAGTTGGTGAAGGATGGTTCTCCTGGGCAACAGTTACTCCACGTGTTCTCTCCAGGTGGCCAAGACTTTGTTGGACCTGCATCACAATTCAGTTTCTCCCTCTGCCCAATCTTAATTCTTTCCTCTTTCTCCCAGAAGTGTAGGTCCCCAGTAACCATCTTTGGTACAAAATGCAGCTAAACATTGCAAAGGAAGTTTGACTGAGAAGAGTCTTGTGAGCTTGCATTAAAATTTTGGGCTTCATCTGAGGTTAATTGGAATCTATTGAGTTTTAAGCAGAGGAATGGCATAATTATATTTGCACTTTATTTTATTTTACTTTTTAAGATTTTATTATGTTCAGAGAGAAAGGCATGGAGGGAGGAAGAAAGGGAGAGAAGCATCAATGTATGGTTGCCTTTCACCTGCCTCCAGCTAAGGATCTGGCTGGAGACCTGGTTTACAACCTGGTTATGTGCCCTGGCTGGGGAATCAAACCAGCGACCTTTGAGTTCTCAGGCTGGAGCAGATCCACTCAGTGACTCCGGTAAGGGCCGTATTTGCTTTTTAAAAAGCCACTTTATCTGCAGAAATGAGTAGATAAGAGTAGGAATAGTGTTAATGTTCTGGAAATGTGGTCAATGGAACTGTGTGCTGTAAAAATTTAAGCAAGAGATATGTTAGCTTGGACAAATACTGTTACAATGACTATCAGCATGTTATTTGCCAGGGGAGGGGGAGTGAAAGGGTGCAAATGAAAAAGAGTAACAGGAGACTGGTTTTTGGCTTGAGCAACCAGGAAGAGATTCGATTAGATTCTTCTATAAAGAAGATACAATGGAAGAGCTCCATCTATAGTCAAAAAGACAATTTCTAGAAAGAAAGCTTTTATTACTAAGATGTACACCAGGATTAGTGTGTTTTGGTGTCAGGATTTTTGTTCTTCTATGTTGCTGTTACTGACTTATTGAGCTGTCACTTACATTAAAAGATTTAGGGTAAGGAGATCCTGCCCCAAAAGGACTATGGCTGAAGATTTGCTTTTTTTCTAAGTCCTGGTTTTTGCTTCCTTATCACACCATCTTGGGTCTGGGCATCAAAACGATACAATAAAAAAATTACTTGCATTGGGAGCTATCCCCAAATAGCCTTATATAATTCAAAAGAGATGTTTTCTTTTTTATCTTGATAAAGACATTATATCTGAATTATAGTTCTAAATCTGACTCATTTTGTCTTAGACCACTCTGATGGAATTGAGGAAAAAAATTACCAAAATAAATTATGTTATCTCCTCTGAGTATTGACTAATTATGAACAGACCATTTCTTTAACTGAATATCAATAATTTTTGTCTCATAATTTCTATCTTGTTTTAATATTCATTTTTTTATTCATTTCTGAGGCTAAGGAGATTAGATTGGAAAAAGGAGGAAGTTCTAGAGCTGACAGCCAATAGCATATATAGAAACAACTGTTACAGACTATTTGGATTCTAAACTAGTTATTATGAGGATGGAATGAAAAGCAGAGAAAGCTAGATATCTTTGATACCAGTTATGAATCTCCAAAAGAGAAACCTTGATGAATTTTTTTAGATGTTAAAAGCAAAAGTCATTATTTTCCAGAGTCTCAGGGAAAGACTAAATTATTCATTAAAAAACAAACAAATGTCTCATGCACTAGGAACAGACACCTCATATTTTAGGTATGTATGTGATTTTTCCAGCTAGCTTATCTGTATTAAGTGCTAAAATTTGAATTTTTAAAGATATCTTTTAAAGTGTACTATATACTTCTATTGCTTTTTTAGAGAAGGATTATTTGGTACTAAGTTTAAACATTGTTATTATCTCATGACTACCATTATGAATAACAATTCATGAACCATAATGTGACACAATAATATTTTCAATGATTGTCTTATTTGGGTTGTTTTATACTGAATAGCATCAGTCTGATATGCTTTTAATTTTGTTGTTTGTGATTTTTAGTTTTTCTTATAAAAGTTATTTTATAACAGAGTTTCCTATAAGAAAATCCTACAGATTTAAATTATAGAAATGTTAAAGTTCTTTGGCTATTTATTTAGTTTTTCACTATGAACCTTTTTTTTGTTTCCAATTGCTGATTCTTCCCAACATAACTGGTACAGATTATGAGATAAGACAGCTGAAATATTCTCTTAATGGAACCATACATTATTCTAGTTGAGTTCCGGAAAATTAAACAACTTATATGTCCTGGTATCAGAAATTGTCTTAAGTTATATTATGAAACTACTCATAAGATTAACATTTTTTCAGACAAGAATTTTTATAGGGGTTGGTTACTTCAGTCTTTGCCACTTGGACACATAAGTGAAGTACCTGAGCTGTTAACTCACCTTCTTAATCCTGAGTTTATGCTACCAAGGTCAGCTCTTGAGGAGCAGAGAGGGAAGCTGTTAGATAAGGCCACCTTCATAGCAGTCAGTGCTTCATGGTGTATGGAATGGAGTGTAGCTGGGTAGTACTGAGCCAGACTGAGGGGAGCTGGAGATAGCAGAAATGACCATCACAAATGGCATGTGGGGCTCACAGCATCTTAACTTGTTGTGGGAAGAAGTCTGCATTGCTGGTCTTTCCTTTCCATTTTTGAGGGGGGAAATTATTAATAAAATGAATATTAAAATGTAATATAAATGAAATAAAATGATAATAAGTGTTAATGCTCTAATATTATTCAACTTTTTTATTGTCTTGTTTTGAAAGTTCAACTTACTTTGTAACATTAATAGATTAATAGTCTTTTTGGACTGCCTTCTCTAAAAGAATGATTTTAGTTTTATTAAAACTTCAGTGGCCCAAGGCATGTCACATTTCCATGTGACCCTTTTCTTTATGAAGGTAGGAACATGTTTTGAAATATCCTCCGTGGTTTTTAAGTTAATTTAATTTTTTGTAAGATTTTATTTATTTACTTTGAGAGAGATGAGAAGGGAAGGAGAAAGAGAGGGAAAAAAACATCAACGTGTGAGAGATACATCAACCAGTTGCCTTGCACACACCCCCAACTGGGACCTGGCCTGCAACCCAGACATGTGCCCCAACTGGGAACTGAACCAGTGGTCTTTTCATTTGCAAGTCAGTGCTCAGGCCACCCAGCCACACCAGCCAGGACCTCTGTGGTTCTGGGACAGGGAATTTTGGAAGGAAAATATTCAAATTCCTTGTCTTTGCTATAACAAACCCTGGTTTAGGAAAAAGGATTCTTAGCCAATTTTTGCAATGCCCAAGCAAGCCCTCTGGAAATATATTTCCATTTAGTTTCTTTAACATTGTACTTTAAATTGTTATAATCATATTTACATTTTGACATATATATCTATGTACACATTTTCTTATTTTTCTTATAGTATAGTAAGAATAAAAGTCAAGGCTCATCACATCAAAAAATCTCAGCTGTTATTTAGCTCATCTGCACATGCTAGGGGCTATTGTAGGTATGTGTGTACATACTTCCATGCAAAGGTTTTAGGGCATTGTTGAGCATTGTGTGTACCCTACTAAGGTCAGACATTTCAAAATGAAAAGAAGAAACAACTTCAATATATCATCAATAGAGAAATGGTTAAATAAGTGGTAGATTTCATGCTGTGCAGCTGTTGAAAACACTGAAGAAAAGCCATATACTCTAAGTTGGACACATTTGTAAAATAAATTGAAGGAAAAAAGCAAGTCTAAGAGCTTTGTACATGACCTGACCCTATTTGGGTTAAAATAAATCCTCATATAATATGAATATGTCAAACATTTATATTTTATATATAGATTTATTTCTATTCCATAAACAACAGAAACTGTAACAATACACATTACCTGTGACCCTGGGAAAGGGAGAAGTTGAGTGCATGTCCAGGAGGAACTTGTTTTGTCCAATGAAATTCTATATTGTTTGAAATTTTTAGAATATACCCTTGTTTTAGTTCTATACATTTTTTAAAACGAATAGATGACAAATAATTGGAACAAGATCTAGAAAACATATAAATCTCTAAAAGGTTATTTAAAATTATTGCCAAGTTTAACTAGCTTTGAATTTACCATTATAATAATTTTAGGTGGCATTAAGTACATTGACATTGCCTGCTACCATTCATCTTGCAAAGCTCTTTCTTTCTATCTTGCAAAACTGAAACTCTGTACCCCTTAAACAATTCCGCAGTTCCCCTACCCACAGACTCTAGCAATCACATTTCTACTATCTGCTCCTATAACATTTTTTTTTAGACAACAGAATATTAAAATTTTGTTTTCTTTCAGTAAGGTAGTATCATTTCAAAGGACATGCACAATTTTGCATTTTATTTCATAGACAAAGGAATTACATTTCCCTCTGGTGTGCTTTGGGCTCCCCTTGCAAATAGGAACTCCTGCGGCCTCTTCACGTGGTCGCAGCCCGCTTCTCCGCGCCGCCCGTGGTTTGATTCCTAGAGCCGGCTGCGGGCGCACCGAGTCGGGAGAAATGGGGCCGCCAGTGTGCTGAGCTCCGCACGCCTGGAACCGCAGTGCGAATGGGGTCCCTGCAGGACTGGAGAATGTGCAGGATTGTACTGTGCAAGTACTCAGGTACATGAGAGGATTTAGGCCAGGAGCTACCATTTTCACCCTGCTGCTGAATCTGAGAAGGCACCCACCCAGCTGTCAGTGCACTGCTCCGGCCGAAGGATTCCAGCCACGGCGCTGGGCGTGTCCGCCAGCCGCTCCTCCGAATTGAACAGCTCTAGGTACTTTTTCCAAGTGCAGCCACGCAGTGTGTGTCTTTGTATGACTGGGTTATCTTACTCAGCGTGTCAGAATTTTCTTCGCTTTCAAGTACGAATAATGTATTAATATTCCATTGTGTGTATGTATACACATCTATCACATTTAGTTTGTGCATGTGACTTTTTAAAGTGATTCCCCCCCCCCACTTTGGTTTAACATATAATAAAAAATATGCATAAGAAATTACCTGTTTTGAAGTTTAAAGAAGATTGAAATTAAGAATGAGAAGAATTTGTAAATCTTTTTATCTCACAGATAGTAGAATAGTCTTTGTGAGAGTTGCAAGTAAAAATAGACTCTATTTTAGAGTCATTAGGAATATGAATCAAGAAAACTAAATAGTGTACTTACCTCTACATATTAGAGAATGAATACTTTAAGTAAGACCAGACAAGTATGGTACAGTTTCACTATTTCTGAGTCTGATGTCAAACATTTCATCACATGCAAATTTGTTAGTGCCTTTCTATTTAAACTCCTGAAGGAACCAATTAAATGGAGTTTTTAGGATATTTTACAAGAAGAGTAATTAGGAAGACAGGACTTTAAACTGTACCTAATTTACCCTGTATCCGGAGGCATAACTAAAGCTTTATTGTTATAAAAGAATTGAGGAAATTGAAAACAGGGGATTGCAGAATGTTAACAAAACTTCATCCCTGTGCATGTAATATTTATATTGCCAAATGCCAGTAAGAGTTTATTTTGCATTTTATTTTTGCTTGATTAACTGTGTCATAAATTCTAAAACAATATGGAGCCAAAAAAGGGATGGAGGAAGAAAAAGAACTCTTCCAGTGTTCTTTTTGATAAAATACTTGCAGGTATATCTGTGACCCACAATTTCTAAAAATAGTTTAAATCTTTTGCTTTCTTTTTGTATTAATATTAAGTACACAAAATAACTTACTCCCCCATATCAAAATAATATATAGTTTCAGACAAGAATTGTGGTAGTGTTACTGACGCCACTGTCAAGAGTTCAGAAAGACTGAGGACCTATGTCTTTATTCTTTGTGGCTTATGCCTCCTCTCTTTCTCCTTTGCCCCATGTCTGTCCTTATTCTGTTCCCTTCTCTCTCTTTTTCTCACTGAGCCCTGCACTTCTATATTTTTAGGCTGTGATTTTCAGTGGTGGGAATAGTGTTTTTGTTTTGTTTTGTTTTTTGTTTATTTTGGCTTAAAGTTCATTCTACTTTTCAGACTTACTTACCACTGTATCATTGATAATTGTAGCTTTTTTTTCACTCTCAGGAAGAGGCTGTGTAAAAAAGACTGACCAAAGTGTTCATAAAAGGAAAATGGTGGCTCTATAAAATGCAAGAAAAGCTGTAAAGGTGTTATATAGAATTTTTATGACTATACATTTTTTGTTGTAATAGTGTTTTTCCATATTTGTTCATTATGATTTGTCTTAAAAAAGAATGAATGATGAATGAAAAAGTAGACACATACACAATAACTATATTATAAATTGTGTTAAAACATGCATAAATGACTATATTATAAATAGTGTTAAAACATGCGTATCTATTG
Source organism: Noctilio leporinus (assembly GCA_004026585.1). Lineage (NCBI taxonomy): Eukaryota > Metazoa > Chordata > Mammalia > Chiroptera > Noctilionidae > Noctilio > Noctilio leporinus. The sequence goes on along the minus strand of PVIW01000689.1, from coordinate 66,440 downwards.
ACATTTGATGAAGGGAACCCTAAGTGAAACATGAATGGTAACCACACTAACTGTAGTGGTTATTTCACAATATATACAAATATTGAATCATTATGTTGTAAACTTGTAACTAGTACAATGCTATATGTTGATTATACCTCAATAACAATAATAAAAAGGAATGTGTTCTGAGCTTTCCATGAAGGAGTTTGGGGAGTTTTTCATATTTCCCTAAGGCACACTGGGATGTAACCCACATTCTTTCACCAGACCTAAAGAATTGGCAGTCATCTTTGACTTTACCTTAAAGTATTAAGTATTGCACCTGCCTTTTGTCCATCAATCATCACATTTCTTAATACTGTGACCCAGATTGCTTACAAAATAACCTGTTCTTCCTCTCTTCTACAAGTACCTCCTTATTCCAGATTCTAATAGTCTCTTGGCTGAATCATTCTTGCCAGCATCTACTGTTGAATATCTTGATGATAGCCATTCTAGCAGGTGTGAGGTGACATCTCATTGTGTTTTTGATTTGCACTTCCCAGATTATTAGTGATGTTAAACATTTTTTCCTGTGCCTGTTGGTCATTTTGATATTTTTAGTTCTTCTGCCCAGTTTGTAATTAGATTGTTTTTTATTAAGTTGTATGAGTTTTTTATATTTTTTTTATATTAACACCTTATAGATTGCATAAAAATGTTCTCCCATTCTGTAACTTGTCTTTTCATTTTATTGTTTCTCTTGCTATCCAGAAGCTTTTGAGTTTGATGTAGTCTCATTTGTTAATTTTTTGCTTTTGTTGTTCATGACTTTGACATCCTAGTGAAAAATCATTGTCAAGACAAATATTGAGGAGCTTCTTACCTACATTTTCTTTTGAGTTCTATGGTATCAGGTCTTACGTTTAAGTTTTTGATCCACTTACAGTTCATTTTTGTGATCAGTATGTTACATTTTATGAATAGCATATTATAAATACAATATTTTGTGAATAGTGCATTATTGGGGTCCAATTTCTTGGTTCTGGATGTGTTTCTTCAGTTTTCTCAGCACCATTTGTTGAAGACACTATTCTTTCGCCACTATGTTCTTGGCTCTCTTGTTGAGTTTTGGTTGACCAGCTACACCAAGATTTAATTCTGGTATCTCTATTTCGTCTCATTGATCTATATGACTATGTGTGTGACAGTATCATAATGGTGTGGTTACTATTACACTGTAGTACAGTATGAAAGAAGGAAGCATTATTCCTCCAGCCTTGTTCTTTTTTTCAGGGTTGCTTTGGTTATTCAAGATATGTAGTACCACACAAATTTTAGGATTGTTTCTTATATTTCCATGAAGAAGGCCTTGGTATTTTGATGGGATACATGTTGAATCTGTAGGTGTCTTTGAGTAGTAGCACATTTTAACAATAATTTTTCTGACCCATAACACTGAATGTCTTTTCACATTTGCTTGTATCTTCTTTAATTTCCTTCAGCAAAGTTTTGAAGTTTTCATTGTACAGATTATTCACTTCCTTAGTTAAATTTATTTCTAAGTATTTCATTGTTTTTGATGCTATTGTTCATGTGGGGGTTTCTTTATTTTCAAATGTTTCATCATTAATGTAAAGGAATGCAACTAGTTTCTGTATGTTGACTTTGTATTCTGCAGCTTTACTCAAATAATTGATTAGTTCCAACAATTTTTGGTTCACTTTTTGAGGTTTTCTATGTATTAAATTATACTAACAGCAAATGGTGGAAATTTCATTTTTTTATATTTTGATTTAGATGCTGCTTATTTTTTTCTCTTGTCTCATTGCTCTAACTAGGGCTTCCAATATTATATAAAATAGGATTGCTGAGAGTGGACATCCTTGTATTGTCTTTTTAAAAAATTGTTGACACTATTACAGGTGTCCCCCATCATACCCCTCTTTCCCCACCTCCCTGACTCTTCCAGAGCACATCAGGTGGTGATAGGATACATATTTACAATTTTTATACCTTCTGGACATATTTATTGATCCTTTTATTACTATATAATTACCTTCTTTGCCTTTTATTACCCTTTTGGGCTTGAAGTTTATTTGGTCTTATATAGGTATGGCTCTGTCTGCATTCTTTTGGTTTTCACTTGTTATTAGAATATCATCTTACATTCCTCACTTTGGGCCTATGTATGTCTTTAGAGCTGACATGATTCCAGTACTAACATGTAGCTGAGTCTTATTTTTTTATGCATCCAGTCACTTTATGCCCTTTGGTGAGTTCAAGCTATTTACATTTGAGGGAATTATTGATATGTAAGAATTTAGCAACTGCCATTATATCTTTTGCCTCCTGGTATTTTTTATCCAGTGTTTCTCTTCTTTTTTGTTCTGTCTACTTTTGTAATTTGTTGGATTTCTGTGGTTATTTGCAAAGTCTCACTTTTTTAATGTTTCAAGTCTCTCTGGTAGATTTTCACTTTGTGGTTTCCATGAGGTTTATATAAAACATCTCACAGATAAAGTAGTCTTTTTCTGCTGATAGCAATTTATCTTCATTCACCTATAAAGTTTCCACTCTTTTATTTTTCCTCTTTTTATCTTTGATGTCATAGATTATTTTTGATGCTGTAATTTTAAAAATCAAATTATAGCAGTTATAATTTTTTTTAATGATCTTCTTCTTTAACCTGTATGTTATACAGTTATGCATTACTTAATGACAAGTGTGTGTTCTAAGAAATGCATCATTAGGTGATTTTATTGCTATACAAACATCATGAAGTGCACTTAAAATTAGATGAGATAATCCTACTGGAATCTTATTGTTCCTATACTATAGACCTGTACAGCATATCACTATACGGTATACTGTAGGGAATCCTAACACAATGATAAATATCTGTGTATTCAAACATATCTAAACATAGAAAGAATACAGAAGTGGTATAAGAATAGTACAATGGTATAGAGCACATACCATAAATGGAGTTTACAGGACTGGAAGTTGCTCTGGATGAGTCAGTGAGTGCTATGTGAATATGAAGGCCAAATGCATTGCTGTACACTCCTGTAGATTTTATAAAAACTGTTTCACAAGCTTCCACTTCCCTCTGACAGGATCAGAGATAGAGCATTGAAGCTGACAATGCTGCTCCCTGTGCATGGATGTGGACTAGATTGATTAGAAATATCAACAAAAAACTGGCTGGGTAATAGTGACTATCAGAATGGAGTGAAAGATGAGTAGGAATAAGTAATTATGATGGAGAGATAAAAGGTCATAGCAGATTTTTATGGCAATGTGGTTTTGGCTATTGTACATTGGAGCAATGGTCAGATTAAGGAGCTTAGTAATAGTCATGAAAAAGATATTCATTTAGGCTGTTTCCTGCACTTGGCTATTGTGAATAGTGCTTCTATGAACATAGGGGTGCATAGGTTCCTCTGACTTGATGTTTCAGGATTCTTCAGGTATAATTCCAGCAGTGGAATCACTGGATAAAAAGGCAGTTCCATTTTTAATTTTTTTGAGGGAATTCCATACTGTTTTCCACAGTGTCCATCAGTGGATGAATGGATCAAAAAACAATGGTACATTTAACGATGGAATACTACACAGCAAAAAGAAGGAACTACTTTTTGCTACAGTATGGATGGAACTGGAGGCTATTATGCTTAGTGAAATAAGCCAGAAGAAAAGTACCATATAATCTCATTTAATACAAGGAACTAATGAACAAAACAAAACTAAACTAAAAAGAGCAAAATAGAACCAGAGGCATGGAAACAAGGAACAGAATGACAGAGACCAGAAGGGATAGGGGAGGGGGAGAAAGTGGGAAAGAAGGGGAAGGGTTTAGTCAATGAATTAGTATAAATGACCCATGGACACAGACAATGGGGTGAGGATTGACTGTGAGAGAGGGGATGGGGTGTGTGGAGCAGGGGAGAGCAATGGTGGGAAAATGAGACAACTTTATTAGAATATAATTCTAATTTTTTATTGGAATTCTAATGAATAATTCTAATTAATTTATTAGAATAATAAATTAATAATAATAATAATAAGGTGTTCAACATGATGCAGAACTGAGAACTCAATACTTTGACTTTGGAAATTTGTTGAATTTCATTGATCTTATCTAACACAAAGAGCTCTCTTTGGCGTTGAATTGATAAGGAAATAAAACTTTTCTATATTCTTTACATCATCACAATTGAAAGTATTTACAAAGTACAGGGATAAGCTAGATCCACACTGCCACAGAAAGCTTATAATCAAGTGATAGTGATACTTAGTATTTGTCAAGGATCTGTGTACATAATTTTAGGTGTTTAGTAAAGAATTTACAGCAATGTACTCTTGGAGACTGTCAAGCTAGATATAGAAGAGTTGTAGCAGCCTCTGAATATGGGACACTGCGGGGACAAGATACTCTGTGCTGAAACAGGTTAGTGGCTGAGTGTGGTATAACCTGTGCCCTCAAAATTGAGATGCTGTGGGTAAGAAAGGTTCTCTGACCAAACCCCACAAATATTGTTCACATTAGAGGAATGAAAATTCTTTGCTGAACAATACATTGTTCTCTTTCTTACAGGAAATTCAGATTCATTATGATCTTACACAACCACCATAGTATATGACATCCATCATTGACCAAATTGTCATTATGTGGTGCATGACTGTAATTAACTGCTTAACACATTAGCCTAAAATACAGTTACAGTTATATAATTCTGCATATTTATTACCTTCATCAGGGTTTTGTGTGCTTCTCTTTTTTTATTTCATCTTGGAGAGTTCCCTTCGTTACATCTTGTAAGGAAGGTATGTGGTGGTGGTAAACTCCTTAAGGTTTTGTTTGTCTGAAAGTCTTCATTTATCTTTTATATCTGAAGGATATCTTTTCCAAGTAGAATATTCTAGGATGGCAGTGTTTGTATGTCAGTACTTTGAGTATATCATTTTACTTTCTACTAGCCTATGGAGTTCCTAATGAGAAAGCTGCTAATTTCCATTTTTAAAAATCTTACAGAGATAGGAGATGAGGGGTGGGGCAGCAATGTGACAAAGAAACACCAATTGGTTGCCTCTTGCACGTGCCCTGACCAGGGGCCAGACCTACAGCCTTTTGGTTTACTGGATGATGCTTCAACTGATTGAGCTACACTGAGCCTAATGTCCTAATGGAGGTTTCTTTGTAAGTTACTTTTTTCTTTCCTGGCTGCCTTTAAAATTCTTCAGCATTGAGATTTGAAAGTTTTATTATAATGTGTCTTTCAGAAGGTCTTTTTGCATTGAGATAATGTGATGTTCTATTAGCTTTGTGGCCTTGCATGTTCAGTTCTTTCCTCAGGTTTGGGAAGTTCTCAGCTATTATTTCTTCAAATGAATTCTATGCCTTTTTATCCCTCTCTTCCTCTTTTACACCGATTATTCTTATGTTGGCTTTTACAATGGACTCCAATTACTCCTCTAGGGTTTCTTCACTTTAAAAAAAAAAAAAAATCTTAATTCCTTCTTATTTTTTACCTGAATAATTTCTAAATTCTCATCTTCCAGATTGCCTATTCTCTCTCTGATCTGCTCTATTCCCAATACTTTGGAATGCATTCTTCATCTTCATTTAATGACTTTTTCAGCTCCAGAATTTCTGGTTTGTTCTCTCTTTCTCTCTCTCTCTCTTTTAAATTTTAGTATCTTTGGTAAAGTACTCAAGTTCATTCATTTTATTCCTGAGTTCATTCAATTGCCTTTTGAGCTTTCTTATAGCTCATTAAATTTATTCATGAGAGCTATTTTGAATTCTTCATCAGTTAGATGACATTTTGTCTTTGAGTTCAGTTACTGGAGAATTGTCATTTCTTTTTGTGATATCTTATGACCATAATTTTTCATAGTGTTTGATGAAATGCACCTCTGCCACCCATTTGAGTATTGAACACTTATTTAGGTAAGGCTTTGTTTACTTTGATTCTAACAGTTCAAGAGGTTAATAATTGGAAGTATTTCTTTTGTTTTTCTGAAGGTGGCACTATAGCACAAGTTTTTGGTTTCTTTTCCTGAAGCCGAATCCCTGAATTTGGGAGCACAGCAAGTAAATAAAAGTGAGCATTAAAAAGAAAAAGCTGACAGCAGAGTGAAGGGAGCTATATGCTGAGCATTTAGGGTTTTTGGTATGACCTGTGCCCAGTAGGATAATTCTTCAGTGGTGGAGTCCCAAAGATCTGTGAGTAGATCAATTGCTGAAACCCTGGGACGGACAGCAGAAAATGCGCTCCTGCACTCCTGCCTCCCTTCTTTCCTTCATTCCCCTCCGTCCAATCACAGGGGTACCTCCTTGGAAATATGGTGCTGCACATGAGCAATGGGACCCTGCACCTGCAGTATTCATAGCAAATCAGGCTTTCACTCACCACTTTCCTGTTCTACCTCCTCTGTGGGAGAGGCTGCCACCACCGCTGCCACAACTTCGGCACTAGAGCTTCCACTGAACTAAAATCGACCAACTTTGATGGAAAAATGGACTAATCTTTGAGTGGTCTGGTGTGCTGTGCAGAGAAAATATTTTTCCTTTATGTTACTTATGTCCGAACAGTTGTAAAATGAAGGTGAGAGAAAAAAGGAACAACATATGCTGCCGTAAGGCTGAGACAAATCTTTTTAAATCATTATTTATTTATTTATTTAAAAAATTTTATTTATTATTTTTAGAGAGAGGGGGAAGGAGAGACACATCAGTGTAAGGTTGCCTTTCACCTGCCTCCAGCTACGGACCTGGATGGAGACCTGGCTTACAACCTGGTTATGTGACCTGGCTGGGAATCAAACCAGCAACCTTGAGGTTCGCAGGCCTTATCCACTGTGCCATCAGCCAGGGCTAAATCATTATTTTTAACCTCATAATGTGGCTGATAAAATGCCCCTTCTGTCATGCTTTCATTGTGATGTTTGCATTATTAGCATTATAATTAGAGGGTTGTTTCTTTTTAAACCACTTGTCTACGTGTGAATTTAATTAGAATCCAATGTTGATAAAATTAGAAGTATATTTAATGAATGTAGTTAACTGAGCACATACATGAACAGTAAATTCTTTGAAAGATTTAAAAAATTTTATTTTGTTTAGAGAGAGGGGAAGGGAGAGAGGCTGAGAGAGAGAGAGACATCAATGTATGGTTATCTTTTACCTGCCTCCACCTGCAGACCTGGCTGGAGACCTGGTTTGCAACCTGGTTATGTGCCCTGGCTGGGAATTGAACCAGTAACCTTTGGGTTCACAGGCCCATGCCTTATCCATTGTGCCACCAGCCAGAGCTAAATTATTTTAAATCTTAAAAAAGCACACTTATGAACTTTATTTGGGAACTATCTTAATCTACTTTCAGGATACCTTAGGTTCAGTAAGGGCCTATTTTGATCACTAAACACAGTATGAATTGGGGATCCTTTAGTCCATATTTATTATAATTAAAGCCTGATTTTCCCCATTTAAAAATAAAATATAAATTCTAATATGTCCTTTATATAATGATTAGGTCATCTTTAATATCCAACTTTAGAGAAATGTCCTATAGAATAAAATTAAAACTTGCTAATGTAATTCTTTTTTAGGATTAGTGTTTGAATGGTCTAATTTTCCATAAACTTACTTTTAACTTACTGATGTATTTATATTTAAATAGGTTTCAAATGACTCTATATTGTTAGATCTTAATTTTGTATTTTGTCTGACAATATTTGCATTTTAACTGGAGTATTTATAGAATTTATATTTAATGTAATTATAAATTTAGTTGGCTTTAGATCTACTATCTTGCTACTTATTTTCTATTTATCTTGTCATTTATTTCCTATTACCACTTTTATTTTATTATCTTTGAATTAAAATTTTAATGGGCTTATAATTCTAATATTGACTTATGTGTTTCTTCATAATTGTTTTGGTTTTAAAATTTCATCATTAGTTTATTGTAATCTACCTTTTAATATTATATTACTCTTTACAATAATATATTCCAGTTACTTCCTCCCATCCTAGGTGCTCTTATTTTCATACATATATTCTATATGTGCCATGTAACTTATAATACAATATTTATAGTTTAATCATTTACTATAAATATAATTTAAAACAATTGAAAACAAGAATATATCTTCTATATTCACCACATATTTATAATTTCAGTTATAATTTCTTCTTTTGTAGACTTCCAAATTTTCATTTCTGCCTAAAGAATTCTATGTAACATTTTTTACAGTGCAAGGTAATTGCTGACTAATTCTTTCTGTTTTATTTTAATTATATTTTATTGATTAAGCTGTTAAAGTTGTCCCAAATTCTTTTCCCTTTGCTCTTCTCCACCCAGGCCCCATATTTCCTCCTGAAGTCCCACCCCCCCGCTTAGTTCATGTCCACGGGTTATGCATACAAATTCTCTGATTTCACCCTTTCCTCAATTATTCTTAACTTCTCCCTATCTTGTACACACCAACTATGGTTTTTGTTTACCATAAAAGGAGTTTGTTTGTCTTTTGCTTTTATTTTTAAGGCTATTTTCCTGATATGAAAGTTATTTCCTTCAGTACTTTAAAGATGTTCCATTTTTATCTGATTTAAATATTTTATAATGATTAATCTATGATTATTCTTATTTTTATTTTTGTGGTCTATTAGGGTTCTCCAGAAAAACAGAGCCTATAGTGTGGATGGATGGATGGATGGATAGGTAAGTAGATAAATAAAATAGATGATAGAATAATAAAGAGAGAATAGAAAGAAAGGAAGAGAGAAAGAGGGAGGGAGGGAAGAAGGGAGGGAGAGAGAAAGGGAGGGAGGGAGGAAGGGAGGGAGAGAGCGAGAGGTAGGGAGGGAGGGAGGGAGAGAGAGAGGGAGAGAGGGAGGGAGAGGGAGGGAGGGGGAGGGGGTAGGGAAGGAGAGAGGGGGGGAGAGAGAGAGAGAGAGAAGAGGTGAAGAAGTCCCATAATTTGCTGGAGGCTCGCAGAGAAGCAGGTGATGAGGCTTTACTGCAAATTTGAAAAACTGAGAACCAAAGAGTCAATGGTGCAGGCTCCTATTTTGAGTCTAATGATCTGAAAACCAGGAATTCCTGTTTCTGAGGGCTTAAAACAATGGATATCCCAGCTCAAGCAAAAGAGCAAGTTTTCCCTTCCTCCACCTCTTTGTTCCAATCAGGCCCTTAGATGATTGTATGATGCCCACCCACATTAGTGAGGGTGATCTGTGTGGTTTACTGACTCAGGTGCTCATCTCTTCCGGAAACACCTGCACAGACACAGTCAAGAAATAATTTTTGACGAGACATCTGGGCACCCGTTAGCTTAGTCAAGTTGACTTATAAATTAACCATCACTCATAGATAAAATCTCTTTTTACCCCCTAGCAACTTTTAATTTTTCTCTTTTTTGCTGGTTTTCCATAATTTGATTGTAATATGCCTTAGTGTGGTTTTCCTGGTGTTTGTCCTGCATTGATTTGATTTAGCATTTTGGTTTTGTGGATTATAGTAGTCCTCTTCTATAAAATTTTTTAGCATAATACAGTGTTTTATCCCTCACCCTTTCACACACACATCAATTTTCCAATTTTAATTATACATATATTAAAACAATATTGTCCCATAAGTCACTGAGGATATTTTATTTTCAGTTATTTTTCTCTCTGTTATTCAATTCATTAGTTTCTATTGCTATGGTTCAAGATCACTGGTCTTTCCTTCTTCATGTTTGAAACTCTTATTAGTTCTCTTGGGTAAATATATTTTTTAATTTTATGTTTTATTTTTATCCATAATAATTACTTCTAATTATTTTCTGTATCTCTCATATAGGTTAGGATTATATTTTTCTTTAAATTCTTAAGTATATAGAAATATTTATAATGACTGTTTAAGGTTCTGGTCACCTAATTCTACCATCTCTGCCATCATTTATGAGAATATCTCTATTTTCTGATTTTTCTTATGGTATAGTTATCATTGTGCCTTATAATTTTTTATTGACTGTGATACATAGTGAATGTTAAATTGTTCTATCATATTAGTTTACAAATAGTAAAGATATTGGCAAAGAGCTAATACCGTTTGGTTTTTATTAAAATTGTGTTTTCAAAGTAGGCCTAGCAATAGTCTGCCCCTTATACTAAGGTATTTCCCTCTGGGGTTCAATGAATGAATAGTGATGATGCTCTACTTTCACTAGTCAGAGTCAAAATATCTCCCAGGCTTGTAAAAACTCTTGGAATTGGGTTACTTAAAATATAGTTCTTTGCTGAGTTTCACAAAATTTTGCCATATACTTGATTGGCTTAATATTCAGTAAAATATCAAAAGGCCTCTTTGAGTATTCCTGAAGCATCTTTTAAAATTTAATTTATAGCACCCTCCTGAAACTTTCACCCATCATGTCTCTATGTCAGATTTCCTGATCTGAGACAACAAAGTTCAGTGAGACACCTATGCTCTACTTGGATTCTTCTCTCTATGCTACATTCTGCAATGTGACTCCATAAAGAAATCTGGGATAATTGTAAGGCTCATTTTTCTCTTTTCTCAATGATCACAGTCCTGTATTTTAGGCCATCCAATATCTAAAATATTTATTTCATATACAGTTGATTTTTGAACAACTTGGGTTTGAACTGCGTGGCTCCATTTACGTGGACATTATTTTTCAATAAATGTTGTAAATATATTTTTTTACTATTTTATTAATAACATTTTTCTCTAGCTTAATTTATTTAAGAATACATTATAAATACATATAATATAAAAATATGTGTTAATCAACTATTTATGTTATCATTAAGGCTTTTAGTTAATAATAGGCTATTAAAATAAGTTCTAGGGGAGTCAAAATTATATGCAGATTCTTGACTGTGTGAAGAGTCAGTGCTTCTAACCTCTATGTTGTTCCAGGGTTAACTGTATTTTATTCAGCTTTATAGTTGTTTATAATAATGGGGAATAAGTATGCTTCATTTTACTTCTCAATGGCCAGAAATTGATTATTAATTATGTATTTTAAAAATGTATTCTATTTAATTTTTTCTAAAATGTATCTAGGTACAGATTTATTTTTATTTGTCCTTATTGCTACATGTTGTGAATTTTTATACATGTAGAGTCATGGTTTTATTCAGTTATCAAAAGTTATGCATTATCATGTGAGTATTATAGCTTCTACAGGGAGCACGCAATAAAGTGGCAAAATTTTAGTAAAATAAACAACATATCAAAAAAATGTTATATTTTGAAATAAATTTATTATATATAAATACATAAACATAGTAATTATTTTTAAAATTGTTAAAAAATGTCTCTATTTGCTGTAATCATAGACTTGATTTGATTTCAGAATTGAGCATGCTTTAATTAACTTTTCTTTATCCATGGACATCATCATGTTTTCAATCTTAGCTTTAACAGCCTCTTTATTGGAATGAGGTTGTTTATTAACTTCTCTCTCACATACGCTGCTTACCTAATAGTCTAAAGAATTTGCATCTGGTGAACTAGGTGGCCAGAGTTCCTTTGACCAAAATTCAGGAATATTGACATTGAGATATTCTTGCAGCTTTTTGGCATTATGTGCTCGTGCACCATCTTGTTGGAAGATAAAATGATGTCCATTTGTGACTTGCTTCATCCACGGTACAACTACTTCTCCCAAAACATCAAGGTAAACATCTTGGATCTTCATTGATGATCTCCTGGATTCTGTGCCCAATATCTGGACTTGTGTGATCCTTGTGTACCCTGTGCATTTTTCTTCTTGGTGTGGCAACATCAGAATCAGTATCATATACCTTCTTCATGTTGTCAACTGTACATAAAGGGATGTTATTGAAGTCCGCAATTTCCTTAGCAGTTCTCCCTGCACACAGTCCAGAAACTATGGTTTCTCTAGCATCATATTCCTTCGACATGACAGTTGCTCTCAGAATTTAATACTTTATTTCTGAAACAATAATGTTCAATCATATCTTTAGAAACATAGTTTTTCAAAATTAGTAAGCACATGAAATAAGGAGATGCAAAGTTATTGTCAATTTATCGTGTACACCCTGTACATTCCTTCTGTTACTTCATTCTGTTGCTCTGATTAGCCATATTTTACAGTTTCTAATTCTTATACTTCTCTTAAATAGTCTTCAATATTATCCATCCTTTTGATATTCAGTGATTCATTTTGGTTAAGTTTATATATTTATTCATTTCACAAATTCTTTTTCTGGTTGGTTATATCTTATTTACTGTTAACCAATGCATTGAGTATATTAATTTTAAAATGTTAACTGTTATACATCTTATTTCTGAGGGTATTTATATTATTTGGTCTATTATCAAAATTACTAAATTTTTCTGATTTTTATTTTTAAATTTCACTGTATTTTTCTTTAAATATAAGTCTTTAAAAATCTAATTTAGCAATTCTACTATCTGAAATCCTTTAAAAGGAAACGTCTCAACCTTCATTTATGGTGGCTTATTTTCTTGTCTAATTGGACTTAGTTGGCGGAAAACTTGGAGCCCTAAATTGGTATTGTTTTTCCACTATGGATTTTGTCTTAATTTCTTAGTTCTGAGATTCTGGTAGTTTGGTGACTTTGTAACTTCAGTACATTTCAACAGTCACAGCTAATTCAGAAATGTCATATTTAACTCTTCACTTTTCTCAATTATTTGTTTGCTTTATTATTGATTTTTCCTTACCCATACATAAGCCCTGTAATGCTTTAAAAATACTTGTATGTTTGTTGCAATTTATTTTTATTGGATTGTCAAAGATCTGAGTATCCCATGGATCTTACCTTTACATTGAAGAGAAGAAATTTCTGTCTATATTTTTAGCTTTCCCTATTATACTTTCCCTCTTTCCCCTTGTGTTCTAGCAGGACCCAATTACTTTATACAGTTTAATATGTGAAATCATTATATTCTTACTAGGAATTATCTTCTTTCATTTACTTATTTGATATATTTGTTTATTCTTTAATATGAAGTTAAAGTAGCACTAGGTATTTGAAACAGAATGGAGTTATGGATGTCTCTGATATCACTGATTTTTGTACACATATCTGAAAACTTATTTACCACAATGAAATAAAGCCATTTATTTAATAATTTTTATTCTGTTTTAGGTTGTATATTTTTTTAGCCAGGGTTTTTCTTTTTTTCACTTTCATTTCTCATGCTTAATTCAGTATGAATACAGAGTACAGTACATATAAAAATATGTTGAATGAATATTACTTCAATAAAACTCATGTAAAGAAGTGTATAATTACCCGTCTGAGGTTATGATACATAACAAGATGAGTGATGGTTTTTATGAGTGCTACAAAAAGAGTCAAAAGATTCAAAATTTGTCAGCAGCCAAGTATAATCTAGAGAAGGTACCTTTAATCCTAATTTGTTTCTCAGATATGTGATTTTACAACTTTAAGTATTAAAGGTAATCAATAACCTGCTCAAAACAATATTATCCTACCTACTAAGCAATGTTCTGTTAAAAATTTGACTATGTGAAGTTCCTGCAAATAACAGAATTAAGAGTCAAGTGAACACCACAGTTTCATTCTTTTAGAATTTATATTTTTCATGTAAAATAATAAATTGATAGTCTAAATTTACAAATCTTGATAAAATGAATTTGCCATCTTGGCCAACGGATAACAAAATTTGTTAATGTACAAAGTTGAAAAGCACACCCTAGACTTAAGGTAACTTCACAAAATTATTGTTACAGTTTTTGTAAAATATGGCAGAATATATTTAGATAATAAAATTCTGAGTTCTAGAGCCAGAAGCACATTTTCTAATGTTATACATGTAGTAACATAAAGACCATGGCTTTTTCCAAAAGTGGGAGACTTTCAGTTAGTAGTTTATCCACGTGGAAGCAACTCTTTGTTTTAAAAAACAAAATAACAACTAGAATGCCTGTAAAATGTGCCTCATCATTGCTGCATAATTCATACAGGGCTAAGATACCTGGACTGACTATGAGAGAGCACTGAACGCTGAGAAGCAGGGTTGCAACTGCTATTGTAGAGAATATTTGTGGGGCAGAACATTAATCCAAGGACCCAGAGTTAGCACAGAGGTAACTAAAGCCAAAGAAATAATTGGCTCTCTATTTAAAGCCTGACATTTGAGCACTTACAGAAAGGCCAAAACACCTCTGTCATTGGCATTAAAAATCATGACAGAAGGCAAAAGGCAACCATACATTGATGTCCGTCTCCCTCTCTGCCTTTCTCCCCCCACCTCAAAATAATAAAATCTTTTAAAAAAATGAATTTTTAATTAAAAAAAAAAAAAAACGAAAAAAAAAAATCATGACAGAAACATCCATTTCATCTCAGAATCCGTGGGTCACAACAGAGGTCCTTGGAAAGACAACACACAGCTAGAAGGTGACAAAGACATTTGCTTAGTTGTTATGTGTGAAAGTTTCCATATCTCCTCATGAGGAGGTTTGGAAATCAGTGCCAAAACCATATTAGCACTGTAATTTAATAAACACACACATGCATGCATGCACACATGTATTTGTGCTGAAGTTGTGTATTTAGAAAATTTTATATCTTACCATTAAAAACAACCTTTGTGGGGAGAGCGGGGGTGGGGGAATGGGATGAATGTAATACAACAACAATAAAATTAAAAAACAAAACAAAACAAAAACACAACCACCTTTTGTTTTCTTTATATAGCTTTGAATCAAAAGACAATGCTTGATTTCCTTGACTGAGTTCCCTCAACAGGAAAAGAACTCAAATGAATATTTCAAAAAAGAATTAGATGCTTTTAGTTGTCAGGCTTGGTAAGCAACATATATATAGCATTTAAACAGTTCTCTCTTGAACTCTGGACTTACATCCAATTTACTTGGGGATATAATGGAACTACCAAATTTTCTCTCTCCTTAAACCTGCTTCATCCACAGCAGAATAATTATTTACCATTATTCTAAGGTAAATAATGGGAGTTGTACTGAATATTTTTTCTTTTACATCCTACTTTTAAACCATCAGGAAATTCAGTTTGTTCAACGTTTAAAATAAAACTACTATCAGATGACCCTTCATCCCCAGTGCTACCACCCTTGTAAAAGCTACCATCAACTTCCATCTGGGTTATTGCAATAATTTTTAGCTGCTCTCCTTTGTTTCATTCTGCTTTAGTAACAGTTTCACAAGCAGCTAGAACAGTGGCACGTAACAGATGCTCAGTAAATATTTGCGGGTGAGGAGATCAATAAATAAAATACTCTTATTTGTTCTGTCTTTGGTACCATAGGCATTCATGATGTTACTAAGTTCCTCTTTAATTATCACTCAGCTGTGACATTGATAGTTTATTTGACAAATTAATTTAAAAATGTTATAGGATACGTTATAGATAGAAATGTAAAATAATGTTTTATAGTTTACAGAAAATAATAATGTAAATAGTTAAAAAATAAAACATTATCAATCTTTGAAGCCCCCCTAAATACCTTATATAAGTGTCTTTTTCCTTCATAAAGTATTCACTGTTCTGAATTTTTATTTTTTTTACTTTTTTAGAAGTTTAATTACAGAAATGTATTACTCTGAAAATATAAAATTTAATTTTGTGATTTTTATTTATTTATTTATTTATTTATTTATTTATTTTTTAAGATTTTATTTCATTATTTTTAGAAAGAGGGGAAGGGAGAGAGGCAGAGAGGGAGAGAGACATCGATGTATGGTTGCGTTTCACCTGCCTCCAGCCACAGACCTGACTGGAGACCTGGTTTGCAACCTGGTTATGTGCCCTGGCTGGGGAATCGAACCTGCGACCTTTGGGTTTGCAGGCCGGCTCCTTAACCACTGTGCTACCAGCCAGGGCTGATTTTTATTTTTTATAAATAGAATCACCTACAATTATTTCTTTGTGATTATTTTTACTAACTAGCTTAATAGCTCTATGGTATGTAAATTGGTGTGTGTGTAAACTTTCCAAGGGATATACTGTCATTTGTTAAAATTGAACTGCCTATAGTAGAGTTTTAGTTATTACTTTTCCATCTCTACTTTTACAGTGTCCCCTTTTCCCATTTTACAAAAGAAAGGCACACTTGTTCTTGCATTGTCAAAATCTTCAGTGATTCAAAACAGGAGCAGTGAAAAATACTGGACTTGTGAATGTGAATTAACCTCTGTTGAGCCTGAAACTGTGAAGGGTCTTAGATGTTACTCCACTTGCATAGTTTTACATATCTCTATATCAATTGAGTGTATATAGTACAGACAAATGAGCTGCCAGAAGGAAACAAAGGCAGGACCCTCACCATTGCAGTCTAAAAAGAACTAAACACAGGAGGCTAAAAGTGAAGGGAGGCATGTCTCACTCACTGACCCAGTAATCCTAAGCCTGGTCTGATAAGGCTGCCAGGCATTCTGAACAAGTAAATATGATAGTGCAGGAGGAGGTGGGAGGAGCCCTTGAAAGTCCTTGTGTGTCATCTCCACTAGCTGGGAAAAGGAAAACCTTGAGACTGTGCATTCATCCCTACTCCTAGAAAGGAAAGGGGACTACATTGCCCAAAGAAAAGCCCCTAAAACCACTTTGGTTAACTGACTGCCTTCTGTCACTTATGCAAAATGAACAAATAGTCTAGATCAAGATAAGGATTTGGGCTAACAGACCCCACCCATACCTATGTTTGGGTAGTTACATCATCTCCCTGGGAAAGCTGGCACCACCTTCACCCACCAATTAAAATGTAACTTCTTCACCCTGATCACACCAACTACTTAAGTCCTCAGAACAAAGGACTCACTCTTCTCTTCTCTCTCCTCTCCCTCTCCCTCTCCCTCTCCTTCTTCCTCTTTCTCTTCTCTTCTGTCTTTTCTTGGGTTCTCTCTTGGCCCTTTTGCCATACAAGGGGGCCCCTGGCCTTTCCCATTCTCTCTTCTCTTGGACCTCTGGCCACTTGGCTTTTGGACCACACAGGTACTGGTAACCTGAGCTTTAGCTACCCGAGCTTCATCCACCCTTACTTTTGTTCTCCCATTCACTAATAAACTTTGTGTGCATGCTAAAAGGCTCACTGATCTGTAATTCTTTACTGCATTGCTGAGAAGAACCAGGATTTCTCTGGTAACACACACACACACACACACACACACACACACATACACAAACACACATACATGTGATCATGAGATCTCAGATTGTTTTAAAAAATTTATTGACATGACATTGGTTAATAAAATTATATAGGTTTCAAGTATACAATTCTACAACACAGTATCTATACATTGTATTGTGAGCTCAACACCCAAAGTCAAGTTTCCTTCCATCACCACTTATCTACTATTTAGACACTCTTATCCTCTCCACATCCATCTTTCTCTCTAGCAATCATCATACTGTTATCTGTATGTATGAGAGATTTTTTTTTCTTAATTCCTTTACCTTGTTCACCAACCCTGCAACCTCACTCTTGTAAGACGGCTGTCGGTCTGCTCTCTGTATCTGTGAATCTGTTTCTAGTTTGTTTATTTTGTTCATTAGACTGTACATATGAGTAAAATCATATTGTATTATCTTTCTCTGACTGGCTTATTTCACTCAGCATAACACTCTCCAGGTCCCTCCATGCTGCTACGAAAGGTGAGAGTTCCTTCTATTTTTATGGCTGGGTAGTATTCCATTGTGTAAATGTCCCACAACTTTTTTAGCCACTCATCTACTGATGGACACTTGGGCTGCTTTCAAGCTTTGACTATTGTGAATAATGCTGCATGAACACACAGAAAATCTTCCATCATCAATTCTTTCTTCCACAATGCCCCATGTGGAGACCATGCGGAGACCTATGATTGCAGATCTCACTTGAACACAGTGGAGTTAATACCACAGGAGAGCTCACGGAGGGCTGCAGATACAGCTGACTCTCCCTTCTCTGGAGACAGAGATACAGACCTTTGCTTTAGAGTGTAAACAAATCTTCCCCTTCTTTAATTTTTCAACCCTTGGAAGGTAACAGCCAAGGAAAATTTCACTAAATTTCTCAAGAGGTTTCTAGCTTTCAGGACTTGTTTGCCATTAGGTCATTCTTAACCCAGGTTGCTGGGAGGGTAGTTTCGTTTAGAAAGCTTTTGCAGTGCAGAAACATGGAAATATTTATAGATCATATTTTATGGCAGTGTAGTAACTAAACATAAACTTCAAATCATTTTTAAAGTCAAATAGCTCCCCATTCTTTGCTTTTAACAAATTTGAAGGAATACTTGAAGTGTCAGCTGATAACTCATTAAAATTATTTTTTAGTTTATATCACTAGGTGACTTGGGCATATAACCCAGAAATCCAAAAGTGGTTCATTTGAAAGGTATTATTACTATTACACATTACTTTCTATTCCATTTGATTATTTATAAGACCACATGTTATCTTATTTGCGTAAAAATGAAACATGATGTTGATTCATGTCCCATTTTAGAATAATTTAATATTAATGTATAGGTACATGAAATAATATCTAGAAATATAGTTCTAATATTATTGTTATTAATAATTATTAATAAAACTTTTATATACTTATGTTGTACTACTAATTGTAGTGATGACCCTATTGAGAAAAATTTTACCCTTAGCTCATTTGTTACATCTTAATTAACTTTTTAAAGTAATTTGCCTCTTACTTTTACCTACACATGCACACAAGCAACAAATGGACATTTTGTTATAGTCATCATGTCATATTTTTTTTCTCAATTGGCTTTTCTCTCTTGCTCTTCTCAGACATTAGTGAACTCAAGATTGAAACTTTTATTTTGGTATCACCAGGGCCTAGCACTGCACTTGATGGGATATGAGCACAAAAATTATTTTTGTGAAAGCATTATGTACAAATAGGAGGAAAAGCACCATGGGTTGAAGGAGTCTGAAAGTTAGGGAGGAGTCCCAGAGGAAAGGGAACTTATGCTGGATTTACAGTTGGATTAATTGGATGGTCACCAAGAAAATGCATGTTCTAGAAAGGGTCATGGACAATGTAAGCTTCTTTCTTATGAAACAGCTTAGATACATAAGGTGGTTAATTCATACATTTAAATTTTGCCTTCATTTCCATCATACCCATTTTTTGGTGAGAATATTTGGGGAGAAAAGAGCAGAAATGGTGTCAGGTGAGGCCAAATCAGACCCACTGTCTCCCAGCTCCAAAGCAGGCATTCAAATGAAGCTTGTTCTTTCATTCCTCTTCAGAAAATTTATTATGGGCCACCTAAATCAATATTTAAGTGAAGCAAACATGGAATTAGTCTTTTAAAAAAATAAATTGAATTTCATTGTGACTATGGGTTTAGGGGTAGGTATTAAATATTTAACCAAAAAGTTCAAAAGGCTTAATAATAGCCAGAAAGCCATGAGCTGAACGAGCTGAACCAGCAAGTTACTAAAATGGCATCACACTCTTGACTCCAATGACTAGTTTACCTACATCTGTGATCAATTAAGCTAGATCTTCAAATTAAATCCCAATCGTGTTTATTTCTCTTTAAGGGGTGGTCTGTAAAGTTCAACTTGCAAGACATATTTCCTTCCTAGGAACTTCAGTAATCACTTAAATTAAACAAAGATTGGTTATTTGATAATAATGATTAAAATATCCTCATAAATTTATTTTTATCATTCTTTAGCTTCACTCCAGGGATCTAGAAAATAGTATTATGAATAAAGAGGCTTAAACAATTTTTATGACTTTTGATATCAGGAGCTTGTTGCTTTAGTTCCTAAGAAAACAGTTCCCAAAGAATGAATTACAAGGATATTATCATTGTAGTAAAGAAACAGATATGCCAGGCATAGTACCCAGAGATCAGAGTATGTAAACCGATGGAAAGCCAATACCATGTACCAGTACAAAGATTCTTTATTGACGAGCTGTACTCTTCTTGTGAATGTTCTGGCTAGGCTAACAAGAACTTGAGGAAAAGAAGGAAATATGGAAACTATTAACATTGTTAGAATATGCTAACACATTAAAAGAATCAGAGTATCATAAAACAATGCATATATTCAAATGCAAATGCAATTAGCAAAACTTGTGCAACCTGCATATTTATTGTTTATAATTAACATTAATTCAGCACATATTTTATGCATTTATTCACTCATTCAGTGAACATTGGCACCCCTTTTAGGTAAGTGTACAAATCTGAGACTCATTTCCTCCATCAAAGAGGCTGCCAATGCAGCAAAAGCATGCAAGAACTAAATTATAAAACAGAGTTAGGTTTGTGTCATAAGAGATACACTAACATCTGTTATTAGTATTATAGGGAATCTCTGTATGAAGAACTTTCATTTCCTAAATATTTTTATTTAATAATTTTAATTGTATTTTTATTACCATATAGTCCTCTTATACTCCCTCCCACCCCCACCATCCCTACAGTATTGTCCATGTCCATGAGTCCTTTTTCCTTTTTCCTCAAGCTCTCCACTCCCTCCCTCTCCCCCACTTAGCTGAAGAGCTTTCATCTGGTTGGAATAATCAGAGAAGGTTTATGATAACCTGAACTATATACAGCCTCTTCTGACTGTTGACAAGAACTTCACATGAATGTACCAGAAGCAATTCAAACTTAAAAAAAGTCAACATTTAACAGGTGGGATTGACTTTGAGGGGAATGGGTGGGTGGGGAAGGGGACAGAGGGAAGCAAAAAGGGGATGGATGTAATACAACAGCAATAAAATTTTTTAAAAATCACCTACAAAAAAAAAAAAAAAAAAAAAGTCAACACTGAATCCTCAGCCTCTCTTTTTAAACTAGTTTCTCCTTTAGTGTTCTTTGGTGGCATAATCTTGTACTCGGTTCCTTTAGCTGAAAATCTGGGAATTACTCTTAACCTTTTTTCTTCTTACCCCTGCATTCAATCAATTAATTTCTTTCCTAACACATCTTGAATTTCTTCCCTTCTCACCAGTCCTGCCACCAATGCCTCACAGGATACAGAAGCTTCTTCATTGACTTTTCTGCCTTAATTATTTGACTCCTTGACCCATATGGCCTATAGCCATCAGACTGACCTTGTTGAAATGCAGGTAAGGTCATAGTTTTCCCTTTTTGAAATTGCTTGGTAACTTATCATTGGCAGGATAAAGTCTTGTTCCTTTTCATTCTGTATTAAATTTCTCTATGATATTGCCCTTGTCTAACTCTCCAGCCTCAATCCTTAATAACCAAATTGTTTGTAGGATGACTTTGCTTAAAATCACCATATTCTTCTTGGGAGTTACTGACTCCAATAGGCTTTCCTGTGGCCACTGCCAAGTAGCAAAGTGATGCTGTTCTCTTGTTGTAGGACTGTAATCTGTCACACCGTGTTTCTACATTGTTTTATAACCATATACAGGAGTTGAGTAGCATGTCTGCCTAACCCATCAGGTTGTGAGATATTTTAAATCAGGCATGCTTTTGTCAGCTGTGAACCCCAACATATAGTCCAGTGTTTGTCACAGAGTGAGCACTTAGTAAAGTTGTCCTTGAAGAAGGAGAATATTTTGTTAAAGCAGCCTTTCCCCTTCTGTAATAAATTAGCAAGATAGGATGATATGCCTTGGAATGGGTTAGAAGATAAGTGTTTCTCTGTTGTTTCTATAAAACAAGTGATATATTCTCTGAAAACAGCTTTAAGTAGACAATTAGGTTGATAGAAACCAATAAAAATTCTCTTATGTTATTATGACCTA
The DNA here is from genome assembly GCA_004026585.1 of Noctilio leporinus. Taxonomy (NCBI): domain Eukaryota; kingdom Metazoa; phylum Chordata; class Mammalia; order Chiroptera; family Noctilionidae; genus Noctilio; species Noctilio leporinus. The sequence continues at coordinate 44,714 of PVIW01000689.1, read as the reverse complement.
ATAATACTCAAATGTCATGTTTAATAGTACTGTTTGTTAATTAATTAATTGTGAATGCATAGTGACTGGTAGCCAAGTTCACAAAAAGTCCATTTCTGGCTGCCTTACTTACATTTGATTATATCAGAGCATCCTAATCCCTTCTCTAGGAAAATGTATAAGGGAAATAACATAATTTTAGCTCTGACCTATATGGTTCAATTGGTTGGGTATCATCCCACAAGGCAAAGAGTCACCACTTCGAGTCCAGTCAGGACACATGCCTGGGTTGCTGGCCAAGCCCCATTTAGGGCACATGTGAGAGACAACCAATCAATGTTATATCCCCCATCAATGTTTCTCTCCCCCTCTTTCTCCCTCCCTTCCCCACTCCCTAAAAATAAATAAATAAATAAATAATTATAATGAATTTATTTGCTAAATTTTAATCAATTCTACTATGGTTACCAACTTTGTTAGTCAATGACACAATTAATTGATTAAATTATTTGTTAATTTTTTATAGATATTAAATCCCTCTGATATTTCCATCTATGACCTGGAACTCATATAATTCCACAGGCTTTCTTTTAGAAAGCAAACGTGAAATTAAGAAATTCCTATATCACATCAATAATCAGAAATAGTACTAACTGCTCCCAGACTCTACATTTAATCAACCTTGCATATAAGATCATATTAAGGCTATATCATTTGTCTTCATTTTCCCACAAACATGTAAAGTAATAGAAAGGTGTGCAGTCTCATCCTATGACATTTTTGAAATTATATCAACTGGATCACTCACTAAACCAGTACAAGAAATATCCCAGACATAGAACAAATAAACTCTACATCTGATCACATTTGCTGGTACCACGTCTTTTAAAATAAACTTTTTTATTTTTGAACAATTTTCAATTTATTGAAAAATTTAGGAGGTAGTACAAAGAGTTCCCATATACTCTGAACCAGATTTTTTCTATTATTCTAATTGGCATGGTACATCTGATACAATTAACAAAGCAATGCTAACACATTACCCACCAAATTTTATACTTTATTCAGATCTTTTTAGTTTTTAAATAATATCTTTTTCTGTTCCAAGATTCCACCCTGCATACTACAATTACAAAAACTTGTCATTTCTCCTTAGGTTGCTCTTGTCTGTGACAGTTTATCAGGCTGTTTCTGAAGATCTTGACAGCTTCCAGGCATTCTGGGCAGATATGTTGTAGGATGCTCTTCTCTTTTTTTAAAAGGTATTTATATAAATAGTATGTTATAAATATTTATTTTACATTTTGGGTAATTATCCAAGCGTACTTAATGTTGCTCACATTGTTCTAGTTTTGGTCACTGGGACCTCTTTCTTTTGTCTCCTATGCCTCTTTGCATACCCCCAGTAATGTGAGTTTTTTTTTTTTTTCTTGCTTTCTTTAAAAAAGTAATTTCTTAATTTCTGCACTACAAAATGTTTCATGCTCATCTTGTATATTTTCTACCACAGCCCTAGAATCAGACAATATTTTTATTGAAGCATAGCTATTAGAAACTAAGACTGGATTCTATGCATGCTCTTTGCCTCTGAGATGACATTTTTTAGGTACCCTCATCTTACGGAGAGCAAAACAATATGTATATACAGTACTAACTCATTGATATATGCATGCCTAATAAATATTTTATATGCTATCATCTGCATCTACATTATCCTAAACGAGTTCTTACTGATGTCTCAAATTCCAATCCATCACACATGGATCATTCAAAACTCTTCACCCTGCTTATCTGTAAATTTCCACTCCAACCATCCTTTTGTTGGATCTTACAGAGAAACCTGGCTGTTACTATCCACCATCCATTTACCTAATTGTTCAATTTCAGTACACATGTATCATAGTATCAAATTTGTTAACCTATACTCCTATGGCAAACAACAACTAGGGTCCATTGCTGATATGTACTTCATTTTCCCTTAAGTTTTACAGATTCCATGTATTTCCACAGTTATTCAACTATTTACAAATCTTCCAAACCTTTCAATGAGTTCTTTTCCCCCATACAGTTGTAACACATTTAGATCCTCTTTTCACAGTGGTCATTCCTTCCCAGGATCCCATGACATTCTGAATTATTTTTTTGTTTGCATACATTAAGGTTCACTTTTGTGCTGTAAAGTTCTTTTAGGTCTTGACAAATGCATAATGTCATGTATACACCATGACAGTATCATGCAAAATAGCTATAACCATATTTTAATAAAATTATATTGACTTTGGTCACACAAATTTATTCCATAGCCATATTTATGTACTTAGTTTAAGGTTCTGTAAGTTTGGAGGATCTTGTCAAAAAGATTTTGACAAGAATTTAAGAAACAATCAAGTAGAAAGAACTCGTAGATACTTCCAGAATACAACCGCTTTAATATTACTGGTCTGAATTCACAAGACAAATAATTTCTACTTCCAAAATTGTGTTCTCAACTCTTCATGTAAAACTTTCTTATTTTTTCTGGGAAATTATAAACTCCAGGGACCAGATTTTTTGACCACCCTCAAATATAACATGCCCAGAAGGCCAGCAAACCAAAATGGAAACAAATGTACATCCTGTACAAGTTCAAGTTGTTTCTCAACCATGTAAAAACACACCCAGATTGGTGCAATACAAATGTTCTACAGTGGTTAGCAATATTTTTTCTAGTTTTGGAAAACAATGAACTAAATAAACCTACTTTTTCCATAACAATAGATCTCAACAAATAGAGATTAAGATGGAGATGTCACACTAAGATCCAGTCACTAGCCTATGCTTTACATACATTTACTAATTTAATAGTCATAATAACTGATCTAATATTTCTAACAACTATATGATAATGAGTACTATTTCTATTCTCATTACAGATAGGGAAACTGTGGTACAGAGAGGTTAGGTTTGCTGAAAGTCAAAATGATATTTATTTATTCAAATAAAAAATGGGCATGCCCATTGGAAACTCCAGTGATTCTCTTCTCCTTGCACTAGTGAATTACTATGCTGAAAATATTTTCTGCACAAAGAAATGTCTCAACTTTGTCTCAAGTAAGACTGCGATGATATGATAGAACATTTGGGGCAAACATAATGGCTCCATTCAAACACTGACAGTGATGACCTTCTTTGTGTGCCAGATGTGGTTATGGTCTGGAGAGGATTGCACAACATCTGTCAGACAAAGACTTTATGTGAGAGAGTGGAACCAGAGCATGGATATATATTAATAACCAGATATCCTGCTTCCCAAAGAATTATACATCGCACAGGAAAGACAAGCAGCTGGGTTTTGCATTGTGCAATGTGCTTATACTGGACTCCAAAACAACCACAAAGACCGCAGCATTAGGTTTAACTTGAAATTTAACTGACTCTACTAATAAACATCAATTTTTACCACCAGTGCAGATTCCTTATTAAAAAATGCTAATATCAAGCAAGTGTTAACATATATGTATGCACTGTGAATCAGTGTAAGCTTAATAATGTATTGTAATCTAACCACCTACCAAGGGGTGTTCTTAAGATTCATTCTACAATGTAAGTGAGTGAAGATTAAGTAAATATGAGGAAGAATATTAAGGTAAGTAATAAATCTGTGATAGATGTGGTAAAGACAGTAGAAACAGATGTAAAAAAAGTTCTTTGTATGGAATACTAGGTAATGATATTTAGAGAAACTCAGAAAATATAATAATAGTTCTAAAACATGTGTTTCTTGAATTTAGCCATTCAGATTGGAAACTTGGACTTTATCAAATGTAAGTTACCTCAATAGGAATTGGAAGAGATCAGTTTTTGGTGAATTCAAAGATATACTATATGTACTACATATATTATGCAGATGAGATGATTCTTTTTATTTATTTATTTATTTTTGTAACAACTCCTATTTTTCTGGTTTTCTTCTGAAAAGTATGGTGATCAAGCATACTGCCTTAAGTCAAAATGGAGTGCTCAAATCCTGTTACCAGCCAAAGTTGGTGAGTCCTTTGCCCATAAACATGGAGAGGCCAGATTGCAAGGCTACAGGTTTGTTTTTTTTCCAGAGAAATACAGTTTTTATTCCTGAGGCAACCCAATGTGAAGATAGGGAGAAAGCTCAAATCCATCTCCCCTAATAAAGATTGGCAGCAAATTTAAAGAATAAGATAAGGCGGGTCTATGCATACTCATTAATTCTAATTCAGTGCATCTGATTGGATAATTTTGGAATTAAGCCACCTAAGATAAGGAACATGAAAAAGGGCAGAACAACACAAAATAATTCCAATCTGGCAGATTTTGATGAGTAAATTCAATATGTGTTGGAATTTTTCTTACTGATGAGCCTCTTGCTTTTAAAACAGTTCCAGATGGCAAACAACTGGCACCTCTGTTACTTGAGTTCCAAAAACCCTGGTTCTGCCATGCTCTCAAGGTGAGTTGAGGGTCATTTAGCTGCTAACTGCACCTGTTCAAGCCTGAGGAGGCCTGATATTATTTGCTGAGAAACATGAAAATAAATAAATAAACCTACATGGAAAAATACTATTATGGTCCGGTTTTAGTGTTAGGTTCCTTGGTTTCAGTGTGAAGACCCTGGTTTCAATCCCAGTTCTATCACCTACCTTAGTTAAGTCACTTTATTTCTCAGTGCCAAAATTTCCTTTGGAGGATGGGATGATAACAATACCTCATAGGGTGACTGTGAAAATTAAACAAATAATTTTATGTTAAAATATTAGAAAATGCCTTATACATAGAAACTTCTGGTGTTACCTACTAAAATTTAAGGCAACCAAAAGAACCTACTTTTGCAGAAAAGTGACCCTGGGAAACAATTGTAAAATGAGGTATTTTTTCTTTTAACTTGTATGAACCAATGGCTATTATACTTTTCCCAGTAGAGTGAGAAAAGGAAGATATACTGGGGCGAGAAGCAAGGAAATGGAAAGATGTGAGCATGAAAGAATGTAAAAGTGTTTCAAAATTTTTTTTCCCTAACAGGGAACCAAACCAAATATGTAATATTTTGAAATGTGCAGATGTCAGTATTTTTATTTTGTAACCATACTATCTTGAAGCTAGAATAAGTTGCTTTGGTTTCTCATCTGTTTGTAAATGAACCATAAAGATATCACCTCCAAAATACCTTCAGGTATGTCCAAAGGGCATCATTCTATGAAGAGTCTAAGAATGGTCTGTTGTTTGACAATTGGAGAAGGAGAATGGGACCCTATACAAACTGACCTTTTGACCATTTTGCATTTACATTATAATTTTTTTCTTTTTCTTGGAATAATTCCATCCCCAAGTTATAAACATCTTATATCATGCTCCTTCAATTAACAATTTTTCTCTCTGATTTTAAGAGAAAACACAATTGCTTTAAGCTCTTTGCACATTAAAAAAAATCAATTGATAAGTTTTCACTTAATGTTGATATGGATTCTTACATTTTAGTTTTTCAATCCTTTTCTATATTTGCCAAATTACATTGGAAACTCATTCCCTCACCCCCACGGCATCCATGCAAACACAATTCCTGGTATTTTTTATTTATAGCAATGGTTTTTGACAGTCATGGGTCATGGAGTTCTGGGACATCCTGGATCAATTATTAATGCCTGAGTTTGATTTTAGCCATCTCTGCACGTGAATGGAGACTAATTTTTCTGTCTTCAGTACAGATGTTTCCCTTGGCTGCTAAAGTGAACTGTTGCTTTGTTATTGCTGCCATTTTACCATTATTATTTTATTTTTGGGTAAAAGGTCATTCACAGGTGGTTAAAAAAACAGGGATAATATGCAAAAAAAGAAGAAGAAGAAGAAGAAGAAGAAGAAGAAGAAGAAGAAGAAGAAGAAGAGAAGAAGAAGCGGCAGCAGCAGCAAAGGCCTAATTTATCTAATGTATCTAATATATTTCCAGTCATGGTGGGTAAAAAAATACATACTATAATACTACTATTTATAGAGTGGTCAAATAGACTGAGTATTTCATAAATAAAACTTATAAAAAAAGATAATCATATTCTTGGAAGAGTTACACCAGAAGATAATTTAAAATAAGATAAATCTTTCTGCTTCTCATTCTACGAAGTAATTCATACCATTTCTATGGATAAATTTAGTTCTTTTCAAGTGGGTACATGCATGTTGAGTTTGAATGAAATCACAGAGGAAAGAAAATATGCTTAAGTTATTGTAATCTTTTCCAAAATAGTCTATGTCGAATTTGAAACTATTTGGAGATAGCATTCCAGAAAACAAGGGCAGAGTCTGTTCCTTTTAAAAATGTCTTCTGAGTCTGTCTCTGTGTTGATTTTTAGTTCAATTCATTCATTAGATTCTACATACAAATGAAATCATATGGCATTTGTCTTTCTCTGACTGGCTTATTTCACTTAGCATAATGTTCTCCAGATCCATAAATAGAGAGCAGAATGCTAGCTAAGAAGGGTAGAAAAGGTTACAGGGTGGAGGGATTGAGCAAAAAGGAAAAACACTCCTGGACATGGGCAACAGTGTTGTGATTGTGTTGGGGAGGGTGGGTATAAGGGAACAAAATGGTAATGGAAAAAATACCATTACATTAAAAAATATTAAATAATAAAAATGTCTCCTATAGATTCTCTGGTATTACCAATCTTACCTTATCTTTATATCATTATCAGTGTGCATGGTGTCTGCCACACTGTACATTCTCAGTAAATGTAAAATAAAATAATTAATTATATAATGAATATAACAAAGGTAGGTAGTCAAAGAGCCATTTTTTTTTTTTTTTTAAGATTTGATTTATTATTTTCAGAGAGAGGGGCAGGGAGAGAGGCAGAGAGGGAGAGAGACAACCATGTATGGTTGCCTTTCACCTGTCTCTAGCTATGGATTTGGCTGGAGACCTGGCTTGCAACCTGGTTATGTGCCCTGGCTGAGGAATCGAACCAGCAACCTTTGCTGACACCTTATCCACTGTGCCACCAGCCAGGTAAAGAGCCTGTTTTTGAACTTTCACACTTAGTTAGTTAATTCTACCTCTAAAAACTGTAGATCCGCATTAAGGTAAGAACTTAATTCAACAGTTTGAAAAACACATCTCTGCGATGTCTCTTTGCATTTTATTTGCTAAAGTTAACACAGCACATAACTATTTATTAAGGAAAAAATAAAAGATACAAAATAAAGCCAATAGGATATATATAGATAAGATATACTTTAATGCAAAAATGTTCTTTTTAAAATGTTTATGTGTAAAATTGTATAATTTGCTTTCTTTGAGAATTCTTGGATGTGTCATTCAAGTGTACTTAGTATGATATAGTGATTTATAATAAATATGTATTTTGTCTTCATCTGCCTTTCCTTTCTGGCACAAAACTGTTATAACGGTTAGAATTTTCTGTGATGAGAGTGATAAAAAATGCTGTTTGTTATGCTGAAGAGGATGGGGCTAGTTGGACCAACCAAATCCTACCCTCTTGACCTCAGAATGGAGGAGGGTCTCGAGACTAAATTCAATTACCAATGGCCAATGATTTACTCAGTCTTGCCATATATGAAGTCTCCATAAAAACCCAAAAGGAGTGTGTTTGGAGGGGGTAGGGGAACCAGAATGCTTCCAAGTGCCGTGATGCTGGGTTGCAGACTCTACATGGACGGATGCTTCTTTGTTCAGGACCTCGCCCTATGTATCTCTTCATCAGGCTATGGATTCATATCCTTTAATATTTTTTTTGTAACAAATCAGTGATCTAGCAATTAAATGGATTACTTGAGTTCTATGAACTACTCTATAGCAAATTAATCAATCCTGAGGAGGGAATTGTGGGAACCTTTCATTTGTAGCCAGTCAGTCAGAAGTACCCATAACAACTTGGACTTGTGATTGGCATCCAGAGTGGGAGTGGGTCATTGGATCTTCCAATAATAGACTGTGCATCTGACCAAAAGCCTACTTTGAAAGGGGCCTATATACCATGTTTCTTGCATCTTGTTCACTATGTCTCTGTTTTCCTTATTACATGGCTGGATACCTTCTGGACAGACCTTATACATGTACAAATGCAATATTTTTATTACATAGTTACAATATAGCTTTATCTCAGTTTACATTCCCTTTCAGAATGGATTCAACACAATTATCTATGTCTTAATTTTCTACAACACATTAATCATAGCTCTTCATAAAATGACCCTGATCCACTACAGCATTGAAAAAGGACTTTTGACTTATAAACTTTCAATTAGTACAACTACAGTGTAGCATTCATTATGTTGCCTTCTAGTTTATTGAACATAAGGAATAGGGATAGTACATACTGGCAGCCATGGTTAAGTATTTTACTCAAGTGCCTCTTAGTCTAAAGATGTTTTAGGTAAGCATTCATTCATTATATTGATCTGGCTTCTTAATGTGTATTTTAAATGTTTTATTAGGATATAACTTACATACAATAAAATACACCCATTTAAAATATACAGTTTGATGAGTTTGACATGTCTACGTATGTGTATCTGTTCCTCTAGACAGTTGGAGCATGGGTAGGCAGAAGCAGAGTGAATGGGAGCTCTGTTGGCCACTTCAGAATAGTGGGCTGTGCAGAGGACAGGTGCACAGAGATCCAGAGGTACCCTGTAGGCTCTGGGTGCCCTGAATGTGCTGGCACCATGTCTAGCATTGGGAGACAGGCTGAGGGCTATGACATCACCAGGCTTCCTAATGGTGGGTTCTGCATCTGCCTCACCCCCACCCCCACTGACTCTGATACCAGTAGACAGCCTGGGAGTGTGGGGAGTCTCCCTTGTTGGCCAGGATGGATGGTGCAAAGGGAGCTTCTTACATGGAGTGCCAAAGGCTAGAAAGATGAATGGCTAGGGTCAGAGTCCAGCTTTGTTGAGGCAGGCAGTCAAACCTGCATCTTTGGTTACATACCCACTGCTACAACCAAGATATAGGAAATTTCATCATCATTAAAAGTTCCCTTGGGCCCCTACATAGATAATACCTCAGCTCTCTCCTGGCCTGGGAACCACTATAGATTAGATTTACCTTTCCTAAACTTTTACTTAAGTGAAATAATACAGTATATATTCTTTTGGGTTTGGTTATTTTCACTTACTACATGATTTTGAGTTATTCATGCTGTGCCCATTAGTATGTTGTTCCTCCTCATTGCTGAATAGCATTCACACTTTGTGAATTTGTTCACCTGTTGGTAGACACGTACTATTTCCATGTTTTGCTTATTATGAACTAAGCTGCTCTGAACATTCATGTGCAATATCTTTGTGTGGATATATATTTTCACTGCTATTTGGAAATATTTAAGGATGTAATTGATGCAATTAGTAGACTATGTGGTAAGTGTATACTTTACTTTTTAAGATACTGTGCAACCATTTTCCAAAGAATCTGTGAAAATTTGCAATGTCAACAACAATTTATGAAATATCCAATTACTCCACATTCTCATAAAGACTCACTATTATCAATCCTCTGAATTTTAGTCTTATTGTGGTTTTTAGTAGGCACTTCCCTAATGAGTAAGAATGGTAGCATCTTTTTATATGCCTGCTTGTCATTTTTATATGGTTTCCTCTGTGAAGTTTCTGTTCAGAGCTTTTGCTCATTAAAAATTGTTGTTTAGTTTCATACCGAGCATTACAAGTTGTTTACAGAGTGTGAATAAAAGTCTTTTGTCAGATATTGCATCAAGAAATGTTCTTCTGCTCTGTGGATATATTTTTATTTTTAATGTTTTTTTGAAGAGCAGAATTTTTAAATTGAAATTTCTCCAATATATCATTTGAAATGCTTTTATTTTTTGAATTTTATTTTGTGATTACAGTTGACATAGAAACTAATATTCTATATTAGTTTCAGGTCAACAGCTTAGAGGTTAGACACATACAATTTATGAAGAGATTACCATTATAAGTCTAGTATCCACCTAGCATCGTACATAGTCATCATGACATATATTATTAATTATATTCATTATGCTGTTTTATATCCTAATTAATATTTAGTAACTAAAATTTTATAATTAAAAAGTATTAATTCAAATATTCTCACCAGTGGATATGTTTTTTATTAATTTTTTAAAGCAAGAGGAAGGGAGAGAGAGAGAACAAAAAATATCATCAATGAGAGAGCAATACTGCTTCCCATTTTTCATCCAGCCCTTAAACTTCCTCCCATATGGAAACCTCTGTTTATCTGTGCATCTGTTTCTGTTATTTATTTATTTATTTAAAAAAAAAATTTTATTAGTTTTAGAGGTAGGAAAAAGGAGAGAGGCAGAGGGGGAGAAAGATATCAATGTATTGTTGCCTTTCACCTGCCTCCAGCTACCTATCTGGCTGGAGACTTAGCTTGCAACCTGGTTATATGCCATGGCTGGGAATTGAACCAGTGACCTTTGGGTTCACAGGCTGGCGCCCTATCCACTGTGCTACCAGCCAAGACTGTTTTTCTGTTTTGTTTGTTCATTTATTTTTAGTATTTCACTTCAAATATAAGTAAAATCATATGGTATTTTTCTTCCTCTGTCTGACTCATCTTACCTAGCATAATACCTTTTAGGTCCATCCATATTGTCATAAAAGGGTAAGATTTTATATCTTTTGATGGCTGAGTAATATTCCATTGTATATATCTACTACTTTTTTAATCCAATAATCTGTCCATGGATTCAAGTTGTTCCCTTATCTTGGCTATTGTAAATAATGCTGCAATAAACTTAGGGGTGCATATATCTTCTCAAGTCATTGTTTTAAATTTTTTTGGGTAAATACCTAGAAGTGGGATTTCTAAGTCATAGAGTAGTTTGATCTTAAATTTTTTGAGGAATCTTATACTGTTTTCCACAGTGGTTGCACAATTTACAACCCCATCAACAGGGCATGAGGGTTCCTTTTTCTGTACATCTTCTCCAACACTTGTTTGTTGATTTATTGATGATAGCCATTCTGACAGGTGTGAGATGATATCTCATTGTGGTTTTAAAGTTCATTTCTGTGATGATTAGTGCTATTGAGCATTTTTCATATATATATATATATATATATATATATATTCTATCTTTTTGTCTCCTTTTTAAAAAGAATAATTTTTATTAAATTTATTGAGGTGATAGTGATTGGTTCTATATGTTCTCTTTTAAAAAATGTCCAGTCAGTTCCTTTGCCCAGTTTTCAATTACATTATTTTATTTTTTGGTGTTAAGGGGCATGAGTCCTTTATAAGTTTTGGGTATTAACCCTTTATTGGATATATCATTGGTGAACACCTTCTCCCATTCAGTAAGTAGCCTGTTTGTTTTATTAATATTTTACTTTGCTGCACAAAAATGTTTTAGTTTGATTTAGTCACATTTTGTTCACTTTTCTTTTGTTTCCTTGCCTGAGGAGATATATCAGAAAAAATATTAAGAACACTATGATAGAGTATACCACCTATGTTTTCTTCAGGAGTTTTATGGTTTCAAGTTTTACATTTAAGTCTTAACCCATTTGGAGTTTAATCTTTAAAAAAATATTTTATTTATTTTTGGAGAGAGAGAAAGGCAGGGAGTAAAACAGGGAGAGAAACATTGATAGGAGAGAGAAACATTGATTGGTTGCCTCTCAAGTGCTTCTCACTTGAGGACTGAACCTACAACCCAGGCATGTGCCCTGACTGGGAATCAACCAATGGCCCTTCACTTCTTGGAAGGATGTCCAAGAAGTGTATACATTATTCTTGTGTATTGTGTAAGAAGAGTGAACTAGATTTATTTTGTTCCTTCCTTCCTTCTTTTTTTCTTTCTTTCTTGCATGGATCTGCTCAATTTTCCCAACATCATTTATTAAGTAGACTGTCTTTACACTATTGTATATTCTTGCCTCCTTTGTCTTAGATTATTGACCATATAGCTATGTGTTTATTTCTAGGTTCTCTATTTTATTCCACTAATCTATGTGTCTTTTTTTATGCCAGTATTATGCTATTTTGATTAACATAGCTTTGTAGTATAGTCTGATATCAGATAAGATAATGCCACCAACTTTGTTTTTCTTTCACAAAATTGCTATGGGTCTTCTGTGGTTCTATATAAATTTTAGAATTATTTCTTCTAGTTCTGTAAGAAAGAAACACCATTGGTATTTTGATAGACTTTGCATTAAACCTATAGATTGCATTGTATAGTCTAAAAAGTTTAATAATGTTAATTCTTCTTATTCATGAGAATAGTACATTTCCATTTTTTTAATCTTCTCAATTTTTTTCTTCAATATCTTATAATTTTTTGAGTATAAATCTTATAATTGATTGGTTAAGTTTATTCCTAGGTATTTCTTTGATTCAATTATAAATGGGATTATTTTTTAAAATTTCTCTTTCTGATAGTTCATTATTAGTTGCATAAAAATGCAACTTACTTCTGAACATTAATTTTGTATTCTGCTACTTTACTGAATTTATCAGTTTTAATAGTTTTTTAGTTAAAATTTAAGGGTTCTCTATATGATATTATACCACCTAGAAATAATGATAGATTTATTTCTTCCTTTTCAATTAGGATGACTTTTACTTTTTTTCTTGTTTGAGTCTTATGGCTGGACATTCCAACACTTTGTTGACTTTGTCCTGCTCCTGATTTTAAGAAAAGCTTTTTTAGCTTTCCCTCATCGTGTATGATGTTCCCTGTGTGTTTCTCATGTACAGTCTTAACTGCATTGAGGTATTCTTCGTCTACTCACATTTTCCTGTGAGTTTTCATCACAAATAGGTGTTGGACATTGCTGATGTTATATTGGTAAGTGTCCAGATCTTCTTGTCTTTTTTTTTTTTTTTTTTTTAATTGCTGAGCTTTGCTCTGGTGAGCAGTTCAGTTATTTGCAAATTAACTTGATCATTTTAGCACTTGCTTTTAAACTTTGTTAAGATGGGCATTTAATAGACTTTAACCTAGGGATAGCTTGGCTGCACTGCTAATGCTAGATTCTCCTTGAGTCTCTACTCATTTTCTTGGGTGATCAATAAAAGACTCTCCATTTTAGTGGGTTGCAGCTAATTTACATTCCCATCTATGTAAGCTCTGGGAGTCATACAACTCATAGGTTATTTGGGAAGCCATCTAGAGTTTTACTCTAGGTATGCACTCCAGGTATTCAACAAACTCAATGAGACACCCTGCAGATTTGCAGAATTCTTTTCTGTGTTCTTTAATTTTTTTGCAACTTTTAGTTTCCTCTCTCTTTCTTTCTGAACTATAATCTCTGCTTCATTGATTCAGTGAAAACTCTGCATTCCATTTTTTTTTTTTTACACTTTTATCTGTAAGTTTCTAGACAAAAGATAAAATGATTTTAGGATTCACAATATTTGTTTCTCTCTTCTTTTGGTTATCTCAATCCTGTGGTGTCCTCTAATTATAATCTCTGAGAATGGGCTGTTTTTGTTTTTGTTTTTGTCTTTCCTGTATTTTCTTCAGTTGTTTTATAGTTTGTTTATAGCTGGAGGGAATATCTGGGGCCTATTTATCTATCATAGCCAGATGCAAACATCCTGCCTGTTAGATTTATTTATGATATTTTGGTATGCTTTCCTTTTAAATAGACACCATGTTGGTTATCCTTCTATTATAAAAATAGGTTTTTGTTTTTTTTTTTTCATACAAATCAGGATTACAGAGGAGACTTATTCTTTAGAATGGAGATAACAGTTTATATTTCACCTATTCTAGTTAAAATCGCATTTCAATTTTTCATTTTAAATCACTTGAATTGGAATTTTGAATGTTTTAGGTTCTCCAATTATTCATTTGTATTCATTTTGGTTACTTCTTTAGGTAACTAGTTTTGTCATTTTTAAATTCATCTGTTTAGTTTTTAAGAGGTGACAGTATTTCCTGTTTCCCCCAAGTTCTTTTTATTGAAATATCACACTTCATTTTAACTGATGTTATGTCGTGTCTCAAACAAACAAAATGGCAATGATTTTTTTTTAATAATTCTGAGAAAACCCATAGAAATAGCAACTCATTTTGCTTTTGCTTTGCATTATTGCTACTACTTGACAGATCAGTCCTAACAATTATTATTGTCAACCTACAAATTACATTTCCTTATTGTAATGTGATTACATCTGCTTGAAAATTGACGTTGCTCATCAGTTTCTTCTGGATGCAAAGTGGTCCTTAGCTTGTCTCTACTAGATAGGCTCAAAGTTCTTGGATGATGAAACTGACATTATGTCATAAATTTAGCTTGCCTTCCAGAAAATTACTTCTGCAGAGGACAGGCTTATTTTTGCTGCCTGTAGAAATCATTAAATGAATAATTTTTATTTTGAAGGTTATGTTTGTTCCAAGGTCTTCTGGGAGGTCTAGACCATTTTTCAGAAGACAGAAATAGGACCTTGAGAGCACTGGCTAGTTGATGACGTTCCTTTCTTTAGCTTTCTTCATCCATCCAATACTTCTGAGCTGAGTCTATCCCACTGTTACTTCATGAGTCACCCTTTCAATTGACTAGGTCAGTGCCTTCAGCTCATCTGAAAGTTTTTGCCTGATTCTATTAAATGTTTTTTCCAGATTATTAAAGCAATGAGTACTGAGTAATTATTATTAATATGTTTTAATACAGAATGTAGAAAAACACTGGGGAATAGATTACACATAAACCCTCTATTCAAAAGGAGTAGAATTAAATTCGGACCTAGTTCTCTCTTAGTTTGCCTTTTTGTGGGGTTGGGCCACTGATCCAGCACTGTTGGGGATGGGCATGTGCCATAGAAGAATATTCAGAAATGTCCTTGTTAATTAATCATCTCGTACCTTAAACTATTCATTTATTAAGCACATGGTATGTAATATATAAATGATACTCATTCATTAAATAGAGAAAGTAGGAGAAAAATAGTGCAGAGTCGAGATAAGAGAGTGCTCCAAAAGACTACTTCATTCTTTGCAGCCATACAGGTTGCATTAATAAGAATAAAGCACTATGGACAGTGAGAAATGTTTGAACATTTCCTCTTTGTCTTCACATTTCTTTCATGCATATCAATGGCAGTCAAGGAGGAAAGGGGAAGCAAGCCCTCCTGGGCTGCACTCATCTGTTTTCGTTGTTCTACGTCTCATATTCACGTTGGTATAGCTCCGTAGTTAACAATACCAATAATTTCTCTTGGGTTTTAGAATAGTGTATTCAATTATACCAAAGCAAATATATTATCTCTCCCTTTCTCTCTCCTTCAAAGGAAAAACAAAAAACAAAACCCAAACATCTGTTCATTTTGTTCTCCTTATGTTAGTGAATAATACTGCCACCTACACTGTCACCCAAGACAGAAGTTAGAAATTATCCTAGAATCTCTCTTCTCCTTCATATCCTTAACTTCAAGTTTAATATAGTATTTACTTCTAATTGTTTTTTGATGTTAATTTCTTTCATCGCCACTTCCTGCATATCTATTTTCTAGTCATTGCTGTGTGCAATAATGAACAAAGTACCTGCCACATTAGTCAGTCAGGAAATGATTGTGAACATGATCACTTTCTTAAACATTATGATTCAGAATGTGATCACCAAGAAGTTTCATTTATTGAGTATTTTTATTTCATTTAAATGTCCCAGGGATTCATACTTCTTTGAATCTGAGAGTGCATTCTGCGTTCTGGAAAGACAATATTGATATAGAGAGATCTGATTAAGGTCCCTGGGAAAAGAAGGAGGGACCATAGTAGTTCACCGAGGCAATAGAAGGCGGCCTAGAATGGGATTGGCTGGAAGCTGATGCCGCCTGAACCAATGGAAATAAAAAGAGGGCGGGCTCTCTGGCTGACCAGCTTTTCTGAGCTTTTCTGGCTCCTGAGCTGGTGCTCTCTGGCTTTGGCTCTGCCTCAGGCTCTCTGGCTCTCAGTCTCTTACTCTTCGAGGCTGCCTGGATGATGGTGCATTTTCTAACCCATGGTATGTTGCATGGCAAGGGACTCTGGTAACAGACTAGGATTGGGCTGGCGGGGCGAAGGGTGGCAGGTTTATTGTTTGGGTGTCTAGAGGGAACAGGCTCTGGGGCGGAGGCCTGCCATTCTTCTGTGTAGCTTTTGTGTATTATGTTGTTTTAGTTTGGAAACTAATCCTACAGAAACTAATAGGGGAAAAGCTAGGAAAACCCAGGTGACAGAGTTTATCCTTAATTGATAGGCTTAAGTAATTAAAGCTGTGACTTGATAGGCTTAAGTGACTGCTTTTGTTTGTTTTTAAATATATTTTATTTATTTTGCTATTATAGTTGTCCCAATTTTCCCCCCTTTGCCCCCCCTCCACCCAGTACCCCATTTCCTTCAGCAATGTCCCTCTTTGTTCTTGTCCTTGTGTCACATATGTAAGTCCTTTGGCTTCTCCATTTCCTATATTCTTCTTAACATCCATCTCCCTGTCTATTCTGTAACCACCAATGTGTATTTTTTTTTTCCTTTCACATCCAGACAATTCACCATTTAAATTTTGCCTTCTGTCAGCTTCTCAAATCATATTAATACAAAGTTTTCTTTTCATTATTCCAAAATGCGTACATTAATTCATTTGTTTAAAGAATTACTCTTTTAAGTAATATGAATTGCAATATTCCCAAACACATGCGAAAGTACATTTACACCTATACATATTTAAAGTACATACTGGATTTTGAAGAGTTAATACAAAAAATTTAAAATATGCCAATAGCTTACATAATTATTACATGTTAAATGATAATATTTTAGATATATTGTAGCAAAATTAAGCAGATATTTTCTTCTTTAATACTTATTTTACTCTGGAATGCTATTTTTGTGAAATATGTCACAGAAATGGTGTATTGCAGAGCTCACTTTTATGAAAGTTGTCCTAGAGACAGTGCCAAACTCATAGTAAAAGCAAATTTAGTTTTTGAGTCAGATCCTCCCCACTCCAATAATATACCTCAACTTTATTTTAAGCTACTGGAACTACAACTTACTATTTTTCCATCTTAAATAGTAGATTTATTTATTGATTTAGGCTGTGCACAGGTCTTACTTCTTTCAATACCCTCTGTTTTTCCTCTACGTGTGTTTTACAAGTTGAAGCCTTCAGAAATAATGGCACTTGCAGTGCTCAGCTAGTCCCCAGAGTAGAAATTATTATGTCTACCAAGTTGAGGTAAAAAATAAAAATCCCTAGGATTTAAATAATTTTGTAGAATAGTATTCTAGCTATTTTTTAAACTTGTGGTTGACTTCCTATGTGGTCCTAAACTAACCCCTAAACTATTTAAGAGTCTGTTGAGGTAGAGATTAGGTATGTTCACATTTTAATAATAAAGTTTACTATAACATTAATTCTTTTTCCCCAGTTTGGGGTCTTCATAACTGGAAATGTATATTTTCACGATTTAGTTGAAAGGAATCTCATCTAATTTATATGCTAATATGAGAATATATATTGTCTATGTACACGAATCATATAGTTTAGTAGTTTGCAACTTCCATCAGCCTCTTTTCTAACCTAAAGATTGACTGATTTCACAACACACCCATGACCAATTGGTTGCTATTTAAAACATAAATTGCTAACAAAATCTATATATTACACACCCACAAATAAGCACATACTTTGTAACAGTGAATAAGAAAGATAGCATGTATTCCACATTTTCTTACTTTTTCTTCTTCCTTAACTGCATTGGATTTTTCTAAGTTATTGCAAATAACCTGATTTTCGCCTATTGTGAAATGATTCCAATCTAAGAAAACTTAACCTGCAGTAATGCAGGATATACAAGTAATATACAAAAATATACCTTATTTAGTAAAATCTATTTATAACAAGATCACTTTAAAGCATTCATAAGTTAAAGTTGGTTCTTATCCATTCAGCTATCCTATGTCTTTTGATTGGTGAATTTAATCCATTTACCTTTGTACCTGTGTTCCTGTCTGTCTCTGTTTCTTCATCTTCTTAAAGCAGACCCTTAAGCATCTCTTGCAAAGCTGGTTTGGTGGAGATGTATTCTTTTAGCCTTCTTTTGTCTGGGAAGCTCCTTATTTTACCTTCCATTTTGAATAAGAGCCTTGCTGGGTTGAGTATTCTTGGTTGCAGGCCTTTGTTTTTCATTACTTGAAATATTTTTTGCCATTTCCTTCTGACTTACTGTGTTTCTGTGGAGAAATCAGCTGATAACCGTATGGGAGCCCCCTTGTATGTTATTAGCTGTTTCTCTTTTGCTGCTTTTAGGATTCTCTCCTTGTCCTTAAAATTTGCCATTTTAATGATGATGTGTCTCAGAGTGGGCCTGTTTGGGTTCATTTTCCTTGGGACCTTCTGTGCTTTCTGAATTTGAGTAACATTTTCACTCATCATGTTAGGGAAGTTTTCTATCATTACTTTTTCAAACAGGTTTTCCATTCCTGTTTCTCTTTTCCTTCTGGTATCCCTATGATACAGATGTTATTACATTTCATGTTGTCCTGCAGCTCTCTTAAAACCTCTTCATTCTTTTTGAGTCTTTTTTCATTTTGTTGCACTGCCTGGGAATTTTTTTCTACATTGAACTCCAGCTCGATGATCCAGTCCTCTGCTTTCTCTAGTATGCTTTTGATTCTTTCTGCTGTGTTCTTCAGTTCAGAAATTGTATTCTTCATTTCTTCCTGGCTCTTATTGATGGTTTCTATGTCCTTTTAATGCTGGTGTAGTTCTCAGTAAGTTCCTTGTAGCTTTCCTGGAGTTCTTTGTAGTTCCCTGGAGTTGCTTGTAGTTTTCTTTGAACTTGCTGAGCTCATTGAGCTTCTCTGTCATCATTATTTTGAATTCCATGTCTGATAGTGTGCTTGCCTCTATTGCATTTTGCACTCTTCCTAGGGATTCCTCCTTTCCATTTGCTGAGGATTTAATTTTTGTCTCTCCATTTTAGGTGGCTCTTGTTTGTGTCTGCTTCTGAGATTGGTCTCCTTTGACTTACTGTCTTAATGGTGTTAAGTGACTGATTTCGAATAAAGACTCCTTTTCTTTATCACCAAACCTTGGCCTCTGGAATTTTGCCTAGAGGGTAGAGTTGGGCAGCAGGACCCCCAGCTTGCTTTTTGGCAACAATGTCACTGGGCTGGTTGACAAATGAAAGAAAGTAGCACATATAGTTGAAGTAAAAGAGTGGAGGGGTGGGGAGTTATATAGTTTCTGTCAAGAGGTCATCCAATGATGCTTTGAAAATTCTGCTCTGTCTCTCAGAAAAAATATCCTCTTCTGCCTCTAACAGGGAGAACCAGGTTATTTAATTTAAACTAAACTAAACTAAAACTCTAGTGCTACTTAACAATAAGAAAGAGTCTTACCTTTTGCAGCAGCATGGATGGAACTGGAGACTTAATGTTAAGTGAAATAAGCCTACCAGTGAAAGACTGATATGATCTCACTTATAAGTAGAATCTAGTGAAAAAATAAACTAACAGGCAGAATAGAATCAAAGGAATAGAAACATGGAACAGACTGACAGCTGTCAAAGGGGTGGAGCCAGGGACTATTGAAAGATGAAGGGATTAGTTAAAGAACGTAGATACCTAACCCATGGACATGGAAAATGGTGAGGGGATTGCCTGTGGGAGTTGGAGGTGGGTTGGGTGGAGGGGAATGGGGGGAAATTGGGGTAACTTTAATAGCATAAACAATAAAATATTTAAAAATAAACTAAAACTCTAGTGCATACCTTGAATCATGTAACTACTTCTATGTATTAGGAGACATTTGTAACACCAAAGGAAGATTGATGTTTACCAAGATTCTTATTTACAAAGTAAATGACTCTGTATTCCTTTCTGGCCAGCAATACTTGTGTCTTGGATGAGTACAAGTTACATCAGGTATGTGTCTGTACTTGGTAGTATACTGTGGTTTTATTTTGCTCATTTGTTTGTTTTGTTCATTAGTGTCCTGTGTGAAGTGAGATCATATGGTATTAATCTTTCACTGACTAGTTTATTTCACTAAGCATAATACTCCCCAGTTCTAACCATGCTATTGCAAAAGGTAGGAGTTCCTTCTTTGTGCTGTGTAGTATTCCATTGTGTAAACATACCAAAGTTTTTTGATCCATTCATCCACTGATGGGCACTTAGGCTGTTTCCAGCATTTGGATATTGTAAATAGCACTGCTATGTACATAGGGGTGCATAGGTTCTTCTGATTTGGTATTTCAGGGTTCTTCAGGTATAGACCTAGCAGTGGAATTGCTGGGTCAAAAGGCAGTTCCATTTTTAGTTTTTTTAGGAAATACCATATTGTTTTCCATAGTGGCTGCACCAGCCTGCATTCCCACAAGCAGTGCACCAGGATTCCTTTTTCTCCACATCCTTGCCAGCACTTGTTTGTTGATTTGTTAATGATGGCCATTCTGACAGGTGTGAGATGGTATCTCATTGTGGTTTTAATTTCCATCTCTAATGGCTAGTGATGTTGAGCATTCTTTCATATGTCTATAGGCCCTTCGTATGTCCTTTTCAAAGAAGTGTCTGTTTAAGTCCTTTGCCTATTTTGTAATTGGGTTGTCTATCTTTCTGGTGTTGCCTCATATCAGTTCTGCATATATTTTAGAGATCAAACCGTTGTCTGAGGTGTCATTAGCAACTATGTTTTCCCATATGGATGTTTCTCTTCTTAGTTTGCTGGTGTTTTTTTGTTTGTTTGTTTTGTTTTTTGTTTTTAGCTGAGCAGAAACTTTTTAGTTTGATGTAGTCCCATTTGTTTATTTGTTCCTTTATTTCTCTTGCTCTTGGGGAAATATTGGTGAAAATATTCCTGAGTAGGATATATGAAATTTTACCTCCTATATTTTCTTCTAGGACTTTTATGGTGGCATGGCTTATGTTTAAGTCTTTTATCCATCCAGAGTTTATTCTGGTGTATAGGGTAAGTTGGTGGTCTGTTTTCATTTTTTTGCATGTCCCTTTCCAATTCTCCCAACACCACTTGTTGGAGAA
Organism: Noctilio leporinus; assembly: GCA_004026585.1. Lineage (NCBI taxonomy): Eukaryota > Metazoa > Chordata > Mammalia > Chiroptera > Noctilionidae > Noctilio > Noctilio leporinus. The sequence continues at coordinate 23,730 of PVIW01000689.1, read as the reverse complement.
GCTATTTTCATATATGCCCCCCCTTTTTTTGGTCAAAAATTAGTTGGCCATAGAGACCTGGGTTTATTTCTGGGCTCTCTATTCTGTTCCATTGATCTATATGTCTATTTTATGGTAGTACCAGAATGTTTTGATTATGATGGCTTTGTAATATAGTTTGCTATCCAGTATCATGATTCCTCTTACTCTGTTCTTTTTTCTCAAGATTGCTGTGACTTTTCAGGGTTGTTACTGGCTCCATGTACATTTTTGAAATATGTATTTGATACTTTAATAGGGATTGCATTGAATCTATCAGTTGCTTTGGATAGTATGGCCATTTTAATGATGTTAATTCTTCACATCCATGAACATAGAAGATCATATACCATGATCAAATGGGATTCATCCCAGAGATGCAAAGGTGGTACATTTGCAAATCAGTAAATGTAATATACTACCTAAACAAAATGAAAGACAAAAGCCATATGATCATATCAATAGATGCTGAAAGAGCATTTGACAAAGTACAGCACCCATTTACAATAAAAATGCTCAGCATAAGGGAATAGAGGGAGCATATCTCAACATAATAAAGGCCATATATGAGAGACCTGAAGCCAACATCATACTCAACAGGCAAAAACTAAAAGCTTACCCCCTAAGATTAGGAACAAGACAAGGCTGTCCACTTTCTCCACTTCTGTTCAACATTGTTTTGGAAGTTCTAGCCATAATGATCAGATAAGAAAAAGGAATCAAAGGCATCCATTGGAAAGGAGAAAATAAAACTATCATTGTTTGCATATGACATGATAGGTTACATAGAAAACCCTATAGACTCCAAAAAATTACTCACCTAATAAGTGAATTTGGAAAAATAGTTGGATACACATAGCAGAAATTGAAGGTATTTTTGTACACCAACAATGAAACATCAGAGAAACTGGAAAAGAAATCCCATTTACTATAGCAACAAGAAAAATAAAGTACTTAGAAATAAAGTTAACCAATGAGGTAAAAATCCATGTCACGTAGTTTTCTGTAGAAAACTACAGAGCACTGAAGAAAGACATCAAGGAAGATACAAATAAATGGAAGCATGATACAATTTTTACATAAGTTCATTTTGGAAGCAAATATTCCGAATAATAATCTCTGTCGTTTTAATTTATTTTATTTTATTTTTGTTAGTCCATTATGATGAAATGTTCTCAGTTGATCTTCCCCAATCTTACTTGGGCAATGGTCTTCATGGACCAAGGCCAAACACAGGAACAGGGCAGAAAATCATATTCAGGATGATTTTAAGTTTAACATGAAGAAGCGCAAAATTGGTAGCATCTTCTCCAAGAGCAGACAGTTATTTAGGCCTACTTATTTGAAAGAGGCTTCTGTGGCTTGAAACCTGATATGAGAATTTTCCTAATTTCACCAATTATGAAAATAATAGGTGAAGAGCTAGGCTGAGCCAAAAGAAATAGTTAGGTTGCCTTGTTTTACCAGAGAATTTGTGCTTCTGCTTCAACAGAGGTTTATCATTGATGAGACAGCCAAATTGGCCATTTTCTGAATATAATGATAAGATCATCATGGACACATAATATAATAAGGAAGTCATTTCTGTGTGTAGGAGTAGTTGTTCTAAAGGAACCAAGGTGCATCTTTCTTTAGGTAATTTTCATAGTATAGCAGCCATCAGTGAACTTCTTTTAAATATAGAAATTATTTTATGCTTTTTCTTATCTACTCCGCTCAAGAGTTACACAGATGATTTTTCACTTTTATTTCAACATCAACCTTATTTTACCTTAGATTTCGCTCCTGGATTCCTAAAGTCTTTGGGTGGCATTTTCTTTTTTGTGTTTCGGTATAAGGAGTGTAGTCATGTTCACAATAGAAAAAGGCCTGGGCTTGGTTGGAGTAAGAAAATATGAGTTCATGAACCAGCTGTTACTTTGTGCAAGTTTATTTAACATCTTTGTGTCTATGATAACTTTATCATGTCAATGATGGAGAGTGGGTGAGAGGATTGGATTATGTATCTATATAAGTGCATATTTATGTATATATACACATATATATATTCTTTGTAATATTTAAAGAGCTTAAATTAAGCAGTTTATCATGATTATGCAAGGTCTCCTGAACTTAGAGTTATCATCATTCAAAACATAGCATTTTTTTGTGTATTTTCATCCTTCAAATTCAATCCCAGTTGTCTTATAAATTGTTCCCTTTATATTTCACTTCCTTTTGTTCTCAGTTTATTCTTCTGGGACATCACCTCTGGAATGATCACATTCATTGATGCAACTAAAACGTCATATATTTTAGCACTGGGCATTTGTAGTCTTCTCTAGCAAATAACCTCCACTGATATGGTCTCATCTAAAACAACAACTTTATAATGTACAGCATTGAGGGAATAGTCAACAATATACTAACCATGCACAGTGAAAGATGGTTACTTAGACTTACTGTGGTGATTACTTTGTGATATATTTAAACATTAAATAGCTATGTTGTAACATAACTGAAACTCATGTAATATGGTATGGTGACTATAATTAAAAATAATTTTTAAGAAGTAATTTCATTGGTAGTTACATGATTTTGGAGGAGAAATTACTAAAAGTTGTATTGACTTCTAGAAATTTTCTATTATGAACTGTGGATTGTAAGTAGTCTTCAATGTTATACACATAGTAGAGGAATGGGATGGACAGTCCAAAGTAAAGCTAGAGCCTTGGTTGGTGTGGCTCAGAGGATTGAATGCCAGCCTGCAAACTAAAGAGTCACCAGTTTGATTCCCAGTTAAGGCACATGCCTGGGTTGTGGGCCAGATCCCCAGTTGGGAGCACATGAGAGGCAAACACATTAATGTTTCTCTCTCTCTTTCTACCTTCCTTCCTCTCTCTTTCTCTAAAAATAAATAAAATCTTTTAAAAATATAGATATTGACAAAGTTATATAGTGGGATTACATTTTATGCTAGATTAGATCATCAGTGTTGATGTTAAAAATTATTTATTGCCAAATTACATGTAAAAATCCCTTGGAATTTTTAGTTTATTTATCATACATGATTTTATATATACAGATTTGTTCTGATATATTGTTTCTCATTAAATCCAACACAGGCAGATTTTTCTTCAGCATTGAAACAGATGGCTTCTTCTCCATTTGAACACCAGATACAATGGCTGACTTATGTTCTGGGCCCTTCTGTGGCCTGTTTGGGTAAGATCTTTGCCCTAAAGGAAGCACAAACATTCATGCTTAGTGCAGGGCATGGTTTCATACTGGATGGAATAGAGTGTAGAACTTAGCCTCTGCTATTTAAATTATTATTTTTTAAACTAAACATGCCTGATTAATTAGCACAAATGAGAAGATGCGTATTAATAAACTTACATTTAAGAACAGGCATACTTTGGAGACTTACAGGTTCATTTTGGCCCACCATAGTAAAAGGTGAAAGATTTATACGATCTGAAGAGAAACCAGAGTATTGGCCCACCATAGTGAAGAAAATCCTCCAGCAAAGTGAGTATCACAATAAAGCAAGTCACTCAAGTTTCATTTTAGTTTCTTAGTGCATATAAAAATTATATTTACACTATACTGTCATCTAGTAAGTGTGAACTAGCATTATGTCTATAAAACAATGTATATCCATTCATTAAAAAATAACTTTATTGCTGAAAAATGCTAACCACCTGAGCCTTTTGGAAAAATGGCACCATTAGAGTTGCTCAACACAAAGTTGCTACAAATCTACAGTTTGTTAAAATTGCAAAATCTGCACAGAATAATCAAGCAAAATGCAATAAAGCAAGGTATACTGTATTTATGAAGGGCATTTTAAATGTAAACTTAGGATTCAATGTCAAACTGTGAAAAACATTTTCCCAAATGCTGTACCAGTGTATAGGTAAGCCTTCTTGCCATGATTTGAAGATTACTTACCCAAAATTATCAGTATTTTGGAAAGGAGACCCCTGTGCTGGCATCCTGAAAGTCAGAGGCAATAAGAAGTTATGGGAGAATGGCAGAGAGTGGTGTTAGATCCTCTGGGGTCAGATTTTGTAGGTTTCAATTCCAGGTTCCCCCCTGGGCAGGTTGCCTTAACTCACTGTACTCCAGCTTCCTCCAGTAGAAATGGGGATAGTAGTACTGTGTATATTGGATTGTTATGGTAATTAGATGAGTTTATTTTGTAGATCCCTAGAATAGTTCCTGGGATATCATAAGCATGATTTTAATGTACGGTGTGATAAGTACTTATATTAGTTTCCTAGGGCTCCTATAAAGATGCAGCAAAATGCTGGGTGTTTTGAAACAACAGAAATGTATTCTCTCACAGTTTTGGAGGCTGGAAGTCAGAATCAAGGTGTCAGCAGGATTGGTTCCTTCTGAGTGTTCTGAGGGAGAATCTGTTCCATGTCTACCTCTTAGCTTTTAGTTGCTGGCCATCCTTGAAAGTCCTTGGCTAGCAGACTCCTGAAAGCAGTCTCTGCCTCTGTCATCACCTAATGTCTCCCAGGGTGGCTCTGGTGTCTGCTTTTCTTCTTAAAGGGGCCTACTCTACTCCAATGTGACCTCATCTCAACTAGTTACATCTGAAATAGCCTTATTTTCAAATAAGGTCATATTCAGAGATGTTGGAGGTTAGGACATCAGCATATCTTTTTGGGTGGATGCAATTCAGTCTACATGGTAATAATTTATAAGGACAACAACACAGGCTTATTTAGTCTGTATGAATTGAATAACTTAATGTACCATTAATATGTTCAATATCATGAGCTCATCAGTTTTTGTTTTGAATGTCCAAGGTGACATGGGGCCATCTTACTTCTACAACATCCTTGTCCTACAGACCAGAAAATTCAGCAGACATTGCTCCTGGTTTAATAACTTTAGACCCTGAATAGCATTAACCTTGGCCGTCAGTGAGGTGTTCAGGCAATAAGTCTGCCTCTTCCCCACCCCCACCCCAACTTGATTCCTGCTTGAGTCAAGTGCTGGTCCCTTCCTTATTTAGCTACTCCCACTAGCCTTATGGCTCCCCTGGTCTCTTCCCTTGTTTTGTCACAACCGGTGCTCTTTATTGGCAAGTTGTCAGCTTTTGAATTCAGCAAATCCAAAACTAAAACTCATGGAAGTTATGGTGACATTGAGATCCCTTCCACCTGGATTTACATTCCAGGCCTGTCCTACACAAGTGGGTGATGGTACCTTGCACAAGTTACTTTACCTGTCTAGGTTTCAGTTTCTTTATGTATAAAGATAGAAATGTTTACATTGGACAATGTCTTGTCCACAATAGACACTTTATAAATGTTTGTGAATGAGTAAGTATATAAATAAAAATGGTTGTTGAGAGTATTAAATGAACTAATAAATACAGGGCTCAGAACACTGGAAGTAGTGAATAAATAGCAGCTTTTATTTTTATTTTATTTTCTCAGTCCAAATTCCTTCTTTGTAACTGCCTATATCTGTCAGTGATTCTACTCTAACATTCTAGTTTTGAAGTGCTTGTCATTTTTAATTTACCCCTGTATTGATTGGTTATTGATCTAGCTAATCACCAAATTTTATCAGCTTTTCATTTGAAATTCCTAGAGGCCAGACTTTCCATTGCAGTCATGTTTGCTTTGGAGTCAGTCCCTTCACATCTTCCTTCTGGCATCATGTGTAAATGACAGGATCCTCCTTTCTACAGTCTCTTCTTTCTGTAACTCATCCTGAAACCTTTAGTCATCTTTTCCAGCATGTGAGTTGCAGCAGTCCTATTTCTGATGGGCTCTATTTTAACATTTTAGTCTTATTGATAAGACCTACATGAGAATACTAAACACTTCTCTCTCTCTCTCTCTCTCTCTCTCTCTCTCTCTCTCTCTCTCTCTCTCTCTCTCTCTCTCGTTAGAAGACAAAAGCATGTGTGGATGCTTAATTATCTATTTCACATTCTGATTCATTTGAGCCATTTACTGCCTGCCTTGATGTGGTTATGGTGGCAATGTTCAAAAGACTGACATATCCCTGGGGCTGGAACAGTACTTTTTTAACTCAGAATTTTTCTAGGCTTTTAAAATGTTCTTGGTCTTATTTTTCATGGTACTTGCTCCGTGAGTGCTTTCAGTTTTTAAAACTGTATGTTGTTCTGGTATGATGAAAGGTACTCAGAGTCTTACCAGATGAGAATTTGTATTTATACATTGAGTTTTGATCTATGTGGCCAGATCTCAGGCTACAGAAGGACCACAACCCCATCTATGAGAAAGATGACATCTTTGAAGAATATGTAGCTTCCTCTAGTAGATGTCAAATTAACTATGTCCCAAAAGGACTCCATACTTTGCTCCAGATCAGCTATTTTCAACTTTTTTCATCTCATGGTACACAGAAAGTAATTACTAAAATTCCGTGGCACATCAAACACATATACTTTTTGCCAACTTGACAAAAAATGGCTATGATTTTGAGTCTTTCACACTGGATGACTACTGTTGTATTGGCTGTTGTTGTTTTTTATTTGACAATTTAAGGAAAAGAGGTTCATGCTCCTGACTAAATAGTCACATATTGAATGTTTTAAAAATTCTTGCAGCACACTGGTTGAAAATTGCTAGATGATGTCTAGATAAACAGGAACATGTTTTATAAGGAAACTCTGCCTTAAATGGTCTAATTTTGAAGAACCAGATTATATGCAGGTGCATGGCCATACATGTGAAAGGTCGTGATGGTCTATATGTTCACTAAAACAGCTCTCTAAGATGGGCTTTTAGTTCCACTGAGGCTTTTTTGCTGTTGTTGTTGTTCAATCAAGGTGATTTTTACCAAACCTAGAGTCATGTCTAGTTAACTAGTCTACAGTCAAATTAGTACGTTCTACTGCATGGTAAACCTACTTCTTAGTTCCCAGCTTTGCTAAAGGCTACAAAAGTATCTAGAATGTGGCAAAAGGGAAACAACATTATTCTCACTGGGATAACTAATCATGAATGAAGACTTAGGCCATAACTACATATAATTACCAGATCAAGTAGAAACCCAAATTATGATTAGATCTTGTCAGCCTTCTGCATATGGGATCTTCCAAAAATAAATCAGTACATGTTCCTGTTTCCATCAACTGAACTCATCACTTCTATTTCCAGTCTACTCCAGATTGAAGTCTTAGCTCAACCGCCAACCACCAGTATACCCTTGGGAAAGTCACTCAGCATCACTGGAGTTTAATTTCATCACCATAAAATGATGAATCTGGAGTTCATTTTTGATCAGCATTGAAGGTTGTAAAAATTCAAACATTTTTGGAATTGAATGTTGCAATCATCTATGGCATGGCTAACAGTTCTTGAAAGATTCTGTTAGAAAGCATAAGTCATCATATGTTATTATTTTGCTTAAAATCCTTCAGTGGATCCCTGTCACAGTCAGAGTAAGAAGATAAGTCCTGTTAATGTATAGGTGATTCAGAACTTTATTCCCAGAAAGCTCTCTGATTTCCTTTTCCACACCCACACCTCTTCCCATGTTGCCCTCCTGGGTGTTACTAAACATACCACATACTCACCCTCAAGGCCTTTAATCCTTGTTCTTTTATTTCGTGGAATTCTGTTTTCCTAATTATCCATCCAGCTCTGTCTCTTCCATCCTTCAGACCTTGATTCAAATGGCATGCTCTAAGTAAGGTAGGTATTCTCTAATCTCTTGATCTAAAATGCAACCTTCTCCTACATGTCCTAGCCTTAGTCCCTGCTTTCTTATTCTCCTTAGCATTTATTAACACCTAACATACATGACATCTAACATACTGTATGTTTTGTTGATTATCTCTACTTACCAAAATATCAGGAAAGGGATTTTGCCTGTTTTGTTCACCCAAAAATTGTTGGAAAAAAATGAAGGAAAAAAATAATGAATAAAAAATGTGTTCTTCTGGAATTTAGACCAGAGTCATTTGGAACTCTTGATTTTGATTCAATCTGGTAGCCACTTGTAGACAAAGATTCTGTCTTTTCTTGACCACTGAGTAATTATTCACTTGAGAAGATATAACATTTCATGGGATTTTGACTTTGGGGACTGGAAATCTTTTTTTATCACTGAGCGAATAAAAGCCAATCATCTGTTATGCAATGACAGTTAATGAGTTATATATAGATGCAAACCATTGCCAGTTGATTAAAATTAGCACTTTTCTTCCCTTCAAAATTCATTCTCTCCCTCCCCCCTTCTCTTTCTGCCTCCCTCCCTCTCTCCACATCTTTCTCCCCCTCCCTTTAACTGTCCCTCCTTTTTTAGCTATTTCAAATAAAGTTCTGTTACAGTGTTTTGGAAAACACTTTAATTATTTTAAGTATACTGTCCTAAAATATTATCTGAAGCAAGGATTCTCAAGTTTCAAATCATCTCTTTAGTTTAAACAAATTTAATTACTTAAACTCCACAGGATATTGCAGTCAGCTTAGGATAAAATGATGAGATTGTTTATCTCTGATCTCAGGTGCCTTCTAGATATAATTTATCGCTCCCTATGTGTAACTACATCTAACACAAGTCAATAAATCAGTCACTTTGATGATATTAGAGTGTTGTAAAGTCCATGGGTCCACGAGAAGACTAGAGTTTTTATTTGTATTGATACCATGTCACTTTCATTGGCTTCCCATTACAATGCAACTATTCCATACAGGATGATGAATCTAGCTTGTAGCCCACTGAATTTACCCCTTTTAAAAAATTTCTTTGAGCAACAGATGCCCAGTCTTCAACATCCCATCCAGCAAAAACATGCCTGCTGGGCTGTGCTTTGTCAGCAGGGGTGATTTGTGGCCTTATTAAAGAGGCTTCGGAAGAATGGCTGGTTTTAGGCACTGGTTGATTAGTTAGATGAAGTGTGTTTCAAAATGTTTATTCCTTCTGTTCACTTTTATTTTTATGGGTTATGTATTTCTCTTTTTTCCTCTGTGATGTTTGGTTAAAAAATGCCGGAGATCCCTGGGCATTTATGGGTGTTTAGATACACTCATTATGTACCCAGACATGTATGGAGCTTGACAAATCATTTGGGTTTTTAAGGCAAACTTGGGGTTGTCTAGAATTAGTTAGACCCTATTAACAGGTGGTAAGCACATTGCTAAGAAGTGTCCTTTGTTGTACTCAATTAAGTTCTGTCAAAACTGAGTGATCCTTGACTACAGATCTAGTCATCAACCTGCTTGCTTTTGAGCCAGCATATTAATTCACGCAAACTACAATGCTGTCCCCATACACTCCTACCACTAACCCCTTCCCTGTGCTCAGCAGAGGGCCCAGTGTGATTTGGTTTCTTCAACCTGCAAAATTAAGGGTCAGTTTTTCTTTTTTCCTTTGGACATCTGCTCCTTTTATTTTCCACAGGCCATTTCTCAGTTGCCACCCAAAGAGATGAAGGTCAACCCTCCCTCTGAATGTTTGGGCCCCAGAACTAAGCTGGCGGGGTCTGTGGCGAGGCCTATGTGGTTTAGGAAACTATACTGCTTGGTTGAGATTTTCCAACAGTATAAAGCAAAAGAATAAAATAAGGCCAGGATTTCTATTTATTTTCCAGAACCATGGTCATTTTATTTTGTGATTCATTCATCTGGAAAGTCCTTTAAAAGGAATTTGACACCTCATATGGTCTGGTGTCACTTAGAATCAGTTGAGACTATGGGTTATGCTTGAGGTTTATAGATTTGGAATAGTTATTCATTTCTTTTAAGGCCTATCTAACTGATATGCATCCAGATGCCCTGAGGAGCCTGCTGTAAGGTAGTGATCAAGCTTACCTTGTTATCAAGTAGGGCAGCCATTGACAGAAACTGAAAGGTACCATTTAAGTCAGATTTTCATTTACTTATGCTCCAGCTAAACACCTATCCATTTTCCAAGATTCAAAACAAGTGTTGTTTTTGCCATGTAGCTCAGTCAGTTAGAGTATCATCCAGATATGCCAAGACTGTAGGTTCACTCTCTGGTCAGGGCTCATGCAAGAAACCACCACTGAATGCATAAATAAGTGGGACAAAAAACTATGTCTCTCTCCCTCTCTTGTTTTTCCTTCCTCTCTCTCTCTAAAATAAAATAAATTAATTAAAGAGATGCTCTGGCTGGTGGCACAGTGGATAAGGCATGGGCCTGTGAACCCAAAGGTTGCTGGTTCGATTCCCAGCCAGGGCACATAACCAGGTTGCAAGCAAGGTCCCCAGCCAGGTCCCCAGCCAGGTCCATGGCTGGAGGCAGGTGAAAGGCAACCATACATTAATGTTTCTCTCCCTCTCTGCTTCTCTCCCTTCCTCTCTCTCTAAAAATAATAAATAAAATATTTAAAATAAATAAATAAATAAAAGAGATAAAAAACAAAACCAAAAAACACATGTTGCTTTATTTTGAAACCTTTCCTTACCAACATAGCCCCTCCAGATAGAAATCACATTCTTAGACTGTAAGCCCCAAAATAGACGAAGACTGCTCTTTTAACACAGGCTAATTTGCTTCCACTTGAGTTTAATTGGCTTCCCTAATTAGATTATGAACTCCATGAGACTTGAAGACAGCAACTTTTTTTTTTTTTTTTTATCTTTGAAGTATCAGTGCCAGGCACATAATAGGCTCTCCACAAATGTTGGTTTAATTAAAAATTATTCAAATGAATAGATTTAATGTGCATTTTGTTCACAAGACATGCCATGGCCATGGCTGCTTCAGAACTCCAGTCTATCTTGTGGGCTTCATGCTTTGCCCTCAATGACTTTCCCTCTTCTCTGCCTGGCAAAGATGTTCTTGTTCTTTACATTGATGCAAAACAGTTCATTATACTGTAGAATATTTTCTCTCTCCCCAAACACTGTTAGTCAGCTCTTTCTCTTTGTGCAGAGATTCCCCTACCACTTAACTCACATTACACTTATTATTTTGTATTTATTGGTCATTTCCTCTTACTGGCAACCTCCAGATAGCTGAGGATCCTGTTTGGTTTAGATTTTACCCTAAGTGCTCAGTGAGGGCGTGGCTCGGAGAAGGTGCCCAATGACAGAGTCCATCAGAGTTCTTCTCCAACCCCTAATGTTAATCAGCTGTGGGAATTTGAACACAGCATTGAATCTTTCTTGGCCACCATATCTGAAAAATGAGAGCCTTGGATAGAACTAAGATCATGTCCAGCTTCAGGTCTTCATTAAGAACATTATCCCTGTTTTTCACTGTCCTGCCTTTTGCTCCTGCTTCATTTGAGTCATTCTCATTTACAACTATGGTTTTCTTCTCCTTGCCTTATTTTCTCATTCAAAAATTATTTTTCCTTCTATGTCACCTGAACACATTTAGTCAACTACAATATTATTTGCAGAACGGAGAGAAATAGTTGTTAGATGTATGATCTGAACAAGTTATTTACTCTCTCCATAATTCTTTTCTCATTGGTAAATCAAGGATAGTAGTAGTGCATATATCTCATAGGTTTGTTGTGAGCATTTGGTTTTTGAATATAAGATTTTTGAACACTGCCTAGCACACAGTAAGTGCAATTGAGTGTTTGTTTATGTATTAAGTAAATAATTAATACTTCCCTGTCCCTTATTGTCCTGATCAATCAGTTGACTATCTGTTGCTTTCTGAATTATTATATCTTGAATTTGACTCCTATAGTTATCAGCAGAACTTTTAGAAGATAACACTAATTTTTACCATGTAAGCTAAATTAAAATCCTTTTAGTTACTTATCTTAAATACCATATTCTTATTCTTTCATAAATGCCACTCAGAATTTATTTACAGTGGAATATCATATAATTAAATCGCTAGTAACACAAAAACTAGAGTATAATGTCAAACACAAGGTTTTCATCTTGCCATTTTCATTATTCTTTAAAATTAGAATGTACACAAAGCTCTCAGGGCCATTGTGAAGTGTATTAGATTCCTGAAGATGAAAAGAATAGAAGGTTTTTAGAACTGGGTTTGGCAGATTTATCCAGTACGCTAAAACACTTTTTTTTCCAAATAAGACACAGATTTGCTAAATAACTCTATTGCAACAGCATCCAAAAGACATAAAAAATGTTGGTGGAAGACTATTTTATTTCAAAGTCTTTTTAATTTGCGCTAAATTTAGCTGTCCTTTTAAAGACCAATCACTCTATTCATGTATGTGTCTCATTTGAAGGAAACCATTACTGTGTGTTTACTACTGAATGAGACGGTGGGTATACGTTTTTGAGTATGGAGTACAGCAGCAGGGGTTACATTCCTATACAATAAAATCCAAGGAGCATTTAATTGTTATAAACAAGGCTAGCGAAAACCATGTTTTCTGTTTTTAGGAATTAAGCTGCACTTTTAAAAACAAGATAGACCACAAAGATTCTGTCTTGGAAGAAACACTAAAGCCCACATTCTAGTCTCAGATCCAGCAGCTGCATTGCTGGGTGAGCTATTTGACCTCATTGGGCTATGCTGGCCACATTTGTAAATCCACAGATGTAAACGATATTGCTGTGTGGAGGAAAGATCCTATGAGAAGGAAGTCTGGAACAAGGACCTTGGGTGAGAGGCTACTGCAATAGTCCTGGTGAGATTTTGGTACATCTAACACAACTTACAGATTTATACTGTCTTTGCTCTAACCTGCTGAGTAGTGATGGATGGTTTTTATGAACAAGGGGAGGAGCTCAACAGGGTTCTCAGCCCAGAATTGCCTTAATGTGCTCATCAATATATTGCCAAAGTTCTTATATCAAAGGTTATTTCTATGGTATTATGTGAGTTTTGTCATATAGGTGAAAGTATAACATTAGATTAATAATCCTCTTAATAAATACCACTCCCTTTCTAGCAGAAGGTAGAAATATATGAATTAAGAAAATGTGTAGCATGGTGAACAAAAGAATGTGTGACAGTTCAAATTCTTTTTATTATAATTAATTTATTTAAAAAATTTAATGTTTATTGTATATTTTCCATTACCATTGAGTTGCCTTAGGCCACTCTTCCTGCCATCAATCATCACATTGTCTATGTCTGTGAGTCCTTTTTCTATTTGGCTCAATCCCTCCACCCTCCACCTCTCTTGCTGACAGGTGCCATCCTATTTCCTATCTACGAGTCTGCCCTTATTGTTTTTGTTAGTTCAGTTTGTTCACTGGATTCCACATATGAGTGAAATCACATGGCATTTGTCTGTCTCTGATTGACTTTTTCACTTAGCAAGATGTCCTCCAGGTGCATCCATACTGTGGCAAAGAGTAAAATTTTCTTCCTTTTTATAGCCAAGTAGTATTCCAATGTGTAAATGCCCCAATGTTGTTTTATCCACTCCTTTACTGATGGACACTTGGGCTACTTTCATATCTAGGCAATTGTAAATAATGCTACAAGGAACATAGAGGTGCTTATGTCCTTTCTAATTAGTGTTTTGGGTTCCTTCAGATATATTCCCAGAAGTGAGATCACTGGGGTCAAAAGGCAGTTCCATTTTTAATTTTTTGAGGTGTCTCCACACTGTTTTCCACAGTGGTGGCACCAATCTACCTTCCCACCAACAGTGAAAATGGATTCCTCTTTCTCCACATCATCACCAGCCCTTGTTCTTTGTTGATTTATTGATGACAGCCAATCTGACGGGTGTGAGATGGTATCTCATTGTGATTTTAATTTGCATTTCTCTGATGATTAGTGGCATTGTCCATCCTTTAATCAGTTTACTGGCTATCTGATGTCCTTTTTGGAGAAGTGTCTATTCAGGTACTTGGCACATTTTTTAATTGGATTGTTTGGTTTTTTAGTGTTGACTTTAGTAAGTTCTTTATAAATTTTGGATATTAGCCCCTTATCAGATTTATTGGCAAATATGTTCTCCTATTCTATGTATTGTCTTTATTTTGGTGATGATTCTGTTAGTTAGATGTAGTCCCATTTATTCTTTTCTTTTGTTTCCTTTGCTTGGGAGATATATCCAATAAAATATTACTACAAGCAATATCAGAGCTTTTGCTATCTATGCTTTCTTCTAGGGATTTATGTTTTTGGGTCTGACAATTAGGTCTTTGACCTAGTTTCATTTTTTTCATGTGTGTGGTATAAGAATATGGCCTAGTTTCATTTTTCTGCACATACTTAATTTTCTTAATACCATTTATCAAGTAAACTATCTTAAGTCTGTTGTATGGGCTTGCTTCCCTGTCAATTATTAATTGACTATAAAGGTATGGGTTTACTTCTGGGCTCTATTCTGTTCCATTGATCTATGTGCCTGTTTCTTTCCTTTTTTTTTTTTTTTTTATGGTAGTGCCATGCTGTTTTAATTACTATAGCCTTATAGTATAGTTTTACATTAGGTAGCACAATTCCTCCAACTTTGTTCTTTCTCAGGATTGCTGTTGCTATTTGGGGCCTTCTTTGGTTTCATGTACATTTTTGAAATATTGGTTCTAATTCTGTGAAATATATCATGGAATCTTGATAAGGATTATATTGAATAGATTGCCTTGGGTAATAAGGATATTTTAATGATAATTATTTCTATCTATTTACATGGCAAGTGCTCTCATTTAGTTGTATCTTCTTCAATTTCTTTCTTCAGCGTCTTATAATTTTCCAAGTACAGGTCTTTTACATACTTGGTTAGGTTTATTCATAGGTATTTTACTCTTTTTTTGTAGCAATTGTGAATGTGATTATTTCCTTAATTTTCCTGTTAGTTCATTATTGGCATATAAATTGCAACTGGTTTCTGGATATTAATTTTGTATCCTGTTCCTGAATTGTATCCTGAATTAATTTATCAGTTCTAGTAGTTTCTTGCTTACATCTTTGGGATTCTCTTTTTACAGTATCATGTTATCTGCAAATAAAGACAGTTTTACTTCCTCCTTTCTCATTTGGGTGCCTTTTACATCTTCTTTTTGTCTGATTGCTATGGCTCAGACTTTTAATACTATGTTGTATAAAAGAGGTAAAAGCAGACTTCTCTATTTCTGGTCTTAAGAATAAGAGCAAAAGAATTCTCCAGAAGATAAACTACAAAAAATAGAGCAAGCAATTTATCAGGCAGATATTTGCAGTAATGATTATAATAATAGTCAATAGCATGATAAAAGATATAGAAACCAAAAAAGAACCAATCAGATATAAACTGAAATATCTGAAATAAATAATTCAGTGGAAGGAATAAACAGGTTAGATGAAGCTGAGGATTGAATCAGTGATTTGGAAAATGAGGTAGAAAAAAATGCCCAGGCAGAGCAGCAAAAATAAAAAGAGAATTAAAAAAAATGAGAGCCTAAGAAACATTTTGGACAACATGAAGCATAACAGCATTTGCATCATGAAATACTAGAAGAAGAGAGTGAGCAAGGGGTCAAGAACCTGTTTTAAAGAATAATGACCAAAACCTTCCTTAATCTAATGAAAGAAAAAGACTCACAAGTCCATGAAGCTCAAAGAGGCCTACACATGACACATCATTAAATTAAAATGACAAGGCTTAAAAACATGGAGAGAATTTGAAAAGCTACAAGAGAAAAGCAGGTAGTTACATACAAGGGAACACCAATTAGACTGTTATCCGATTTCTCAACAGAAACATTTCAGTCCAGAAGGGCAATGTGAATTATTCAAGCTGATGAAAAGCAAGGACCTACATGAAGGCTACTTCACCCAGAAAGGCTGGCATTTAAAAATCAAAAAAGAAATAAGGAGCTTCCCAGACAAGAAAAAGCTAAGAAAGTTTGTTAACATCAAATCAGTACTGCAACAAATGTTAAAGGGAGAAGAAGGAGAGGGAGAGGGAGAAGGAGAGGGAGGGGGGAGGAAGGAAGGAAGGAGGAAGGAAGGAGGAGGAGGAGGGAAAAGGAGGAGGAGGAGGAAGGAAGGAGGAAGCGAAAGGAAAAAACACAGAGGAAAGTAGTCTAACAATTAAATTGCACTAGATATAGTATATCTATCAATAATTACCTTAACTATAAATGGCTTAAATGCTCCAACCAAAAGAAATAGGGAAAGAAGGGCTGGGGTAACAGTACTTATATACAATGAAAGAGACATTTAAAGTCTATAGCAAGAGACAAAGAAAGGTACTACATAATGATAAAAGGAACAATACAAAAATAAGATATCCTAGTAAACAGTTATGTACACAAAATAGGAACACTTAAATTGTGGAGCAAATCTTGTTGGACATAAAGGAAAAGATCTACAGAAATACAGTCATAGTTGAATATTTAACACACCATTGACTTCAGTGGATAGATATCTAGACAGAAAATCAACAAGGAGACAGTGGCCTTAAATGTCATAGTGGATCAAATGGATTTAATTGATACTTGCAGAGCATTTCATCCCAAAGCAACAGAATATACACACTTTTTTTATTAAAATATTTTTTAAAAGATTTTATTTATTATTTACAGAGAGAGGGAAAGGGAGAGAGGCAGAGACGGAGAGAGAGAAATCAATATATGGTTGCCTTTCACCTGCCTCCAGCTACAGACCTGGCTGGAGACCTGGTTTGCAACCTGGTTATGTGTCCTGGTGGGGAATCAAGCCAGCAACCTTTGGGAGAATATACACACTTTTCAAGTGCACATGGAACCTTTTCTAGAATAAACCACATTAGGACACAAAACAAGTCCCAATAAATTTAAGAAGGTTGAAATCATATCAAATGTCTTTTCTAACCACAATGCTATGAAACTATAAATCAATCACAATAACAACACTGAAAAACACAAAGATATGGAAGCTAAATAACATGTTATGAAACAATGAATGGGTCAACGCTGAGATCAAGGAAGAAATCAGAGGATACCTTGAAACAAATGAAAATAAGGACACAACAACCAAAAATCTGTGGGACACTGGGAAAGCCATCCTAAGAGAAAAATTCATAGCATTACAGGCCTATCTCAAAAAAATAAGAAAAACTCAAATAAACAATCTAACTTCACACTTAAAGGAACTTTAAAAAGAACCACAAACAAAGCCCAAATTGAGTAAAAGGAAGGAAATAATAAAGATCAGAGCAGAAATTTTAAAAATAGCCTTAAAAAATTATACCAAAAAAATCAATGAACCTAAAAGCTGGTTCTTTGAAAAGATAAATAAGACTAACAAACCTTTAACCAAATTCATCAAGAAAAAAAGAGAGAGGTCCCAAATAAATAAAATCAGAAATGGAAGAGGAGAAATAACAACTTATATCAAAGAAATAAAAGGATTGTAAGAAAATACTATGAACAACTACTGTATATGCCAACAAATTGTACAACCTGGACTAAATGGATAAATTCCTAGAAACATAACAATCTTCCAAAACTAAATCAGGAAAACTCAGAGAATCTGAATAGATAGGTTATACCTAGTGAAACTGAAGCAGTAATAATAATACTAATAACTCCCAACAAGCAAAAGCTCTGGACTGGATAGCTTCACAGGTAAGTTTTACCAAACATAACCAGAAGAAATAACCCCTCTCTTTTTCAAACTATTTCATAAAACTCAAGAGAAGTGATGGCTCCTAAACTTATTTTAATGAGGCTAACATTATCCTAATTCCAAAACCAGATAAAGACACTACAAAGAAAGAAAATTATAGGTCAACAAGATCATAAAACATGATCAAGTGGGATTTATTCTGGGATTGCAAGGTTGATACAACATTCACAGATCAATAAATGTAACTCACCACATAAACAAAATAAAGAATAAAAACCACACAATCATATCAATAGATGCAGAGAAAGCATTTGATATAACCTAGCACCCATTTTTGATTAAAACTCTCAGCAAGTGGGATCAGAGGGAACACACCCAAACTTAATAATGACCATATATGACAAACCCACTGCCAGTATCATGCCCAATTCTCCCACAACTTGCTTTTTATACAAACCAAGGAATCTCTGGACTTGTAGCAAAAATGGCAAATCCAGAATTTTATGTTTAATTTCTCAAATTTTAAAACACTCAAGTAAAACAGTTGCAGGGCACACCCCACTTTGGCACCATTGCTCTGTAGCCCAGGACTCAGCCACATGGAGCCGCTGTTTAACTTGCCTCCATGTAGGCTTTTAGGCCACTTACCCAAAGCAACTGCTGCAAGTCCTTTAGCTTTCCCTGCTGTCATCTCTTAATGCATCAACCTCATCTTCCTCCTGCTGAAAATGGAGTCTTCAATAATAAATTTCTTTATTTTGGCCTTTTGCAGTATGAACAAAGTGATACTGATATTTACTCTCACTTCCTATTCTTTAGTTTCAGAACAAAGCTGGTTCAGTCCTACAATTGCTTTGTTGATTCCCTTTCATACCTTTTAGAATAAGCATCAACCCCCCTCTATATTTTTAATTTTTGTCTGACTTGCTTCCTCCTTTTTTCTCCCTTCTTCCTTCCCAGTTCCTTCCAGTGCTTCATAAATAAGCTCTTATATTACCTACCTACCATTGCTTTGACTCCTCTCTCCTGCCCTTTGCCTTTCCTCATAAGGGGAGGAAAAGGGATGGGGGAGGTAGAAGAGGGGAAAGCGGGGATAAAGAGTGATAGGAGGCTTGACTTGGGGTGGTGAACACACAATACATTATCCAGATAATGTATTATAGAGTTATACGCTGAAACTTATATAATTTTATAAACCAATGCCACACCAATAAATGTAATTAAAAATATATATGGAAAGACAGACAGTTTTTTATGAAGTCCATATCCTTGGTTCCTCCTCACACATTCCTTCTGCGTATATTCTTGCAATGTACATATCTAATTGATAATGCATATTTCAGATATTACACGTAAAAACATGTGAAATTTAACCAGCTGAAAATATATATTAATGGTAAATAAGGGAGTTTATAAAAACTATTATTTAAAAAATACTCTATGATTTGACAAATTTTTTAAAAATTCAAACCTCAAAAATACATGACTACAGCCCTGGCTGGGAAGCTCAGTTGGTTAGAGCATCATCTTGATATGTCAAGGTTGTGGGTTCAATTTCTAGTCAGGTACATACAAGAATTAACCAACAAATGCATAAATAAGTGTGAAAACAAATCAATGTTTCTCTGTCTCTCGCTTGCTCTTATTCTCACCCTCTGTTCTCTCTTTCTCTCCCTCCCCGTCCCTTCTCTCTAAAAATCTATCAATTAAAAAAATACATGGCCGCCTATTTTGATTTGTCATGTAACTTAACATTTTCTTTCATCCTCAATTCAACCATCTTTTCTCTAAGATCTCAAAGTTCACCACCTTTCCCCATGATCCTCTGTTAAAAGCACTTTCAAACCTGTAGTCCATGTATTCTGATTTGTATCTTGAATATATATTTCATAAGTACATTTCTTCATAAAGACATCCCAAGCAGCATAAGAGATGTGAACCACAGGTACAGGAAATTTTTTAAATAAGTTTTTAAAAATTTTATTTATTATTTTTTTTACAGAGAGGCAGAGAGGAAGAGAAACATCACTGTATGGTTGCCTGTCATCTTATTCCAGCTCCAGACCTGGCTGGAGACCTGGCTTGCAACCTAGTTGTATGCCCTGGCTGGGAATCACCAGTGACATTTGGGTTCACAGGCTGGCACCTTATCCACTGTGCCACCAGCCAGGGCCTGTAAATTTTTTTTGTAACTAAGTCAGCAGTTAGTAGGGACATAGAGAGTATATTTATTTATTGCTAGAGGAGATACAAAAAGCATAAAACCCTGTCCCCCAAATCTTTTCAAAATTGGCTGGAAAAATCACCACCCAAAATTTGAATAACTTTTTAGTTTAAAATAAATTTTCCTATAAAATTTAAATATAAATTTTAATACACTATTTAACAGAAAATTTAAATAACACTTTGATAGAAGAGAATAATTGAGGAGAACACCATGAAAAATCCCCAGTAAATTGTACAGCCTATAATTGCTCTATTTCAACTGACAGAAACATCATTATAATCAAGAGGAAAATTTTAGGTAAGTTAATATGTCAATTCTTAAAAGATAGGCTTTAGCCAGGTGGAAAAGAAATGGAAAACATTTAAAATTAATAAAGAGGAATGAGCAAAAGAAAAAAAGTACATTTTGGATACCTGTAAGCCTAATTTTTTAACCCGGTAAATGTTACTGGAAATAATGACTTTGGAGTTCTGAGAGTCAGGTTAATGAATTTAAAGTATATCTTTAGCAGAGTCATTAAAAAGGCTTTGCAAGAAAGTAGTGTTACCAAATAAACACATAGTAAAATGACTATAGTAGCAGTATTGATTGAGATAGAGGCTGGTGGGGGAATAAATAAATAAACAAATAAATAAACATCATTATTGCAATATTCTGCAAAGGAAACAATTAGGATCTTCTTTAGAAAGAGAGCAGAACAAATGGTAACCAGGATATAGGATCCAGGAAAATGGCTCTCTGCAATCTCAATCTCCTTTACTTTTAATATTAGCATAGCTTACTTAACATACTGGATGTGCTTTCTAAAAGTTTTAATTGGCAAACATTTGGTGACTTCCAAAACATGTAAATGGAGGAGAGTGGATATGACTATCAGGGATATCAAGTGTCAAAGCTAGTTATTAGATGTTGTTTTTAGTTCTTTGGTTAACTATAATGTGATTAATACGATTTATGAATGTTCAGAAAACTTCACATTGTATATAGTACTGGCACTTGTACTTGCTTGAGCCATTCAGATTCCACATGGGTTATTTTATCTGGTTCTATGGAGACAGTGTATTTGATATAAGAAGAGGAATTTGAGTAACCGCAAACCAAATTTATGTGCTTATTCTGAAATATTCATCCTTGGGAAAGGCCTGCTGGGCTAATATATACTTTTCAGATTTTTCCACAGGTTTTAATGAGCCAACACCAATTATGGCACTGAAATCTCCATAGTATACAAAGTGTGTTATGGGAAATCATTTTCCTAGGTCTGCCAGATTAGCGGGTAAAACATACTACACATCTGTTGGGCCTGTAGTTTTGAAAGTTGTGTGTGGGACATCAGCTTTTAGCCTAGATAAATTTACTGCATAATAACTGCCTGCAGTGGGGCAGATGTTAGGCTTTGGATTTTAACGTCTAGGCAAATCTATTAAAAGATAACTCATCCCATTGTTTTCAACACTAAGTGTCTGAAAACAGTGTTCATTTCCTTCAGAATGATTTTGAATTTTGCACCATATTATATGTCGTACACTTGAACAGAAGGAAAATTGTTTTTTCCCCACATCATTGTAAGCCTTTTCAAAGTGTTAAGTAAATGTGTGCTGACCAACAAGTGGCTCTCTTGTTCCCAGGGAGAGATCTGAGGAAGGAGTTGCTCTCCACCTCCACCCTGAGCTTGTTCCTCAGTTCTTGTTTCTCTTACAAGAGGAGGATTCAAGCAAGAGACAAACACGTAGTGGAAATGTGATAGCAAGTTTATTTATGAAACACACAGTAGCATGAAACTATAGGCAGGCATCCAGCTAAGTCTAAATGCCCCGTGTATAGAGAAAATAAAGTTGTTAGTAAGTTTGTTAGTAAATTTGTTCCACCTGAGCCAAAGCTGCAATTGGGTGCTTAGCTAAACTATGTATGCCAATTATTGGGGTTCAGGAGGTATATACCTTAGTCAGCTTCTAGGTTCCTCATCTCCTCCTTCTAAACCTTGTGAACAATATCCAGCTCCAAAGGCTTTCTTTCTCAGCTAGTCAAGGCTCTTTGTCTTAGTGAAATTGCTACAGAAGTTCCCTCTCTCAGCAGCCTTAAGGATACCCCTTCTCCTGTACTATCCCTACTTATGATGTTCAAAACACCCAGCATTCCTATGGAATCAGGATCAGGACTGCTGAGTTAATTGGTGAGTTGTGTCTTCCTTTTGTTTCCAGCCTCCTGTTTTAAGTCCTTTGTTAGGAAAGGACTTAAAGAGGAAAGGACTTGCAAGAAAGTGTACTTTTTAGTTTAAATGTATACTCATTCAGGATTTTGTGCATATTTTTATATAGTCATTTGGTAGTTAGGTTCTATCCAAATTCTAGAACATGACCTGTGGATTCTGTCCAAACACATTATCTACCTCATTAATTTTCAGAATATCTAATTAACCATTTATCTTAATGTAGGAGGTAATTTGTTAGTTTCTTTTTTATTTTCCACAGGAAAGAGACAGGCTTGGCAAGCTGTTTAATACTATAGAAGGAAATATCAATGGATCAGCTGAGGCCTTATTTGGAAAGCTCAAGGGGAGGGTAATGAGTAAACGCAGAGTCTTTAGTAGCTACCAGTATAGTTGTAGCAAGAACCTAGAGTAATTAATGTAATTAATTAGCCTCTCTTCTCTGATTCACCTCTATCAACTAAGAAAATGTTCCTATCAGCTAAATATTGCTTTATGTTTACTCAACTCCTGATAAAATTATCAAAGGATATCAAATGTCAGACTCTGATTTGGGATTAAACAGATCATAATTTTAGCTCCTAAAACTGCTTCTGTCACTTAAAGTTTGTTACGCTGCTTTCTGGCATAATCAGTGAACCCAGTAAAGGTTAAAACAAATGAACTCAGTAAAGGTTAAAATGCATGTTATTAACTTTAAATAGAGGAGTGTTAATAAGGTTGTTTGCTAACTCAACTGTAGAGGAAAATGTCATCTATTTGTCCTAATTTCATCCATCGATCAACCCATCTATCCAGCCATTCATCTATCCACAAATGTTTATTGAGCTTCTACTATGTAAATGTCCAGACATTTTATGGAGACATTTGTGGGGCAAACATAGACCTTACTTTCAAAGTGTTTACAGACTAGTTGGAGAAAATAAACACATGCAAACTAATTACAATACAAAGGTAAGTAATCTGCAAGTGAAAGAACATGATAGCAACCTGACTATTGAAGATATTTGTGAGAGAGATGTCCTGATATTATTCATAATTTAGAAAAATAATTTTGGTTGTGGTGTGAAGCTTGTATTATAGTATTCAGGGGATTGAGAAAATAAGTTAAAACAATGAGATGTATTTTTGTGTACTATATGATTTGAGTTTGGGAGGCAGGCATGCTACCAGTGTGTCAGGAATAGAACAGAAATTTTGATTCTAGAAGTCAAAAATAGAAAAGAACATGAAAAATGAAGGTAAAAAAGAATTGTACAAGGGTGGGAAGAATGAAGTAGATAATGGTCTGGAAATTGCCTGATCCTCAGGGACTTTTTTGGGTACTTTTCATAACATAATTAATGATTTAATCATATATCAACATACATTCACATGGAAATGTTTTTCAAACTCATAAAGTGAATAAATCCAATAGGAAGAGGGAATTGGTTGAGAAGAGGACCAATGACAGTACCCTTTTTAAAAATATGAATGACTGGAGAGGAACCTGCAAAGAAGCATGAGAAAAACATTCTGGGAGGCAGAAGAAGACTCAAGGAAGAGTAGAGTCACTATAGGCAAAGAAGGGGAGTCAACAACATTAATTTTGGGGTGGTCCATGACTGCAGAATATGAAAAAATTTGACTTGTTTGAACTCAAGGAGAACTACAAAGAACTCCAGGGAAATTACAAAGAACTCCAGGGAAATTACAAAGAACTCCAGGGAAGTTACAAGGAACTTACTGAGAACTACAACAGCATGAAAAAGGACATGGAAACTATCAATAAGTGCCAGCAGGAAATGAAGAATACAATTTCTGAATTGAAGAATACAGTAGAAGGAATCAACAGTAGACT